>CM035167.1:94288373-94629023 GCA_020205615.1 Panax quinquefolius | reverse complement strand
TTCATAATGTTTTTCACATATCTATGTTACGTAAATATGTGAAAGACCCGAACCACATTATTAAATTAGAACCGAACGAGATAGCGGAAGATTTAACGTATGAAGAGGTACATGTTAAAATCTTGGATAAGAAGGATCATATTCTGTGCTCTAAGGTTATACCTCAAGTCAAAGTTTTGTGGAGATACCACAATGTTGAGAAAATGACCTGGGAGTTAGAATCTGAAATAAAGTCAAGGTATCCTCACCTCTTCAACATACCAGGTACACACCCTAATTTCGTGGACGAAATTTCATAAGAAGGGGAGCTTGTAAGACCCCAAGTTTTATGAATAAAGATTAATTATTCTCGAATTATATTTTTGAATATTGTGGTGTGGATTTGATATAATGTTATAGTTGTGGGTAATATTTACAAATTTTGCAAAGTAAGCAAGTGGTTATAAAATAATCGATTGGTCGGGGAATATTCATTTTAATAGGGAATATTCGTATGACGACACCATCATTGGTGGAACCCACAACGGAATAATTGTCGGAGTTAGAAAACGACAGAGTTATCTTTTTATAAAAATAACGGCAAAAGTTTTACCGTTAAACTGTTGAAATACCCGGTGGTAAATGAACATTAATACGCGTGGTTACATAGTAGCACACGGTATTGATTATTGATGCTTACGTGAGAAGTCACTCAGTTATACTCAATTATCGCTACAGTAATTGCTACATAGTATCTCACGTTATTTGATTCAATTATTGTCACAGTATCATCTACATAATATTTTATATTACTAAATCAATAATTGAGATGAAAAAATTATTCATATTATTATTTGTAATATTTACAATATCTAGAAAGTTCTGTCGAGGAGAGGTTTGGTCACCTAATTGCGCGCCAATAGGAAGAAATTCTTATCGGAAAGCCCCCCCAATTTCCTAGGAATGATCTGGTTGTTAAATATTGTGAGTTATAATATTAATGATGAATAATTGTTAATAGATTAAAAATGTGTAAATTAAAGATAAGTGATTTGTGGTAAATATTTATTCAATTTTTGATATAAATAAAGGGGTTTGTTATGAGGTATTTGTTATAAGTTTGGCTTATTATTCCATGAGGAGATGTGCAAATTTTTCAGACTGTTGGTTGAAGTTATAATAGTAAATCAATATAGATCGCTGGTTTAAATTTTTAATAGTAAATTAGTATGGACCGTTGCTTTAAGTTTTAATAGTAAATCAATATCGATCGTCCGTTTAAAAGTGAATTAATCTGGGTCGTTCATGAATTAGTTACTATTCAATCCTTTTTCCTATAAATAGAAGCTCATTCCTTCATTATTTCTTACGAATTCACTGAAACTCTAGAGAGAGAAACTATAGAGAGAAAGAAGAAGAGTATTCTGCTACTATCCTACTTCAGTATTCACTCTTCTATTAAGTTAAGGGGTATTATTTCTTTCGTATTCATGAAGAGAGTTATTTCTTTCAATACTCGTAAGGGTTGTTATTCCATTCTTTATTATTATGTGGGAATAACCTGTCTACGCGAACTACCAAATGCATGGTGAAATCTTTTATTATTCCATTCTTTATTATTCTATGAGAATAACCTGTCTACGCGGACTACCGCATGCATGGTGAAATCTTTTGATATTCCATTGTTTATTATTCTATGGGAATAACCTATATATGCGGAATATTGCATGCTTGTAGAATAACCCACCGTATTCAATTAATATTAAATTGTGGAAATGATCTGTCTACGCGGACTACCGCATGACAGGTGAAAATCCATTTGCAGTTTCGTATATTATTTCTTTTCATATTCTTAAATCTAAACTTACTATTGTAAGTATTACTTCAATAATACATGAAATTAGTGGAATATCCTTAATTTTTCGCTTCATTTAGTATAGTTTCATTGGAAGATTGATCTGAACTTTCTTATTAAATATCAATATTTTCACTCGGGGTACTATTCATGGGTTACTATTCACTCGGTTACTATTCACTCAAATATTATTCACCCGAGGATTTGGGGTACTTTTCATACCAAGTTACTATTCACTCGGGTACTATTCACCCGGAGTACTATTCAAGACAAAAATTAATTTCTTTTCAGTCCAAATCATTTTTGATACAATATTATTCTTGAATTTTACTCCACAAAGCAGTATTATGTTGATAATTTGGACATTATTGAATTCTGGATAAATTAAAATATAAATATTTAAAGATTTATACTTTTCTTTCTTTTAATTGAATTCTTGTATCATTGTCATCATCCCCATGCTTATATTGTGATAAAAGTCATATGTGGCTTACGTGCATAGATGTACTATTGATTGGTATGATTATGAGTAGGGATTGTTCAGTATAATCATGACCGTAATGTTACAAATGATGTGGTAAAAGTCCTCATTGGCCCGTAGTGCATTGATGGACAATTGTTGGTATGATCATGATCATTAATGAAAACACGAATATCCTTGGCCCGTAGTGCATGGATAATTCGTGGTCGTGATACTAATGAATATCCTTGGTCGTAGTGCAGGAATGATTCGATGATGTGGATTAATTATTTTGCTGAGTCTCAGTGATAAAATTGATGATAAACTTTTTAAATCATAGAAGATAGTAGATATCATGCTCTACTTGACTCTTCTAATGGATTACTTGTTCCGCTGTAACTAAACTTGATGTTTATTATATTTTTATCAGTTTAACGTTGTTGAAAGCTAACGATAATTTGTTAATTAATAAATTAATTAACCAAAGCGGAATGTATGATTTGATTATCTCCTTTAAGATAAAATAGAAGTTATAGTTCAAGTAGTAGTTATAATAGATATAGTAGATATGGAAGTTAGTAAATAACAGAATATAAATGACACAGTTGCTTTAAGTGGTTCAGAGTTCTCAAGACTCCTAATTCACTCTTATACTCCTCGAGTAGGAAATCCACTAAGGATAAAGGTACATCTTTGAATCACTAAGATTCATTCAAGACCAGCAGCCTTAGAAATCTAGTTCACTAAGAAATCTTCAAGCCCTGCAGACTTGGTTGCTCTGTGATGAGAGGTTTTTCATTGTTGTGCTACTCAGTTGCCTCAAGCATAAGTTCTGAAAGACGGAGTAGCAAAACAAGATATTTCTTTTGATTCGTAGAGTGTGGCTTTGACAGATATTCTAATGATTTGTACATTCTTGCTTATTCTGAAATTTTCAATCTATTTGCCTTATGTACGAGCCTTTAAAATCTTCCCATTAAAATGCTTTATTTGGAGCATTTAATGCTTCTGATATTTTGAGATTTTGATGTAGACATTCTGGGTTTATGTGCACACTCCTTTCTGACTTGCCTGACACAGCCGATTGCTTTCTTACCTAACACCTCTGAAATGTCACTTTCAGCAGACCAGTTGGAAGTCTCCTTCCTTCTTCCTTTTAATTCTTCAATTTAGACTAAGGAAGTTGGTGAGAGAATTGGGATTCTCAAACATCAACAATCACAAGTCAGTGTTCACTGTAAGACACCCTTTTTCATCAGACAAATGAACTTTGATAATTTTGAATCAAACTAATGAGCACTACGATCGTTGTCTTGCTACTATGATCGTTGTGTGTTGATGAGTGCTTGTGGGCGATTCATTCTGAATTGCCTATCTAATGAGAATCGTAGAGTATTCTACGATTCTGGCTTAACATTGTAAGCGCTTGACTGATTATGATTTTCATTTGTGACGACTTGTAAACTCCATAATTTTGAGCGAAGCCTACGACTCTTGACTTAGCCCGGTAGGCACTCGACAGACTCTCTCTACGATTTTGAGAGTGGTTTTCTTGACAGATTATGATTTTACCTTGGCTTCTGCAATCTCTTAGCTGGCTCGACAGACTACGAATCTGTTCTAGCATACCTATTACAACACATAAGATCAACCTAACAAGTATGATCTCTCTATTACCGAGGTCTTTACAATAAGATAATCATTCAGCTCAGATCAACTTAACATTTCTGATCTTTAAATTAAGTCATTGCACATATGATCTAATAAGGACTTACATCTTTTTGATAATGCATGCACCTTTATTTATTTATTCCAACATCAAATTTAAATATGCAACTCCTAACAATCTCCCCTTATTTGATGTTGACATAGCCAAGTAGATTTGCATCATATCATTAATTTCTAATGTAGGTTGCTAGAAGATAAATATGACTTAATTTTTAGTGAGCAACTAAAATTCTAGAGAATAAATATGAATTTGTTGACGTTCTTAAAGAATATTACAATTCATAATTATTACATCAATAAAAAGAAATTGGAACTTATCTTCTATCAACTTGGCCTCTTTTACCTCGGAGGATTGGTATATTCTTCGGCTCTCCTTTTCCTGCTCGCCTCATTTCGCCTTGTAATTTCTTCTAGTTCACTTTGTTCAAGAGGTTCATTGTGATCATGTCTATTCATGAAGACATGATCTCTAATGGGCATACTTAGGCCAATGCGAGATACTTCTTACGTCCTGAAAAGAGTAACGCCTTGACTCCTTAGTGGGGTTGCCATTATTATCGGTTGGTGTTGCTTAGCTCTTGGAGAAGGCTACTTGCTCCTTGAAGAATGTGCTACCTATTTCTCTTTGCTTTTCTCCCCGGTATTCTTCTCCCCCTTTATGTCAGCATCTAGACAATTCATCCCTTACGTCAGTTCGTGCAGTTGAGATCGCGATTGAGCAATATCATTTCGATTCTTTTGGACCATAGCGTCAGTCTGTAATTTCTGTTGATGAATTATGGCTAAGATATCGTCTGTCTGCCTCATCTAAGTTAAGGATTACTCTTTAAATTCACTCAGGGAGGAACACATGCTAGCAAGATTTTTAAAGAAAAGATTGTTTTGAGCTTCCTGAGTCTTCTGAAGGAGGATAACTACTTCCTTATGCTTGGTCGTGGATTGGAAGTGTAGTTAATCCCTTTCTTTAATGTTATCATCTCCTTGATGATCTCCCTTAGTCTCTTTTTGAGCTCAGATCTCAAGTTGCCAAGAAGAGTATTGACAGCTTTGATCAGATTGTTGAAACGTTGATGAATAATGAGAGAGTGAGCTTCAAGGTTTTCTTCCATCTCCATAGCCACTTTTTCTGACACTTCCTATAGTTCATCTTTGGTAGGAAGGAGAGAGAGATGCTCTATTATCTTTTGACTATCAGATGGAGAGGCTTTTGTTTTCTCATAAGGCATGTTTGAGAAAGCAAAAGCTAGATTAAAGTATTCGTTGTTGGAGGACGAGGGAATGTCAGATTATGTTATTGGGACAGTGGTTTGATGTATGGGAGATGAGGCTAATTCAACATATGATTCTACATTTGGGATAGATTGATTTGATCGATGGTCGTAGTGTCATGTCGTTCGACGATCGTGGAGTTGATTGAGGAGTTGACTAAAAATGGTACTCCAACAAAAGAACTGGTTTCATTTGGTCCATCAATTACAGAGTTTTGGGACTTTGTAACTGGAAATTGGTTCTGTGGGTTAGGAATAAACCTCAATCCATCTAGGAATTTCATCAAACTAATAGAAATTTGATGAAGGAGAATGATGTGGGAATAGAGTATATCGTTTGCTCAGTTCTTAACGAAGCATTGTTTGTGATTAGCTTTTGAGCAAATGTGAGATAGCATGGGAATCCCTGGGTAAGCACAGATACTGCTGGATAGGCTTTGAATGTCCAGAACATATGATCCTAAGTGTTGAGTATTAAGGCTCTATAGAATGGCATCATGGGTAGGTAAGAGAACATTCGGTTATAGTTTATGCTTATTTCTTCACTTTTAAACTTAGCAATGATTTCTACTTCTTCCTCTTCTTCCCTTTCATCTTCTTCATCGCCTTCATTAAGAACTTCCACCATTCCTGCTTCCTCGTGAGAGACAGAGGGGTCTTGATGATCCTCTTCAATTTCTTCAATTTCTTAAGGGACGAAGGGGGCATCATGATGAGCTTCTGATTTCTCCCTCTCAGCTGGAGCACTTACTGGCTTAGTGGTTTTGAATGTCTCCCCCTCAATATGAGCATGACTTTTCTCATCATCTTCTTGTTCCTCCCCCTCAGTTGGGACAAAAATTTGATCTGATGCAGTAGGGCTAACTGCACTGCTGAGGGTTGCAATTACTATTTCAATGATCTTTGTTTGTTCTAAGCATTCATTGTGAGAACCAGAGTTCAGAGATTGTTCGACCACAATTCTTGATTGGTCCATCATTCTTTGTTCTTCTTCCTTAATCTTCAACATTGTTTCCTTAAGCTCAAGATCAGCCCTTGTCACTAGCCTTCTCCTCATCCTTCTAGGCTCAGGATCAGTAGTCTCTTCAGCAAACTTTTTATCTACAGCAACGATAGTCTCCTCAGGCTGTATAGCTATCCCAGCATTTTCTTCAGGGATGCTGCCAAGTCTGGACTCGACGACCGGTGAAGTTGAGTGTCCATCTAAACTTATTGTTTAAAGTTTGACTAACCTTTCTTCTTCCTGTCGGATGGCGCTATCACCATTCCAAGTCACCAGCAGTATTATTACTCCATGTAAATTATAGTTGTATTAGTTGATGTCGTATTAATTATCCCCACCCACCCATCTTTAAATACTACATTAAAGTTAATGATGATCAGTTATATAAACTCCCTCCGTCCCTATTTAAATAGTAGTAGATAATGATTGAAAAGTATTAAATATAGTACTCAATTGTCTATAATACCCTTAAATCATTAATTTATCATAGCACAAGAGTTTAAAGTATCAAAAAAATAAGTAGAGTAATGAGGGGTAATTTTTGAAAAGTTATCATTAATTCTCCTAGATTTGAACAACGTAAATTAATTAGGGACAAATAAAAAACTCTAAAACATCATTTAAATAGAGACGGAGGGAGTATATAGTATATACTAGCTGTATCCCATGCCTCTGACACTGTATGGACGGTGGAATTTGTCCCAAACTTTGGACGGCCCAGATAATTTATTGAGTGAACGAAAAATTCAAAATCATTTGAATTTTATTAGACAGATAGATAGATAGATTGTATTTTATTAGATATAGATATATAGATGTCAAAACAACGAAAGAAAATAAAAAATTATATTCCTCAATCTGAGGGAGTAAAAAATAATTAAAAAATAGTTGTCCTGATTTAATATGATATACACATTACTTATCATTTAAGTTGAGTTGACACAAAATCCTTTCAAAAAAAGTTGAGTTGACACAAAATAAGATTTTTAAATTGTAGGAGATTACAAGATCTACCAAGTATATTTTGTAAAAATTCCTGTTGGAATAAATACTATACATTTTTTGAGTCACAAGCAAAAAAAAAATTTGAAAATGTCCAATAAACATGTCCAATAAAAATGTCCATGTAGAAAGACTCTTTGACCCAATTATATAATTTCAACCCACATAACTAGTATTAATCAAATTTTAATATTTTATAAATCAAAACCTATTCAAGAGCTTTATCCCTATATATGCCAGACTGGAGATTATTCGGTGATAGACATTTTGCAGACCCTGCTCTCTCCCGATGGCTCGTATGATCATCGTCTTGGGTGACGCGCTGGTCCATATTCAATCCATAGTATATAATGTTTAGTCTTACAAAATGCGGGTATTTTTTCTTCACTTCTCTTATCCTTCCTCATATAATATCCTTCCTCTTCTTCCCTTCTCTTCCTCATAAAATGTCGAATGAAATGTCGAATGAAGAGTTTATTGGGAAAAAAATTACTAATATTATACTTGACCGATGTGTGGAGTTAGTCGAAAAATACCCACAATTGGGTTTTTGTATGGTTGTATTAATGTTTTCAAATTCTGTGTATCAAAATTTCCAGATGAATAAGTTGGAAAATGAAGTCAATAAGAACGCAAATGAACTCAATAATGAACTCAATAAGATGAAACTAGACAATAGCTCACTCCACAAGCAGTTGAAGGAGCTCCAAGGGGGAAAAAAGGATTTGAAACCAGAGATTCTAGAGGCACTGAGAATGGAGAAAGAGGTTCAGCAAGAAGAGTTGAAGGAGCTCCGGTAAGCATTGGTGATGCAGAATGAAAAGCAGGCGGAGGAAAGTAGAAAAAATGTTAAAGCAATGGTCTCCATGGAGAACAGGATGACTTTTTACGTATGATTTCTTTCTATTAACAAAATTTAGTTGTGTTTCCCTAAATTAATTTTCGTAGATTTCTAAAGGTAAAACCTAATATATATATATATATATGTATATTCAGCTTGAGGAGGTGTTGAAGCGGTTGGGTAAGTTATTTATTAGAAAATTTGTTGTGTTGAACTATGATAATTAAAGTTTATTACAATTATTAATTGCAACTATGATTAATTACAGATAAATAATAAGTTGATGAAGCACTGGTTGGGGTATGTCTATGTTGTGATTTATATGTCTATGTTGTGGTTTGTTGTAGGACTTTAGAGGTTTATATAGTGGTTTCTAAATGATTAAACATTTACTGTTGATTAAACATGGATTTGTTTATTTTTTTTGATATATAAATACATATATAATTAATCTAATGGATTAATATTAATTGCTTGACAATGTAGGCTGATGAAGATTGAGCTTGGAGGTGGATGGGTGTTGCTGATGTGATACTATTTACATTTCAGTCACCTTTGTAGTTTAATGCCCCTAAGAATCTCTAGAGTTTATTTTTATCTAATATTTCATCTGTGAATTTATCTGCACATTGAACCACTATCAATTTGTATAAATTTTCCTTGATTTATATTATGACCTAAAAATTTTATTTTTGTTTGAAATAGGCTAATCTTTTAAGCTGAGACAACTATCCATTCTTTTTAATAATTTCGTAAAATTTATAAAAAATACACTTCTAATAAATTTGACAAGTTTTGTGAAGATGAAGGTTCATATTTATGGAGTATAGAGAAACTTTCATTCAAGGATACCGCATCAGTACTTGTCAAGGGTAGTCCACGTGAACAACAAATTTGCTTAAACTTGTTGAACATGGCCATGCTTGGCAGCCATATGTTTACGAACATTGGACGTTACCTTCTTCCAATGGTAGAAGATAAGAATCTCGTCCCGAATCTCATGTCCCTTGTTGAGCAGGTAAGTGAAGTCTTGAAAGGAAAGATTCTTGTCTTTGTGGCTCTACTTTGTGAGAACTTGAGGAGATGTTTGCCACATTTCTTTTTTCAATGCAAGATTCCTATCTACTCGTAGAAAGACTAGTCGAGGAGAAGGACAACTACGCATGCAAAGAAGGTGTTTAGATGCATTTATTAATGTTGTGGCTTCAATTATTCTGGTTTATTGGATACTATAACTCTGAGATATTCACTCATCGATGGGAGGAAGCGGCATGGCCAAATTGTCGCTCCAACCGGTAGAGCTACTCCAAATAGCAATGTTCAATTGTTTCTGTTGTTCTTCATCTTATTGCCGCTTCTTCTTTCAAACGCAAGGTTGTGAGCCATCAGTCCTGCGGTTGACAAATCTAATCAAATCGACAGAATCACCATTTCAGGTATGTCAACTGCACATGAGGATAATTATCTTTTCTTAGTTATCATAATCTAATTTTGTAAAATAAGTTGGAAATTAAAACTATGGGCAACTTCACTTCAGGTCTGAATGAATTGTGTTAGTTCCCAGTAGGAACAATAGATCTAGAATAGGGGGGGTTGAATAGTTCCTTTTTAATTTCAAATACTTTTCTCTTTTATTTTCTATTGCTATTAAATTAGCATATGACAAACATAAGAATCTTTCTCAAGCACGACGGAATAATTAAAAGATCCCCTTCATTGATATATTCATAATCATACATACATTGTTCGTAGAGTTAGTTCAGTTGTAAGCAGTTAACATATACATAGCAGTTATAGTAGTCAATAGACATAATGTAAATGATATAATGTAAAAGACACAAGGGGTTTTAAGTGGTTTAGAGACTCAATCTCCTAATCCACTCTTCTACTTTCAACTAGCAACATTTCCACTAAGGAAGGGCAGCACCCTGAATCACTAAGATTCCTTCAAGGCCAGCAGCCTTGGGGCTTCAGTTCACTAAGAACTCTTCAAGGTCAGCAGCCTTGGAACTCCTCTAGTTCCCTAGGAAATCTTCAAGCCCAGCAGGCTTGGAACATCATTTAGTCCCTCCGGACAAGGACCCCTCAGGCCCTAGCTTCTTGAGTTGTTTGTTTGTTTGTTGGAGTTGGTGCTGAGCTGCTAAGATGTCTTCATGCTCTGAACATCTTCTATACTTAGCAGCTTAGCGTGATCATCCTTGAAGTGCAGTTGAGTGTTGCATGATGCTCAGCTTCTTCAGTTACTCAACCACTTTAGATGATCCCTTGATGACTGCCTTGAAGATCATTTCTCTTGATACATGATGGCTGCACACGATGGGTTTCTAAGATGACTATAAGCTCTTCTGCTAGGTACTTAGAAACTTTCTCATGTTTGCCACCATGATGACGTTTGTGATCTTCCTTCTTGATACTTGATGTCTTCTCATGATGGACTTGTTAAGATGACTGTGAGCTCTTCTCTATAGTACTTAGAGTCTTCCCATGATGGACACCAAGATGACATGATGCTCTTCTTTCTCTCGGCAGTTCAGAACACTCTTCTTGTAGTAGAACTCTCACTTCTACATTGTAGAACTCTCACTTCTACTTCTTCCTTTGTATGTATCTGAGTGTTCTTGGTGGATCGTAGAGTGAGCCTTCGGACTCATTATTTTACATGGTTTAGAATAGTCCACCGTTACTCTAAACTCGGCAACTCCCGCTTTTTTTGATCTTTGAAGCTCTAGCTGATTTATACTCTTTCCCAATCCTTCCGTTGGAAAGTAGCCATTGAAAGCTATTCAAACATCTTCACAGATCTCGAGTTGCTTGAGGTAGACTGTTGATGTGATAAGTCATACTTTCTCTGACATTGAAGTCTACTATTTCACCTACCCATCAGAGATGTTACTTTAATGTCTTGGGCAGGTCGAAGACTTTATTTCCCCCTTCTGATTTCTAGATCAGAGGTTGACCTTTTGCATCGATGCTCTCAATAAGCTTTTGTCTGAATATTACCCTTCAGATTGAACCGTTGTCAATGCTTCAGTCTTCAGCTATTCAAACTCAACGATTCTGATGCATGTCTTCGAGGACCTGATCCTAGTGTCATGTTGACTGGTAGAGATAACACTACGATCTCGAAGAGTGTTGATTGGATCTTCAATGTGGAACACCTCTTCCTTCTCTTGTGTAGTACTTCAACACTTCTGTTTGCCTCAATAGTTCTTAGATACTGATGACTTGACTTCCTTGTTCTGGCCCCTTCTGAATAGCAAGACACTTCAGATTTGTGGCGTGTCCAGCTTGCTTTCTCCTTGTAATCTCCCATTCACTGATCATCAATGGACTGACCTAATGTTTAATCACTTTAGCCTTGTTCTTCAGAAGTTGTCTAGTATCTTTGTATGTACTTCATCAGTTCTTTCTTTGTTTGGCAAACACTACGATCCTGGTTGCTTCCAAGATTGTTGTCTTTTGTCTGCTTGACAGCTACTGCACTTGCTAACTTTCCTTAGTCAGTTACTGAAGTCTTCTTCTGATCTCCTTGTGGAAGACTTCATCTCAAATGGCTTCACAACTCAATCTTGATGCTGATTGGGTTGGTGCTTAGATCTTCTGTTAGCTTGCATGTCATTCGTTGAGTGCTCTATAGTTCTCTTCAGGTGAGATGTATCTTTGCAGTGCCAACCAGAGGCTTTGTTCCTTTGGATATTCTAAGAGTGCTCATTTGTTGAGAATTGTATTTGCTTTACGATTCTGCCTTGGCATTGTGAGCACATCTGTTGAGGTCGTAGTTCTGCACTCTATGATTTAGCTTCGGATGTGCAAACACTACGATTTCAAGATCAAATCTTGACACTCTACGATTTCTGTCTTTGTGCTCGATGTCTTCATTTGATATTGCTCGACTACGATCTCTACATGTAATCAATAGACTCTACGAACTCAGAATGTGATCTACGATCCTTGACTTGGCTTCAGCATCAGTAGACTCTACGACTCTGAGTGTAGTCTACGTTTCTGACTTGGCTTTGGCAGAGGTTCGGTCGGCTCGTAGGCAGGCTGTCTCTACGATTCTGAACATGACTTCCTTGGTAGACTTCGGCTCCGAGGAAGTTCTACTCGACATACTACGATCCTTCCTCGTCTCTCCTGGCAGTCTACAAACTCTGAGATCTACTATCTTGCAGACTACAATTCTGCCTCGACAGCTCTCGAGCTCTCCTTAACTCTCCTGGCAGACTACGATTTCTGGTGCAGTGCTCGATGATCAGACAAGCCTATCTATTACATTATAAGATCAACCTAGCATGCTTGATCTTTCTAATTTTATAGTCCTTGTACATCATTTCTTTTTAAGGACTTTACAAAGCTGTTTTGCTTATGCAGGATCAACCTAACATACTTGATCAATTCATTCTAAGTCCTTGTACACAAGTTTCTATTATCTATCAAAGGACTTTACATCTTTTCTTAATACGAGCATACTTGCATATTCATTCATATATATATATATATATATATATATATATATATATATATCATAATCAAATCATATATAAATAGGAATAACATTCACATGTTTATTCCTGACAATCTCGCCCTATTTGATTATGACAAAAACAATAAGTGCATATGCATGTTATGAATGAATCTTATATACAGTGAGCAGCTGTATTTCTAAAACAGATAATCATGAATGTCATTTATAATGATATGGTAAATTATACATTAAGACATTTTACATCCTGGATCCAGAACATACCTAACTAGTTAGAGATATACCTCTTTGGCTCCATGTATGTTTCCAGGATGTCTGTTGATCAGCTATTCATCTATTTGTTCTTCTTGGTCTCCTAGGATGATGATCTTCTGTCTTTGCTTTGCTCCCTTTCAGCTTCTTTCTGAACATGCTCCCCCTCAGACTCTGCGATCAAGTTATCATCATCTTCTGGCTCCCCCTCAGATGATGATTCTTTTTCTGCAGCTACTGTCTTCTTCTTTGACTTCTTCTCTCCTTTCCTTCTGTTCTTCTTTGAGTGCCTCTTGCTCTTCCTCTTTCTATATCTCTTTTTCTCCCCCTTTTTGTCATTAATCATCTGGGAGAGGTGCTCCATGTTGGTCATGAGCTGCTCCATCAGGTAGGAGGAGTTAGCAACTTCAAACTTGAGTTCATGTTGGCCTAGCTCAAGTTGCACTGAGAAAGACTGCTTCATGTCGTCAATCTTGTCAGAGAGGGCTTGAATCTGCTCTTCATTGGCCTTCTGTGCTCGTAGAGCATATGCCTTCTGATCATTCATGACTTTCAGATAGATGTTATCCCTCTCTTTGAGTTTGAGAGATACATCAGCCATAGTAGATTGAAGCTTGTTCTAGATTGAAATATCTCCTATTGTTGTCAGCTTCTGTGACTCTTCAGTGAATAGAGATACTTTCTCACTCAGTTCATCAGAGTTTTTCATCAGTTCCTTCTCCATAAATACTTGATTATCTGGTTGCGCAGCCTCCTGTCGAGCATTAGATTGAACTCTACGATCTGCATTCTTGAACAGATTTTCAAAGGTGTTGAGAATCTGAAGGATTGTTGAGTTCCAATCGTTGGTTGAGGTTGAAGGAATGTTTGTCAGTAGTGCCTAAGCCGATGGAGGCTACTGGTTTTGAGCTTGAACCCAATCACTAGTAGAGTGAACAGACTCTACGATCATCTCCTTAATCATGATCCTTCATCCTTCGGAGTCCACTTTACGATCGTAGGGGATATAGTGATTTCTAGCATGACGATAAACTTTGAAGTGGGGCTGGTTTGTGATCATCTTTGAAGCAAAACTCTTTACCCTTGGGAAGTTTTGTGCCACCAGCTCCATGCTTGGAAAGTGAGAGTAGCACCAGCTGAAGTAGCTTCTATCTCTTTCAGTATGGGCCTTTAGCCATGGCATCCATTGGAAGAACCATCTCATTAGCAAATCATCAGGATTATAGAGAATGGTTGTGCAATCTTGCTCCATGTTATTCCAGTTTTTAGCTATATCAATGGTAGTCATTCTTACCACCTTAAGCTGCTCATCTCCATGATTCACCCATCTTTCTGGAGGTATTTCTGGTGGTTCATTCGAGACTTCTACCACTATTCTCATAGTGAATTTCGCTGGAGAGAGGACATGATGGAGTTCTGGCTCCTCTGATTCCTGATTTTCAGAATTGGAATCATTCTCCATTTCTTCTTTTTCCGAGCCTGAACTATTTTGATCATATCCAATAGTGAATCCTTCTTGCTGCATTTCATTTTCAGAACCTTCTTCAACAAGATCTTCCTCTGATTCATCTTTTTCACCACTGGTTCCACCTTCAGCACTTTCATCCTTTGATACAAGCTCATCATAACTTAGTTCAATGATAGCATTAAAGTGATCACTTCTCCTTTTAGAGGTGAATTTGGCTTGCAGTCTGTAACTCTTCCTTCTTCTTGGAGGTTCAATTTTGGGAGAGTCAGACTCCTCTTCCTCTTCAGACTCGAAAGCCTTTGGTTCATCAGAAGAACTTTCTTCAGGTTCAGCAGAGGCAAGGACATGTTCTTCTTCTCTTGAAACAGCATTGTCTGACCCATTATCTGGGCTTGTTGGGGCAGTTGCATTTGGGGATGGAGTTGGGTTATCTTGAATCTCTTCTTCATCAGCAAAGTGACTGCTCTAAGGATTAGCCACAGGGCTTGAGCATTCCTCTTCATCAGCAGATGCTGAATTTTCATTCATTAATCCAGCTTCACTTTCACTGCTGGATTTGGTCTGTGGGGACTCAGCCTTGAGATTGTCAGTTGCCTTTTCTTCTTCTGATTCTACATCCTTCTCTTCATCAGATGTACTGTCTTGGGAAACTGAGACTGGGTTGATTGTCACATTGGCTTTCTTGCTGGATGGCCCTTGAAGTAATCTGTTACTTCTCCTCTTTGTTGTTTCAGCAGTTAGGGCTCTTTCTTCTTCAACCTTGTCTTTGATGGAGAGACTCCTTGGTGGGGCCTTAGTTTTCTTTACACCTCTGGACTTCTTTTTTGGCTAGTGTGGTTGCTGTTGGTACAGGATCATCAGATTCAGGGCTTTCTGCCTCTTCTGTCTTCCTCTTCTTTGCAGAGGCCCTGCTGCTGCTCCCAGTTGTCAGCCTCTGGTTCTCCTTGGGGTTTTTCTTCCAATTTACAAACAATTGTGGAGACATAACTTTGTGAACATTAAGAGGTTCTCCCTCATCATCCTTGATTCTTCCCCCTAGCTTCTTCTTTATCACAATACTCAGCAGTCTTCCATGAAACACCTTTGTCAAAGGTTTTTCTGTAGACTTCTTTAGCACAGCCTTTTCTACCCACTTGGAGATTTGGTCAAACATAATAACTCCAAAGTTAATCTGTTTCTTCAGAACTATTGCTGACATTATCTTCAACTGTTGATCAAGCCACGATATCATATGCGGTATCCTCAGCACGATATGCATTTTCTAACTATTTGACAAAGGAACTCGTACTCTTCCTCGAAACTCCTTCTTTTTATGTCTTTCGGACTAGGGTTTCTTTGGTACCCCATGATCTCCTTTTCATTTGTCAGATCGACATCATCAAGGCTCTTTAGTCCTTGGTTAAGAAAACCTAGGCATTGATTGAGGTCAGAAGATTTTAGCTTTAGAGACTGACCTTTGACCTTGGTAGAAAGGGTTCCAGAGTTTATGGAGGCATTTGAGTAGAACTCTTTAACCAGGTCAACGTATACTTGAGTGCTAGCCTCAAGGCATTCTGAGAATCCAGCTTTCTTTATAAGTTTGAGAATGTCTCTGAACTTCTTTTCGGATTTCTCAAACAACTTGGTTCCGAGCTGAATGCCAGTGATTACTCGCCAGTTTTCCATTTGAGCAGTTCGAAGAATGTGGGTATTTGATTTAGAGAGGTTTATAAGAGATGGCTGATTATGATTTGGTAAGGCTCTGGAGTGTTAACCTATTTTGGCTCTTGAGAGGATTTTAGGGTTTAAAAATGGGAGGGAGAAAGGTTCGATATCTTCTGATAACTATCTGCAGATTTGAATTTGTCATTATAGCAGTTCCTTCTAACTCTGCATAACTAGTGATGTGTCAACCGACCATTGGTTGCACGATACCCAGTAATGAGCTGTAACTCCCCATAACTTTTCAGTTAGATATTTTTTTTTTAGAAGAGTAGACGTTTAATCGACGTGGCTTTGACTGTTGACCTTTTGATTCGTAGAGTAGCATGGTAAGGCAGCTATGGACTCTACATTTTCCTTTGTTGACTCAACGATCAACTTTTGAGAGATGTTGTAGTAGATGGCTTTGACTTTTATCCTCATTTTGATGCAACATAGTTTGATCACTGATATATTCGAACTTATCTCCTCATTTTGAATGGTTGAGCAATTGTCTCATTTTCCAAGCTCCTTGTGAGCTGGAGTACCCTTTGGTAGGACTACGATCGTCGAGTTGTCTTTTACGATCGCTGAGGTTGCACTGCGATCGTGGAGTTCTCTTCAACCTCGACTCTATGATCGTTGACTGACTTGGTCCTTGAGATGAACTTTTACTAAGCATTCCTTCTGGGTTAAGGTAGCTCAGGAAGGGCCAGCCTCTTAGAGTTGGCTAAGGGTCAGGTTTTCCCCTGAGGCGCTTTCCAGATAAAATACTTTAGAAGTGATTTGCAATGATATCTCTTTTGACCTTTTCTGGTGGGGAAGTCCTTTATCAACTTTGAACAATTACATTTGCTGTAATCGTGGTGTCCTCCTGCTTCTACAATGTGATCAGATGTTTGATCGTAGGCACTCCACGATTTTGAGTTGGGTGGCTGATAGGTTATCAGTAGTACATTTTGAGACGTTCCTACTGACTATGGATCTTCATTTGGTTCATCAGCCACAAAGTTTTGAGACTCTGTAGCTGGTACATTGCTTCATAGTATATCTCAGTGTTGTTGTTTCTCAACAGATCACTACTCCACATAGTTGATGCTGTTTTCTTAGATGTGATTCCCTTTTCTACATGTGTATCAGAAGGCAGCCTTGCATATCTCCTTCTAACTGGAATCACCATTATCACTTAGATCTCCCTGTATCGTAGGCATGGATATTTTTAGGACTGATAACTCTACGATCATTTGACAGCACTACGAATGTAGTCTTCTTTGTCAGTCTTGTGAGTGTGAAGTTCTGCTCACATAATGAGTTCCTCTCGACTGATGCTCGATGATCCTCTGATGTGAGCTTCCTTGAGGATTCTTCTCATATAGTTTTATTTGCCTAATTTGAGCATATAAGACCCTTTTCATCTTTGATTGCATGGCATGCTTCCATATACAGATTAGCAGCCATGTGAGCTTCATTCAGTTTAGCTCAGTGGGTCTTCGAGGATAGGCTTGGACATATAGGAATTTTATCAAAATCATTTCTGAACAGTCCTTAGCCTTCTGCTGGTTGAGTCTTCTTGACTGAAGTCTTCTGTTTCAGCATTCCTTAGTGTGATCAGACAGACCAAGTACCTGCAGGTTTAAATATATTTCTATTTTTGGTACCCATAATTAAATGGGTTCTGCTAGGTTAGTTTTCTAAACCCATGTTCCTCTTATATTTGGATAATCATCACATTTATCACCAACATCATATTCATGCATAAGACTAGTTTTAGATAATACATCTTGATATGCATGAAGGTGAGTGTGTGTAAGATTTGACATTTAATAACACACTCTTTATCTTTGATGGTTTCATCATTTGCTGGATCATGTTCACAATGTTTAAGTGTTCACAGAGTGAGAATCAACTCTACGATTTAGGAGTATCTAGTTGATTCATGGAGGTGATCAGTTTCTACACATCATCAAGATACTCTTTTGGAACTGATCATGCTCTGTGTGTTATCAAACACTTAGAACAAGGATTTGTGCATACATACTAACCCACCAGCAAGGATTACTTCACATAGAATTAATTTGGCCTGTGATGCTCTTATGACCCATTTCAGATTTTCTTCAAGGTGTCATCTTCAACCTAAAACTTGGATGGAGAGAAAGTTTATAGACATTTGAGTTTCCATCCTCAGGGTACTTTCTCTCTTCACCTTTTTAGGTAGATTATGACTTCTTGACAGAATACTGTTATGGTTCATAAGAAGGTGCATTTATGATGTACACATGAATAATAGTGAGGAACTGTACATTTTTACTGTCAGTTGTTTAACAGTCATTTATCTTTAATATACTGAGTTTAGGCATTGATGTGCATAGTTTCACATTTTCTCTTGACAGCTTGTTGCTCCAGTTGACCTTCAATCAATCAGTCGTGATCTTGAAGATGTACACCCAGCTGCTGGTTGGCCAGACATAAGTTTGAGAAGATCTTCTTTCTTCTCTTGATAAGCATTTCTTAGCATGAATGGCCTATTCATTTTTCAGGCTGGTGGATGCTTGACTCTTTGTCTTTGATGTCTCTTGAGCTCTCTCGTCTGGTCTTCAGACTACAAGATTGACTGCAGGCAAGGATTGGTCTTGTTGATGTAACAATTGAGAATATGGACCAATATGAGCAGCTTTCAGGTGTAAATACACATTTAACCTATACACAATATTTCCAACGTATGAGCTCATCTGCATATAACAAGTTACTTACTACTAAACTAAGTTTAAGTTTAGAATAATATTTGTGCCTGGGATCAGACTCAATTTGGGAGTCGAGACTTCAATTTTGTGCACGTGCCCGAGTCCCTTTTCGTGCACGTTGTGAACACTTGCTTTTTATATCTTATAGCAATCCTTCAAAAAGAAACCAAAAACATATATTTAAAGATTACTAGTACATGCATAAGGAAGAACTGCTTCATCCGCTCCTTTGGACAAAAGGAATATTTTCTACTTTGGCAATCTCTAACCACTATTGACATTCGTCTCCTAACCGAAGTGAATTCCGGAGTGTCCAGCAATTCATATTGTATCAGAGAAGCATTGGAATTGATTTCTGCCCAAAAAATAAAAATAAATGTTAGATCAACTTTGACATCTGCATTAATATCAATTTATCTTTGTCTAACAGCCAATAAAGATTTCGTACCAAGAATACTAGCATTCTTATTCACAAAAACCATATGCAAATAGGCAGCAGCACAAACAAGAGCTTCCTAGTCCTGCGATTGCGCCTTGTCTGATAGCACTCCAGTTTTGCTCTGGAAAATTGCAGAAAAATTACAGAAATTATATTCAAGAACAAATACATGGCAGTATTGCAAGCGAGGAATGATGATAGAAACAGAAATGGAAATAAGTATAATTTCTGGCTTCTTGGCGAAGTGGACAAACTTGACAAGAATTTTGATCAATAAATATATTGGAATTACCTTAGCAAGTGTTACCGGCTTAGGTTTCTTGGACAGGGACTTGAAATAAGAGAGGTAATCCAAGAACAATGGTAACAAGTGAGACGCAGAAGATTGTGGAGCCAACTCTTTTCAAAGCACCCATAAATTGTTTCATGTAAAGAATCTATGGACCATCATAAGCTTTATAAACAAATTATACATACAGTTTTGTACCATGTTTATAGGGCAGATGCGAAGTCATCACAACACAAGTAAAAAAACATACCTTTACTGAAAACCCATCTCGTGCTTCACGCTTCCTATCACGAAATTCATCTTCTCTTCTACGTTTTGAATCATCTTATGATATTAAAATATTATCCTCTTCAGATCGCCTCCGTTCTCTGTCATCATATCGGGGGAAAGTCTTTAGCTTTCATATTATCAGTTTCCCAAGACTAAAGAACTAAGTTTAGATCTTAGTTATGCCAACTCCTTTCATGCCTGGTCCCTCTCTTCAAGTGCCCGGTCCCTCTCCTTTACTGCATTACCTTGAGCTAGCAGAGCCATTCTTAGTCTTCTCCTCGGGGCCTCGGCAATAAGCCCTTCAGCCACGTTGACTAGCACATCCAATTTTGAAATATGAGTTTTAACATCCGCTGGGGAAGAGGCTGGCACAGCAGAACCAGATTGTTTTCCTGAAAGCCAATAGGATCAACACTAAGGAACCAGCAGATTCGAAAAGGAGAAAATAACAATAGGATAGATTATATAGGCATGTGACATACTCTACACTTGAGATTGCTCTTCCACTTGTCCACATTGGGCATCAAGTGTTTCAGATATGACCGACAATGGGTCATTCAGGAACTGAGTTACCATCTCCACTCTTAAGTTATCTAAAGCATTTGATGGTAAAATGTTATTTATCCTTCCATGCTGGAAATATTGTTTCATGTTGTAGCATACAACAACACCACAGTCAACCCTACAAAATAAAGGTTTTCTATAAAGGTTAGTGTTATCTGTCAATGTAAATCATATGAGGTTTCTTTTTTTAAATACATTAATTAACGAAGAGTGATTCTTACGTTCCATCTCCTTGTTGTGGAGCATCCTCCACCGATTCAACTTTTCTGCTTGGTCTTTGAAACTGATGCAACTTTGGATTGATGCTTTCGAGGTAGTTACACGTGTTTTTTTAGTCATAAAAAATTGTATTACAGTATTAGGTCAGAAATTTGGGAAAATTTCTATAGATTGAATTATAAGGTATAGAATTATCATTATTTTTAAAACTAATTCTTACCAAAGCTGCTGCTACTTTCAAATGTCTATCCGGTCCTAGACTCAGTCTACTGGAGTTGTAATGCTTCCATGTCCCTTCATTTTTGTTATGGACAAGAAGTGTCCAGTGGTAACAATGGTATATTGGAAAATGTAAATATCTAGAATGTAAACCACTTTCCCATTGCTCTTTAATGATATCTTGTCGTTGTTGTTGGTCTTTTATGCCGCCCAAAACTTGCTGTTTTCCAAAAAAATTGGTGTGACGCCCCCAAAATAGGTATACATCACCTATTCTGAATTACCAAAAACATGGTACAGAATACAAATACAACCTTAAATATACAACATGAGTTGTGAGTTTTAATACAAATATTGTCTTCTAGACAATATTCAAACTCAAAATAAGTCCTCAATACATTTATTATCACACTATTTCATAGAATAGTGAGGACTACTAATGCTATCATCCGGACCATCACTCCGTTTCCCGACTAGTCCCTACTACGTTCTCATTTCCTGAAGAGAACAATGAAAGCAAAAGGGTGAGCTCAACTAGCCCAGTAAGAAATATTATGACTATAATAATGCAGAATAAATTATCATTAGCCTTCAACAGTGTTAAACTAATAAAATATAACAAACATCAAGTTTAACTGCGGTGAAACAAGCAATCCATTAGAAGAGTCAAATGTCGACGTCGGGATTTTTTTGATGTCCCTTTCCGTTACTTGTTCTTTGGTGTTCTCAGTTTAGGTGAGATTTGTTTGAAAAAATAAGTGAAAAAGGTCCGACATGTATAATGTCGACGATGGACTATTAAGAGTCGCCAGTTGGTTTTTTAAATGGTTGTACCAACACAACCGAGAAAAAGTTTGCACATTGACCCAGTGATGTGACACTGCTAAACGGGTCAGTGAAACCGAGATTCATTAGGGTCCGGGGACTTGGTTATGCGGAGGGAAGATGTTAGGCACCCCCCGACATCCGTGTTACCACGGTGACTGCCTCTTTTCAAGAAATTGTTATCTGAATGTGTGTGTGTGTGGGTCAATGTGATATTATTTGGAAGTAGTGCGAGGCCTCGTTCGAACCTATACACACGGGGTTTGAATTTATGCAAAAATTCAGTTTTTAGCAAGGTATAGCAATGATGTTTTATAAAAAAGGTTTTTTAAACCCTTATGCTCAATAGTAGTTGAGACCTTTTACACTCCCATTTTATTAAGTGTTCGGCTTGATTGATTTTATTTTACAAATGCGAGGCATCCGTATGAAAATAATGTACAAAAATAATGTCGACTTCCTCATGAGTATGAAAACCATCTGAGAAAATTCAGACACCGCAGAATAATTTACAAGCTGCTTACAGTTGAAAATGTCCATCACGGGAACCGAATCTAGATCCAATAGGCTGAATCTGTGATCACATGATTCCTAGGCGCATGAATCATCGCAACTTTATACGAAAGTAAATGGTGGTATATATATATAAAAGCCGTAAATATATATATATACAGACAGAATCACCAACCACGAAGCACCTCCATGGGGGATCAGAAATATAAATAAAGCTGTTGAAAGCTATCAACCACCATGGAGGAAACTCCAGGTGGGACTAAATGTAAATAAAGTTGTAAATACGGTCAACCGCCACGAAGAAACTCCATGCGGGACAAAATGTAAATAAAGCTGTACAAAGCGATCAACTGCCACGAAGTAAACTCCAGGCAGGACAAAACGTAAAGAAAGCTGTAAAAGCGATCAACAACCACGAAGTAAACTCTGTGTGGGACTAATATATATATATAAGCAATAAATGCAGGATGTAAAATCTGTGCTCATCGAACGTAGTTCGACCACGATTCATATATATAAGTGTATATATATATATATATATATATATATATATATATATATATATATATATATATATATAAAAGCGAGTAAACGCACTGGATATAAAATCCGTGCTCATCCAATGTAGTCCCACCACGGTTCATATATATATAAATAAATATATATATATATATATATAAAAGCGAGTAAACGCCTCGGGCATCAAGTTCAGGATCATCGAACAAAGTCGACACACGCAGTTAATATATATAAATGTAAATATATATATATTAAAGCAATAAATGCACTGCATCAAGTACAGCTCATCGTAATGTAGTTTGACACACAGTTAATATATATAATATATATATATATATATATATATATATTAAAGCATTAAACGCACTGCATCAAGTTCAGGCTCATCGAGCGAGTTGACACACGATTAATATATATAAATGTAAATATATATATATATATATATATATATTAAAGCAAATAAACGCTCCGCATCAAGTTCAGGCTCAATCGAGGCATAACTCGATAATGTTAGTCAATATATATGTAAATATATATATATATATATATATATATATATATATATATATATATATATACAGATTGAAATGAAACCACTTGAATAGAAGTCCGCAAAAGCAAGCAACACGACTCTAAACGTGTAAAAGGGTGTGTGTAAAGATGAAGAGAAAGACTCTAAAGTGTGTGAGAAGGCTTACAGCTGACTACCAAAGAAGACTTCTATATCTTTAGAGTGGGTAAACACCTTGACTTTTGTAGGTACAAAGGGCTATATATGAGCTCTCTGTGTGTTTAAAGGGAAAGTACACTGCGTGGGGTGAGAGTGAGCAAATTAGGCAAGGCTTCCTCGCCATTTTCTCTTACAAAATGGCCACCCCAAGCCCTCTATTTATAGAGGGGGGTCTACCTGTGGCACCTAGTAGCAGGTGTACTCACGGCTGCCCATGTGTGCCCGGGCGTGTGGGTCCGCATTGTGTCGGCACGTACACTCGGACAATGCGTTGTTCGCTTGGTCGCTCATAACTTTCAATCCGGGAGTCCGATGGAAGCGTGCCATACCATTTAGGAAAGCTCTTTCCGAGTGCTACACAATGAAATATGATTTGACCTTTTTTGATTCCAGGAAGATAGGTCCATGACCGAAATGGCATTCCTAGGTTTTCGTCAGGCAATCCGGTGAGCCGTTTTGTGTAGTTTGCGATCCGAAGTTAAGATATCGCTCTTGTGGGACTTCCTTTGAAGTATTTTGAGTTGAAATGAGTGTATTTGATTTGAAGTGAAGTTGAGTTAAAAAAATGACCATTTTGCCCCCTCTAGGGGTTAACTCCGGTTTTCGCGCAGTTGTAGCAGTCATTTCTCAAGGTTATCTCTGAGGTTGACTTGATGTTGACTTTGACTGTCCTTAGGGTTATCTTTGAGGTTGGCTTGACCTCCTGGGGATATCTCCAGGCTTTGATCTTGATCCTCCGGGGTTATCTCCAAGGTTAACACTGACTTTCCCGGGATTATCTCCGGGGTTGGAACTCGATTTCTGGTCTGCTATCTCCCGGTTGAAGCAGGATCTCCCGGGGTTATCTCCGGGGTTTGAAGTTGATGTCGTAGTCCTCCAGGGTTATCTTTGGAGTGTGAAAAAGACGCTTTTGCCCTCCTGCATGGTTAGTAACAGGAGAAGAAAATTTTGAGTGTCTACCGATGCCCCTCTTTATCATGTTCATGTAATGCAAAGGAATGGACATGATAAAGATTAGTAGACACTTGAAACATGACAAGGTATTTTCAATGATGCAAATCGCAATGTAGTGAATGTTTATGATGAATGTGACAATGTTTTCGCAAATCGCAGTTCGTAAATCGCACATCGCATTTCACACTTCGCTTTTCGCTTTTGGCCAAATCGCACATCGCAATTCGCACATCATAAATTGCACATCGCATTTCGTATATCACAAATCACCTATCGTATATCGCAAATCGCATATCGCATATCGCATATCGCAAATCGCATATCGCATATCGCAAAATCGCAAATCGCAATGTTATGATGAATGTTAAAATATTTTTGCAAATCGCTTTACCTTTACCGATCATTGCTGATGCCTATGCTGGTGTTGACTCCAATGGTTTGGCATTTAATCGCTGACTTATTTGATGAAGATAAGTTGGGAGGTTTTCTACATCTCTAATGGGGATGACATTCTGAAATCACCAGACCCTCCCGATGTATTCGCTGGTAGTTGCAACGGGGATTATCCTGCTGATCGCCAAACTTTTTCGGTTCCCACTCGAACGATGGTATATGAAGCTTTCATCGCTGAACTGTGTTGATGTCGCGCTGTATTGATGGAAATGGTTTAGAATACCAGATCTTCTGATACCTTCGTTGAAGTAATATTCCACGGATTACTTCACTAGACTTCGCCTGATGTTACGTTAGATTGATGACAACCACCAGATGTCTCATCCTTTTTTAGGTGATTTGGAGTTTCCTTTCGCTGCTGGGTGCTTGTGCCCCATTTCCTTGAGCGCTTGATTTGCCATATGGGTGAACTGACGACTTGAATTCCGCTGACATCCCTGGGGGTTGCAACTCGTTCTTTCACTGCCCAGATTGGAACTTCAGTGTAGAGGCCTCAACTCGTGAGAACTTAAAGCATGTTGATGGTGTAGATTTCATTCGCTAGACCTTTCATCATTGGCCTTCTTTCTTAAGAATTTTCCCCTTCTTTTGGTGAGAGGCTTTATTTCGCCTTAAACTTCTTCCCTTTCCAGGAATTGGAGAATGCCCCAGTCATTCCGCAAGTTATTATCAGGGATTCATACGAGGAACTCTCTTTGTTGATCAAATTGCGAGTGAATAATATCTGAATCGCTATTGAGATGATGATAGACCATGCTGATGGCGTTAACTGGTGCATTTTCCACTTTAGGATGGTTGATAAATGCCCCAGTGTTGAGTTGTCGCTGCTTCCGAGATTGGCCCAATCTTATTGTAAGGGACCCACTATTTGGTTGTCGCCAATTTTGAAATTGCCCCAACCTTGCTTGTTGTCTGGGATAGTTGCTTTGACAGATGAGCTGATAAGATGCCGAGATCGCAAGAGGCTTTTTCTTCTGTACCATCTGGTGAACAGGTAATGGATGTGGGCTTTGATGTTGACAGCTCTTTCTGGTAAAGATGTCGCTTTGTTAGAGAGATGATGCTTTAACTCATAGGGATATCGTTGTTGCTGAGTGGGATGACGATATATCTACCCGAGATATCGCATGTAGTTAGCGGTGGATCTGTTGGCTCGTGTAGAAACCCTTGGGCAGGAGATCACAGTGTTACTTCCTTCTTCTGATAGGGAATCCATGCTGGACTTGTTAGCCCTCATATACACTGATTTATAGATGGGCTTGTATTTTCCTGCACAGACTAGCTTAGCCATTTTGTCATGTACAGTACACATTGTATATATCAAACAGCATTATATATGGCAGAGAAATATATGTTGATTCACTTCCCTTTTAGTTGTGCCTTGCTACTTACTTGATATTTGCTTGTTTCTCCAGGACTTTGTGATCTGGATGTATTCTGAACCCCTCCTTGATGGATGGACAATGAGATGTTTCAGGATTTTCAGAATGGATCGTTGATCTGTGTGTATTCCCTACCATCTTTGGTGTTTTGGGACTTGTTTCTGTATGTGGCTATGGATAGGAATGAGTTTATTTTTGCTTTTTTCTGTGGTGAAATCGGACCATATAACATGGCTGCCTACGTACTCCCGTGTATTGGGGAGATCAGGTCAACGTAGTTCGCCCTGCAGGGCGAGTTGAAAAACGTGATCCCATAAGCAGGTCAGTGTTAGGTTTGTAATATTCATGAACGCAATCAAATTGCATAAAAAGTGCGGAAACGTGTAAAAATCAGAGTTTAAAAATTTTACAAACCATATACCCGGATCACCCTTTATGCACAATTATTAATTAAACGAAAAGATAAAGAATAAAATCATACCCTTGAAGATCGAGCTTTCCTCGTACAAGTTCACCTCCAAATCCTTTTTCGTCATGCATAACTTGAATCTACCGGGGTTTTGTTCCTTCCTTTGATCAACGTTAGCCACCCATATGTTTGGCCTCTAGAGGTGATCCACCAAGGAAAAATAGAGATTCAAGAAGATGGGGTATTGACTCAAACCCTAGTTTTTCCTATCTATATAGAAAAAGGGCGTATTCTCCAATAAATTGGAATTATTACGTAGTTCTAAAAGTCAACCACCACCAACACCCATAATAAGACTCCTCTTATTTATAGATGTGGGCAACCCACCTTAACAATTAAGGAATTGGGATTTATTTAATTAATTAAATTCTTTTAATTAATTAAGCTCCCTAATCTTATTAGGGATAATTAATTAAACTCCTTTAACTAATTTTTCCTCCTAATCCTATTAGGAATAAATGAGAGTACTTATATTAAATTAATTTCTAAACTCTTTTAGAAATTAAAATAATAATAATTGTAATAATATTAATAAGACTCCTCTTATTAATTTATATTTAATATTTCTAAAATATTAAATAATAATATTAAGCTATTTAATTTATTCTATCACCATAGATTAAATTAAATATACTTAACATATTATTACGATTATGCCATTAACTTCTTAAATAATTATTCTTCCTTTTATGGTGTGACCCTTTAGGTTCTCCATATTAAATAGGTTGTGAATAAATCAATTAGAACAATTCTAATCTTATTTAAATAAATAAATTAAACAATTAATTTATTTAAATAAATAATATTTATTCTACAATAGGGATAAGCCTCCCTAATGATCAACGACTTTCCGGATAATATAGATTTCAACATTAATCATAAAAGAACCTTTGAGTAAATAGTTACTGCATAATTCAATCCTTCCACCATACAATGTCCCAATTAAATATAAGACATGGAATTATCACAAGTCTTATTTTATTTAATTATATGTATTTCGACTCTTAAATGCACAACTCAAATAATGCAAATTAGAAACTCCTTTCTAATTTCATTCTGCCTTGGCCAAGGACTACTGGGTTGTCATTTATCGAATCACATAGGACATTTCTCTTCCTTTATTAGAAGTGGTAGATTCTTTATTGATCATACATTATCTCCATGTACAACTTATTATACCCAAGCATACCCTTTTGATATACCGTAAGGGTCTTAAGGAATAAGTCAAAGTATAACTCATCATACACAAGATACTATGATGATCTCAAGTCCAAGGATCACTTGTACTACTATCACTACAGAATTCCTATCGATGCACAAGTAAAACTCCATTAGGTATTTCTTAGCGAGCCAACGCTCAATTGAACTTATTCTCTAATAAGCACCTACATACTTGCTTTAGTGTCTCCACACAAATGATCATGAGATCAATCATCCTCATCCATTGAAAGCAAGCAATGTATGTACCAATCTATCCGGATTCACTAATCCCCAATTTAGTAATCCAACGATTGGGAACTATTTTAGTTTTAAGCTTTCTAAGAATTTAGATCTCATTAGAATGATCATCATCATTATTCTAAAAGCATTGCTTAAAACTATGGGTTTATCACATATTATAAACAAAGATCATGTAGATAATTAAAAGCCTTTAATAAATTAATACTTTTTATTAATAAATGAATAAGATTGTTACAAAGTATATGCTTTATCATCAAACATGATTGGCTTGTGTGCATATTACTTTCAATCTCCCACTTGCACTAAAGCCAATCGCCATTGTATCTTATACTCTTCTTCTCTAAGTGATGATTTTTCCCATTGTTGGATAAGCTTTAGTTAATGGATATGTAATGTTGTTCTTGAGAGTCCACCATCTCTATAGTGATTTCCCATCTTTCAATGATTCTTATAATCAAATGAAAGTGCCACAATACATGTTTAGATCCAAGATGAGACTTAGGAACTATTCCTAGTTCTGTAATGAACTTTTAATCCACACAATAAACTTGCAGCTTCATTTATAGCTATATACTTTATCTTTATCACTAAACCAGTAACTCTTTGCTGTTTGGAACCTTTCCAATTCACTGCACCACCGTTCAAGGTAACACTTTACCTTAAAGTGGATTTTCTGTCGTCTTGGTCTGTCTGAAAAACTTGAGTCTGTTAAGCCCTCTAGTTTTAATTCAGACCCACCATGTATGATCACATCCTTAGTGCTAGTTAAGAACTTTAAGATGTTTTTTTTTACTGACTCATAGTGAACTTCTCCAGAATATGACTGATCAACATCAGGTCTCGTATATTTCATTACATACATGATAGTTACTCATGTGATCTCTCTTTTGGAGTCTTTGGGGACTATTAAGATAGATACACTCCATAGCTCATCGACATGAGACATCTCTTGGAGTTTGCCATGCTAAACGACTTTAGCATCAAATGAATATACATTCCTTGGGTTAAGTCGAGCATCTTCTTGAATCTATCTATATAGATTTTATCCCCAATTAAGATACTCTTCCCAAATCATTCGTGGAGGAATGTTTAGACAACTTTATCTTTACTGATTGTAGCATTGGTATGTTATTCCTCATTCGTAGCATATCAACATATAATACTAGAAATTTCACGACGCTCCCACTAACCCTTTTGTACACACTAGAACTCTTACCTCATCAGATAAACTCGGATCATCATCTTCTATGATCGTGACTCTCATCATCATCATCCATGATGAATCCATACCTCCTAGGTATCTTCAAGACTATTCCGTATTTACGATTGATTTGTGGTATAATAGGTCTATCTATTGAGTTCCTCTTATTTGACTTATAGTATTTTGTGGTTCTTGAACTCTTCAAGATCTATTATCCTCCCACTAGCCCCTTCAATAAAAAAAAACACATTTATCTTTAGAAGGCGTGTTTCGTAACAAACACTTTTTGCTAAGTAGAATTAAAGAACATATACCCTAAACTTACTTTAGGATGTCCCACAAATCTGTACATGTCAAATCTTATCCCAAGCTTATCCTTTGAAACCTTTTCACATAAGTTGGACAACCCCTTATCTTAACATACTTAAGATTAGGAATCCTCCCCATCCATAACTTTTATGGAGTCTTGAAAATGGATTTTGAGGTTACCTTTTTTGTAGATATGCAGCCATTTCTAGGACATGACCCTAGAGGGATACTGGAATGTCGACAAAATCATTATGGACAGCACCATGTCCAACAAGGTACGATTTTTCCTTTCAGATACATCAATCAATTATTATGTATCGAGAGGCGTCCATTATGAGAAAACCATTTGAGATGATCTAGAAACTTATTGCACAAGTATTTATTCCTTGATCTAATCAAAGAGTCTTAATACTTTGCAAATTTGTTTTACTTCTGAATTCTTTGAACCTTTCAAATAATTCATACTTGTATTTCAGAAAATACACACATTCAACTCTTTGAATGATCATCTCATTTTCTTATACTAGTTTGTTCAATTTGCAAAATATATTTTTCACGTAAATCAAGTATACAAAATCCATTAAGTAATATTTTCATTTATACAAAACATTATTATTATAAATAGAACAACAATTGTTCTTAATTATAATACCAAAGATTTTATTGTCAACAATAAAATGGAAATAATATTTTTAACAAGAACTGGAATACAATAACAACTTATTGACTTAATAGATTTGCCCGTAGGCATTGCTAAACTATAAGTTTCTATAGCTAATGCAGCAACCTTTGCTACATTTTCCACACATAGGATTACTTATATTTGTTTAGCTTTCTACTTCTGTTTGGTCTTTTCATAAATCTATATTTATGATAACCAAAGTTGGTATCCAATACCCAAGTAGAACCTTGACTTAAAGAAAAATTTATTTCAATCATGAACAAAAATTGTATTGTAAATAGAAACTTCACTAAGCTTCTTTGGTTAGCCTCTGCGAAGATGCTTCTCGCAGCTTTTTTTCCGTTGTCGAAGCTTATTGCGTTGGAAGCAAACTCCTTTGCTATCCAGATCGCTTTTGCTCTTATTATCCTTTGTTTACGCCTTTCTATTTACCTTCTTTGAATCGTTCTTCTTTTCAGAAGATCCTTTGGCCCCTACCAGTAAGACATGGTCTTTCTTGATTGGAAAGTGACTCTCAACATTTTTCAACATGTTAAGCAAATCAGCGAGACTGATATCTAGCTTGTTTATATGAAAAATTCACAACAATTGTGAAAGGAGTCTGGGAGTGAGTGCAAGATCAAATCTTAGCTCAACTCTCCATCCATGACAAAACTCGTTGTCCTAATTGATCAATCAAATTGATAATGTTAAGGACTTTTATCTGTACTGTAGTGTCATTAGTCATTCTAGATCGGAAGAGCTCCTTAGATATCTGATATCTATTAGTCCTACTTTCCTCACCATCAACTACTTGATGTGCAGGAATATAGTAGGAGCATCCATAGTTTCATCTGCGACGTGAAGCTCGTTACTTATGGATGCGAGCATGATGCATTGAGCCAATGTGCATCATCGCGCCACTTTCTAAAAGTAGCAATCTCTTCCTCAGAGGCATTATGCGCAACCATTGCAAGGATAGGCGATTAAGGACATAAGATAGCTTTTCACTATGAGAACTATTCTCAAATTCCTTAACCAATCCGCTTTTAATTGATTCGTTAATTTAGCATCTAATATGCTTCGTGATGATAGTAATTTTAGACATTGTAAAATTTCGTAAATGAATTTGTAATCAACAACATTTTAACATACATTCTTTTATTAATTACCAAAATAAATTAGGTCTTGTTTTAAATTGGTATCTCCCACTATTTTTTTCTTCAAACTATATTACCCTCACTTATATAGTTCTAAGCAAAATCTAATTAAAGATTTGCTAGTGAGAATAAGGATCCCATTTCAAATGTATATAGCCTTGTGGTGACACAATAAACTATATATAAATATATAGGTAGACAACTTTTGTCAATTACATCAACTATGCAACTCCATTTCTTTTGCCTCTTAGATTATTTTGATCAAGTGGTGGCACATCCGAATCAAAATTATCCAAGTTAAGTCCGACCTAGCACTCCATATATTCAAAAAAGAAAAATATCATCCTTGTGGTGACACAACAAAACAATATTGTTCAATTTTCTTTATAAGCATCAAATGTGATAAATTAATATCTTAAATACTTAATACTTGCCTTGTGGTGACACAACAAACTCATATTAAATATTTAATACTCTATTAATTTTATCATGCTAGAAGGCGACGTTCGATATTCCAAATATCTTTGAACGCTTAGGACTTAATATAAAAATTGAGGGGTTTGTTATTAATTTGTCTCATCTTTGTTTAGCAGCGCATGCATATATATATATAAAATACGCTATTATATTAATTAACATGCAAGCATGTTTGCATAATATATAATATATATAGTATAAGCATACACATATAGAATACTATATTCTACTTGGATTGATTATGGACTTTTATTCTAGTTTGGTTCACTAGAGCCACCAAGTGAACCAAAAGGTCAAGCCCTAGGGTGCAAGAAATAATATTTAAATATAACTATTACATTTAAACCCTGCTCCATTACAAACGGGTCTTCAAGCGCTCCTTGCTCCTTGATCTCTAATTCTTCAAAATTAATTCTAACTATTCCTATTACAAAACTATTTAAAATAAATAGAAACCTTGATCGTTATCGAGGGAAGTACATAGGAGGAGATAGAATTTACATTAAGAAAAAATTAGAGAAGACGAGGTACGCAGAACCCCATTTAATAAAACCCATACATTCATGCATCCAACTAAAATAAAATCCAATCATATTGGTCAATAGTCCATAATCAATCCCATTTATTATCATACACATCATCATATGCATCAATAAATAACATTCATCTTATGAATAATAAACATTTAATATATATATTGATATCATTTAATGGGTAAATTTAGTTAGTATAAAATCTATTTTTGAATCAAAATAAACTCCTTTATTTTAATCCAAATTTAAATCAAAATAAAACTATTTTATTTTAATTTATCCAATTTTGAATAAAATAAACTATTTTATTTTAATCAAAATTTTTAATCAAAATAAACTCCTTTATTTTAATTAATTATGGAATCCAATTCCATGTAAAAAAAATCTTTTATTAAAGGAAACAACGGATATTCTTTTCCTATTCACAAATAAACTCCTTTATTTTGAATAATATGAAATCTTATTCCATATTTAAATAAACTCCTTCATTTAAGGAAACATGGATTTCTTTCCTATTCACAAATAAACTCTTTTATTTTGAATAATATGAAATCTTATTTCATATCTAAACAAACTCCTTTATTTAAGGAAAGATGGATTTACTTCCTATTCACAAATAAACTCCTTTATTTTGAATAATATGAAATCTTATTTCATATCTAAATAAACTCCTTTATTTAAGGAAAGATCAATTTCAACTCCAATTAGTTATCATGGAATCCAATTCCAACTCTAATTAGTTAGCATGAAATCTCAATTTTAAAATTAAAATAAACTCTTTTATTTTAATATTAAAATAAACCTTTTATTTTAAGATTAAAATAAACTTTTATTTTAATTATAAAATTATTAAGATTAAAATAAAACTTTATATTTTAATATTAAAATAAACCTTTTATTTTAAAATTAAAATAAACTTTTATTTTAATTATATAATAATTATATATATATATATATATATATATATATATATAAAAGCAAGCTTATTATATATATATATATATATATATATATATATATATATATTATATCCGGGCATACCAGAAAATAAAAAACGTGTTCAACTTGATTACGGATATACATAATATATATAAGTTAACTATTAACTATATATTATATATATATATATATATATATATGATTTACGTTAATATTAATTATATATATAACTTTCAAAATCAAGATTCTGCTCCCCGATTTCCGTGCAGGTGAATCTCAAAAAAAAAGAAAACGGCTCACGGTTTTATTTATTTTTTTTGAAATGATTAAGAGGTATATGATAGGCAAAAAAAAATTCGCCAGAATAAAGATTTTCGTTTTTTTATTATTATTATTAAATTTTATATAACAAAATAATGCCCAATTAAATTGTTCTAAACACATATCAATATACATATTAAATCTGAACAATTAATAATTCGCATAAAGGTTTGGCTCTGATGCCACTGTTAGGTTTGTAATATTCATGAACGCAATCAAATTGCATAAAAAGTGCGGAAACGTGTAAAAATCAGAGTTTAAAAATTTTACAAACCATATACCCGGATCACCCTTTATGCACAATTATTAATTAAACGAAAAGATAAAGAATAAAATCATACCCTTGAAGATCGAGCTTCCTCAGGTACAAGTTCACCTCCAAATCCTTTCGCGTACAACTTGAATCTACCGGGGTTTTGTTCCTTCCTTTGATCAACGTTACCCACCCATATGTTTGGCCTCTAGAGGTGATCCACCAAGGAAAAATAGAGATTCAAGAAGATGGGGTATTGGCTCAAACCCTAGTTTTTCCTATCTATATAGAAAAAGGGCGTATTCTCCAATAAATTGGAATTATTACGTAGTTCTAAAAGTCAACCACCACCAACACCCATAATAAGAGACTCTCTTATTTATAGATGTGGCAACCCACCTTAACAATTAAGGAATTGGGATTTATTTAATTAATTAAATTCTTTTAATTAATTAAGCTCCCTAATCTTATTAGGATAATTAATTAAACTCCTTTAACTAATTTTTCCTCCTAATCCTATTAGGAATAAATGAGAGTACTTATATTAAATTAATTTCTAAACTCTTTTAGAAATTAAAATAATAATAATTGTAATAATATTAATAAGACTCTCTTATTAATTTATATTTAATATTTCTAAAATATTAAATAATAATATTAAGCTATTTAATTTATTCTATCACCATAGATTAAATTAAATATACTTAACATATTATTACGATTATGCCATTAACTTCTTAAATAATTATTCTTCCTTTTATGGTGTGACCCTTTAGGTTCTCCATATTAAACCGGTTGTGAATAAATCAATTAGAAACAATTCTAATCTTATTTAAATAAATAAATTAAACAATTAATTTATTTAAATAAATAATATTTATTCTACAATAGGATAAGCCTCCCAATGATCAACGCACTTTCCAGATAATATAGATTTCAACATTAATCATAAAAGAACCTTTGAGTAAATAGTTACCGTGACAATTCAATCCTTCCACCATACAATGTCCCAATTAAATATAAGACATGGAATTACTGTCAAGTCTTATTTTATTTAATTATATGTATTTCAACTCTTAAATGCACAACTCCAAATAATGCAAATTAGAAACTCCTTTATAATTTCATTCTTCCTTGGCCAAGGACTACTGGGTTGTCATTTATCGAATCACATAGGACATTTCTCTTCCTTTATTAGAAGTGGTAGATTCTTTATTGATCATACATTATCTCCATGTACAACTTATTATACCCAAGCATACCCTTTGATATACCGTAAGGGTCTTAAGGAATAAGTCAAAGTATAACTCATCATACACAAGATACTATGATGATCTCAAGTCCAAGGATCACTAGTACTACTATCACTACAGAAATTCTATTGACAGCAAGTAAAACTCCATTAGGTATTCCTTAGCGAGCCACGCTCAGGTGAACTTATTCTCTAATAAGCACCTACATACTTGCTTTAGTGTCTCCACACAAATGATCATGAGATCAATCATCCTCATCCAATGAGCAAGCAACGTATGTACCAATCTATCCGGATTCACTAATCCCCAATTTAGTAATCCAACGATTGGGAACTATTTTAGTTTTAAGCTTTCTAAGAATTTAGATCTCATTAGAATAATCATCATCATTATTCTAAAAGCATTGCTTAAAACTATGGGTTTATCACATATTATAAAACAGCATCATGTAGATAATTAAAAGCCTTTAATAAATTAATACTTTTTATTAATAAATGAATAAGATTGTTACAAAGTATATGCTTTATCATCAAACATGATTGGCTTGTGTGCATATTACTTTCAGTCAGACTGCGAGGAAGAGAAATTTTGATCCTAGGTTGATGATAAACTGGAGGTGTGAAAAGTTTGATCCCATGTATGGGTAGCCAAACTGCAAACGTAAGAGGTTCAATTCGCGGTGGGATGACCTAAGTGGTATGATCGCAGTGAAGCCAGGCTGCTGGCTTGAAAGGATGTTTCCCTGAGGGGCAGGTGGGTAAAAAGGAAAGGCTGTATGTAGTGAGAATTAAAGAACCTGAAATGACTGGTGATCTGATGATCCAAAACCAGGATGTTTGTTTGATGGTAACCTCAGACATAGTACCGTTTCACGGTGTCTGAATTGATGACTTACGGAAATTCATCGCCTTCCATTTCTTGTAATCTGAAAGCGCCTCCTTTCAATACCTCCTTGACAATAAACGGGCCTTCCCAGTTTGGAGCGAATTTTCCTTCAGACTGAGCTTGGTTGTCAATGATCTTCTTCAAAACCAAGTCGTGTTGTTTTAAATTGCCGTAGTTGGACTTCTCTATTGTAGGATCTTCTTTACAAGTAGAGGGCCGCTCATGTCTGGGCCACATACTACACCATGGATCTCATCTATGAGTCTATGAGCTTGGTCTTGGTCCAGACATCTGAGGAGACCTAGTCCTGCATCTTTTTTGTAGAGTGCATCTTCGCTCAGGAAGAATTTCATAGTAAGTCGATGGATCCGCCTATTCTCAGTCAGGCTTGCCTCAACGGGTGTAGATCTATCTTGTGAGTGCTCATTCATATATTGATATCAATGGTGTTGGATGGGAGGTAGCTCATCCGATACTTCTCCAATGTAATTCGCATAGGCTGGAACCTTTTGTTGGGCAAATGTGAGGGTTGGCATGTCTTCCTTATCATGTATGTTGATCAAGGAGGCCCAGGTTGCTAGAGCACTCGCAAAATCATTCATATTCTAAGGAATGTGGAGGAAGGATTTTTCTTCAAACTCCGAAGCCATCTATAGAACTCCGCCATGGTAAGGCAAAGAATCGTAGAACTCTGTTAAAGAGATTTTTTCTTTTTCTTTTTTCTCTTTTTATTTTCTTTTTTCTTTTTTTTTTCTTTTTTTTTCTTTTTTTTTATCTATTAGATCGTGGAAAAGAGCCATATGGCTCACTGATATGTAGCTCCGGCATTGATGAGGCCGAATGACAATCGTCTATAGCAAAGGGCTCCCCAAGGCGTGATGAATGAAGTTTTCATGATCATCTTCAAAGAACCATGATTTGATGGAACCCTACACGAGCAATCAAAGAAAAAGGAGTACATGTCGTATCGAGCTATATTGTCAATGAGTATGTGGATGAATGGCACGTGAAAGCTATCTTTGAGGCAAGCTTTATTCAAATCTCTATAATCCACACAAACGCGCACCTCCCTTCCCGGTTTTAAGACGGGGACTATGTTGGATAGCCATTCAAAGTTATGTTGACACCATGATGATGTTTTATTGAAATTGTTTCACAATTTCTTCTTTAACTTTAACTTCCACTCGGTATGAATCGCTCGAGCTTACACTCGAGTGGCTTGAATCCCCCTTTGATGGGAAGGCGATGAATGATAATGTCCGTGTATAAACTGACCATGTCTTTGTGAGACCATGCAAACACATCCTGGAATAGGGTCAATAAAGTAACCATGTCATTCCTTTGCTTTTGAGTGAGGTCTATACCAATTTGGATTTGTTTGGGGTTTTCTAAGGTTCCGAGGTTTAAAAGAGGTGGTTTGATCAAGATTTTGCTTAGGTTTTTCTTTGACCCATTCTTTGATCTCTTAAGGTATCTCATAGTCCTCTTGTATTTCCATCAAGTCTGAGTCCAACTTTACATCAAAGTTACAGTCCTTGTGGAGAATAAGCACCTCATCAGCAAGTCTAGGCACATCTAATTTTAGAGTCCTGAACCAACATGCTCTCACCTGATATATGAAACTATTCAATCACACAAAGTGTTAGCATGTAATGACAAAAGTAACTGCTAATACCGTATAAAAAAGTAAGCGATTATTGTTATCTACTGAGGCGTAATGAGTTTCACCGCTTTACCCTCGTCGACCAATGCAAGGAGTGCTGCTCCAATTGTCAAGGGCAAAGTCCTGATGGACTGCAGTGATGGAGGGGTTGTCATCATCCTCCTTCTCCCGAATCATGACCATTACGTCTGGGCAATCATCGTCTGGGGTGTATCTGTTTGTATGTTCATTAGGACAATGATGCATATGCCTGACATCATTCTGACAATGTCTTGTTTAATTCTTCGTTCCTCTTCTTCCACCCTGGGGTCTGGAACAAAGACTTCTTTCTCCCTTATTGGTATCGGCTTGGGAAATAACATAGCCCATATTACCGACCGCACCTTTACTGAGGAGGTTAAAGGACTCTGGAGAGTTGAGGTGGAGACAATCAATGTGTGGCTAAAGGAATCTGTTTGTGCTTATGATGATTCATGCGACTGGTACTAGCAGTATCCGGACCTTGAGTTCCTCCTTGTGTGGAGGATTCATCATGTACGGGTATTTTCTGACCCTGTGTAGACTGGTGTAATTCTTTGAGTAGAACAGCCAAATCTGTAATTTGTTTGCTTAATCCGTCGAATTCTTTGCGAGAAACTGGATTAAGTTCAGTCTGGTCGGATGACGACATGATTGACTGTAGGCTTGTTGCCTTTTTGGACTTTGAACGGGTAGTAGGTCCGATTGATTCCCTGCGAAAGACTTGCATAGTTTAGTCTTTAGGAAATGTATACAATAACATGCTATGTGATGTGTCCATTTTAGGAATTTTATCCTGCACAACGGATGTCAGCTGTTTGTAGCATGTTAATATATATGTGTACACATTTCTTCATATTTCTCATTACATGGAGACAGATATGGAATGTAAATACAAGTAATTTGAAATGAGAGCATGAAGAGACTTTCCTCCGTTTTGGGTTTATCAGAGGCTGACCTATCTTAGGTTACTCTCGCGGCTTTTTGGCATGAAGGTTCCCAAATCATCACAATCTACTTGACCGAAGTTAATCAGGTCTTTCAATTTGGAGTGAATTTGGGTGGTGTTTTTCCGAGCCTCTGAGAATTAGTCTTCTCACGAGTCCAGTAATCAAACACCAACAGGATAGCCTCCTGGTGGAGGGACCACACAACATACATTCACATACATCGCGTCTCACCGTATGAAAATGATGACATGTGCAAAGCACTAATATCACAAGCAGATATGGTGCGAAGCACTAATATCATAAGCAGATATGGTGCGAAACACTAAGTGCAATAAGTAAATGCATTCATACACATTCATCATAAATGTAAATGCAACATCCACACATAAGCAGATAATAGTTTTGAAAAGATTGTAATAGCGGCTTAAGTCCTCTTACTGGAGTCCCCAGCAGAGTCGCCACCTCTCGACTTTGAGATTTTTTGGATGTCCCTTTCCGTTACTTGTTCTTTGGTGTTCTCAGTTTAGGTGAGATTTGTTTGAAAAAACAAGTGAAAAAGGTCCGACATGTATAATGTCGACGATGGACTGTTAAGAGTCGCCAGTTGGTTTTTTAAATGGTTGTACCAACACAACCGAGAAAAGGTTTGCACATTAACCCAGTGATGTGACACTGCTAAACGGGTCGGTGAACTCGAGATTCATTAGGGTTCGGGGACTTGGTTATGCGGAGGGAAGGTGTTAGGCACCCCCCGACATCCGTGTTACCACGGTGACCGCATCTTTTCAAGAAACTGTTATCTGAATGTGTGTGTGTGTCTGGGTCAATGTGCTATTATTTGGAAGTAGTGCGAGGCCTCGTTCGAACCTATATACACAGGGTTTGAATTTATGCAAAAATTCAGTTTTTAGCAAGGTATAGTATTGATGTTTTATAAAAAAAGGTTTTTTAAACCCTTATGCTCAATAGTAATTGAGACCTTTTACACTCCCATTTTATTAAGTGTTCGGCTTGATTGATTTTATTTTACGAATGCGAGGCATCTGTATGAAAATAATGTACAAAAATAATGCCGACTTCCTCATGGGTATGAAAACCATCTGAGTAAATTCAGAAACCGCAGAACAATTTATAAGTCGCCATACGGTGAAAATGTCCATCACGGAACCGAATCTAGATCCAATGGGTCAATCTGTGATCACATGATTCCTAAGCATGTAATAATCGCAATTTATATGAAAGCGGTAAGAAGGTATATATATAAAAGTCAGAATAAATATATATATCTGCATGGGATCACCAACCACGAAGCACCTCCATGGGGATCGAATATAAATAAAGTCGTTGAAAGTTATCAATGTACCACGGAGGAAACTCCAAAGTGATTTAAACGTAAATAAAGTCAGAATATGGGCAACCGCCATGAAGGAAACTCCAAAGCGGGACAAAATGTAAATAAAGTCACATAAAGCGATCAATCGCCACGTAAGTAAACTCGGCGAGGTGATTTAAACATAAAGAAAGTAAGTTTATCAACCACCACGTAAGTAAACCTGTGTGGGACGGAATATATATATATATATATATATATATATATATATATATATATATATAAAAGCAATTAACGCACTGGATGTAAAATCCAGGCTCATCTAATGTAGTTTGACCACAGTTCATATATATATATATATATATATATATATATATATATATATAAATGCAGAGTTAACGCATAGGATATAAAATCCAAAGCTCATCGAATGAGAGTCCACCACAGTTCATATATATAAATATATATATATATATATATAAAAGCGAGTAAACGCCTCGCATCAAGTCAGGCTCATCGAACAAAGTCGACACACAGTTAATATATATAAATAAATATATATATATATATATATATATATATATATATATATATATATATTAAAGCGAGAAACGCACTGCATCAAGTTCAGCTCAATCGAGGCATAACTCGATAATGTTAGTCAATATATATTTAAATATATATATATATATATATATATATATATATATATATATATATATATATCAGACTGAAATGAAACCACGAACCAAGTCCGGGCAAAAGCAAGCAACACGACTCTCAACGTGTAGAAGGGTGTGTGCAAAGATAAAGAGAAAAAGTCTAAAGTGTGTGAGAAGGCTTATAAATGATCGCTAAAGAAGACTTCTATATCTTTAGAGTGGGTAAACACCGACTTTTTGTAGGTACAAAAGGGCTATATATGAGCTCACTGTGTGTTTAAAAGGGAAAGTACATTTGTATGGGGTGAGTCAGAGCAAATTGGGCGTGGCTTCTCGCTTTTTTTCTCTTACAAAATGGCCACCCCAAGCCCTCTATTTATAGAGGGGGATCCACAGTCAACTGCAGCACCTAGTAGTAGGTGTATTGCTGCTTGCCCGGTGCCCAGCAAAGGTGGGTCCCGCCGTGTCGGCACGCATAATCTGGACAACGCATTTGCTCGCTTCGGCCGCTCATAACTTTCAATTCGGGAGTCCGATGGAAGCGTGCCATACCATTCCGAAAAGCTCTTTCCGAGAGCTACACAATGACATATGATTTGACCTTTTTTGATTCCAGGAAGATGGGTCCATGACCGAAATGGCATTTCCAGGTTTTCGTCAGGCAATCCGGTGAGCCGTTTTGTGTAGTTTGCGATCCGGAGTTAAGATATCACTCTTTTGGGACTTCCTTTGAAATATTTTGAGTTGAAATGAGTGTATTTGATTTGAAGTGAAGTTGAGTTGGAAAAATAACCATTTTTCCCCTCCCGGGGTTCTCTCCGGTTTTCGCGCAGTTATAGCAGTCGTTTCTCAGGGTTATCTCTGAGGTTGACTTGATGTTGACTTTGACTGTCCTCAGGGTTATCTCTGAAGTTGGCTTGACCTCCTGGGGCTATCTCCAGGCTTTGATCTTGATCCTCCGGGGTTATCTCCAAGGTTGAAACTGACTTTCCCGGGATTATCTCCGGGGTTGGAACCTGATTTCCCGGGGCTATCTCCGGGGTTGGAAACTGGATCTCCTGGGGTTATCTCTGGGGTTTGAAGTTGATGTTGTAGTCCTCCAGGGTTATCTTTGGAGTGTGAAAAAGATGCTTTTGCCCTCCTGCATGGTTAGTAACAGGAGAAGAAAATTTCGATTGTCTACATCAAGTAGAGAATAAAATCTACTATCTTCTATGATTTAAAAGGTTTTTCATTACTTTTATCGCTGAGACTCAGCTTAATAAATAATCCACATCATCCCTGCACTACGGCCAAGGATATTCATTAGTATCACGACAACAAATTATCCATGCACTACAGGCCAAGGATATTCGTGTATTCATTAATGGTCATGATCATGCCAACAATTGTTCATCAATGCACTACGGCCAATGAGGATTTTTACCACATCATTTGTAACATTACGGTCATGATTATACCGAATAATCCCTGGTCATAATCATACCAAGTCCATCTATGCACTACATGCCACAGATGACTTTCAACATATTATAAACATGACGATGATGACAATTCAACAAAACAAGTTCAAGAATAAATTTTAAAGAATTATAAGTTAATTTATCCTGAACTCAATAACGTCCAAATTGTCAACATGATACTGCTTTGTGGAGTAAAATTCAAGAATGCTCAGAAGAATATTCCCATGAAAAGATACTGGATGAAGTGCAAATATCAAGGATATTCCACTAATTTCATGGAGTATAGAAGCCAAAACTTTAACCAACTGAGTATAATAGAATATATGAAACTGGAAATGGATTTTTGTCGCCATGCGGTAATTCACGTAGACAGATTATTCCAACAGAATAATAAAGAATGGAACCAGGTCATGCGTAATCCGCACAGACAGGATGTTCCAACAGAATAATAAAGAATGGAACCAGGTCATGCGTAATCCGCACAGACAGGATGTTCCAACAGAATAATAAAGAATGGAATAACAATAGAATTCACTAGGCATATGATAGATTGCACAGACAGGTTATTCCAACAGAATAATAAAGAATGAAATAACAGAAGAATTTCACCATGTATGTGGTACTTCGCATAGACAGGTTATTCCGACATAATAATAAGGATTGGAATAACAATAGCTCTCTTCATGAATACGAAAGAAATAATACCCCTTACCTTAAAAAGAAGAGTATTCTGACGGTAGGACGGGGATATACTTGAAGAAAACTTGCACTATTTTCTATGCTCAAAGCTTTCTTAAACTCTAAGGAAATACGCTCAAGATTATAGAAGAAGAATTCTCTGAACTTCTGGTGTGATTTTCAATTCTAACTAAGCAACCTATTTATAGAAGAATGGAAAGGATACTATGCTGCACTATGTAATAAAATATAATATATTCTATTTATAATCAAACAAAACAAAACTTTATAAAAAGTATTCTGTTTTATATAAAAAAAATTACTATACAAACACTATGCAGTCACTATGCAAACACTATGCATAATAAAATATAATATATTCTATTTAAAATCTAAATTAAAACAAATAACTTTATAAAAGTATCCTGTTTTATATAAAAAGATTTTACTGTGCAAACACTATGCAAGCACTATGCAAACACTATGCATAATAAAATATAATATATTCTATTTAAAATCTAATAAAACAAATAACTTTATAAAAGTATTCTGTTATATATGAAAAGTTTTCTGTTTTATTACATTTATAAAAGTATCTCGTAACTCCTTTACATGGAGCAACACGTAACAACACATGATCTCCAATATCGAATTCTACGTCCTTTCGATGAAGATCAGCATAACTCTTTTGTCGATCTTGTGAGGTTTTTATACATTGTCGGATCGTTTGAATCTTTTTCGTAGTCATACGTACCAACTCTGGTCCTAACAACGTTGCTTCACCCACCTCATCTCAGCATACTGGAGAACGACAATTTCTTCCATACAACGCCTCAAATAGAGCCATGCCAATACTTACTTCATAATTGTTGTTATAGGAAAACTCCACCAATGGTAAGAACATATCCCAACTTCCCTTGAAGTCAAGGACACGGAGTCTTAATAAATCTTCAAGAGTTTGAATAGTCCTCTCACGCCCGTCCAAATCGAGGATGATATGCCGAGCTAAATCAGAATCTGCGCCCATAGCTTTTTTCGCAAACTAACCCAAAATCATGAAGTGAATCTTGGGTCTCGATCGAAACTATGGATCTTGGCATACCATGCGGTCTTATAATCTCATTTATGTACATACGAGCAAGACGTTCAAGTGTATAAGTTTCTCATATCGGTAAGAAATGAGTAGACTTGGTCAATCTATCAACAATGACCCAAATCGCATCTATGCCTTGAGAAACCTTAGGAAGCCCCAGAATTGAAATCCATGGTAATGTGCTCCCACTTCCATTCTGGAATTTCAAGTGGTTGCAATGGACCTTTTGGTACTTGATGCTCCGCTTTAACTCATTGACAAGTTAGACACCTTGAGATAAACAGCGCTATCTCTCTCTTCATATTGCTCCACCGAAATGTATAACGAAGAGCACGATACATTTTGGTACTCCCAGGATGGATTGCAAACGGTGTGTTGTGCGCCTCCATCATGATTTTATACTTTAAATCAGGGTCGTTAGGAACACAAAATCTGGAGTTGACTCGAAGTATTCCTTCTTCATCGATTCTTTCTTCCGGTATAGCACCTTCTTCCACTTTCTTCTTCATACGCATTAGCTCCAGGTCTGTAGCTTGAGCAGCTTTAACTTTATCGATTAAAGTCGGTTCTACTCGTATATTCGCCATCATCACGTTGGCCCCTAGAGTCTTTAACTCTATCTCCATCCTTTGTAAGTCATATAAAATGGGCATTTGCTGTAAGACCCCAACTTATTATTAATGAAATTTAATTTTCTCTATTTATTATTTTGAAATAGTAAGGGTTGATTTGATTAATGTGGATAGTTAAGGGTAAAATACGCAAATACTTCAAAATAAGCAAGTGGTTATAAAATATTCATTGTTGTCGGGGAATAATCGTTTGGTCGTGGAATATTAAATGCTGTTTGGGAATATTAAATGACGGCCACCTTGACAATGCATGTGGGCCCCATAACTGAAAAGCGATTGGATGAAGAAAAACGACAAATATAAGTTGTTTAAAATAACAACAGTAGTTATTCATCAATTATCTTGTTAAAATACTAAATTGGTTAAAACACACGATGACATTACTGCGGTATTGCACCAATTATTGATTCTTACGTAAGAAGGCACTACTCGATAATGGTTACGTGAATTCTTATTCGATTATTTTATTGATTTAATAATTACTGCGTTGATATTTTATATTCTTTGTTGTTTCAATAATTGTCATTATACAAGTATTTTTCATTATCGAAGCAATAATTCATATTATCTGAATAATATTATTAGATGACATTATTGGCAATGTCTAGAAAGTTTACATCTAAGGAGAGGTTTGGTCACCTAATTGCGCGCCAAGAAGGAGAAATTCTTATTAGAAGCGCACGGGTCATCGATATTGTGATTTCATAATATTATTTGTGAATAATTAATTATCGATTCATATGATGAGGAAAATATTGATTTTATGTGGATATAGATGGAGAAAATTTTAATGTGACAATTGTTGAAAATTGAAATTTTATCTTTTTCTCGATAAAATAATTCATTTAAATATATTATTATATTTTAATAATATAATAATGGTGATATTTTACAACGAATGTGGGATATATGAGTATCTGAGGAGGAAGAGTATTTTTGTTGCAATAAATGTTTAAAACATGTTCAACATGTCATGGACCCCATTTATTATTTGAAATTTGATTATAACTTTGTAAAATCGCTTGGTTTGTGGATTTGGTCAATTTCTATTTGGAATTTGGAAAACTTTCTTACGCAAAGTTGTAGAGAATTGAATTTCCTATAAAAACTCGCGTGATTTGAATTTTCTGATGAAAGGGCTATTTATTATGAATTATTGAAGTTCCAAAGCTCAAAATAATTGATTTTGGAAGTTTAAAATATTTAAAATTAGAAAACATTTTTCTTACTTTTTCTAGAATGTGGCATGTGTTTGATGGCTGAAATCAGATTCTAGGCATGCGTATGAAATTTATATAATTATATTATTAATTTATTAAATTTTACGCTTTTGGTGTTCTAGCAATTTCCTATAAATAGGTGCTTAGGTTAGAATTAAAAATCACACGTAAAGCTGAAGTTTTCTCTCTCTATATTATCGGCGTATTCTTGTGAGTATTTTGAGTATACTTTGAGTATTGTTAGGCGATGCAAGTTCCTTCAAAGACTTATATCCTAGTATTCCAAAATTAGAAGTACTAATCTTTCGAGGTAAGGGATGTTATTTTCTTCTCAGATGATATTATTTCTTCAATATCATTATCTTTGAAATATTGGTTGGAACTTTTATCAAATTTGGAACTTTTCCATGTCGGGGTTACTATTCATGAGTTCTTATTCACGAGTTACTATTCACGAGTACTATTCAAGAAGCGTGAAGATATTTTTTGGGAAATTTCTATCTTTTGGTGTCTGAGTTACTATTCACGTGAGGCGGCACTATTCACGATATCTGGCACTATTCATAGAAAAATAAAATTTCTTCTTTTTGTCCAAAATATCTATTCGGATACTAGCTTTGATTGTATCCATGTTTTGATCATTCTTGAATTTTACACCACTATGATTATTTTTGAGGTATTTTGAACATGGATAAAACAAAGTACTGAATCCTTAATCCTTAATCCTTGTCATTTTGTTTCCTTTGGATTCGTTTCTTTAAAATATTTTCATCATCCTCGTCTTAAATGATGATATTATTGAATATCTTTGGCTCAGTAGTGCAAAAAGATGAATGATTTGAAGAATATCTTTGGTCGTAGTGCAAAGATGAGCAGTGTTTAGATGAACATGACCAACCTGATGAATATTTTTGGCTCAGTAGTGCAAAGATGAATATTTGATTCCAGATGTATATTGATTGATGTTCTGAGGGGATAAAAGATAGACGATGAACTTTTAAATTCATACATAGAAGATAGTAGTTTGCATTCTCTACTTAACTCTTCTAATGAATTATTATTTCATTGCGAATATTGATTTAAAATTTGTTGTCTATTGTATTCTATTAGATTTTTCCTGTTGAAGACTAACGGTAATTTGTTGTATATTATCTTAGTCATAATATTCTTTCTTTGGGCTAGTTGAGCTCACCCTTTTCCTTTTTGTTCCATTTTTCTTCTCGGGGAGGCGAGAATATAGCGAGTATTTAGTCGGGGTATGGAATGAAGGTTTTAGAAAGAATTGTTTAGTAGTCCTCACCATTTTTGTAAAATAATGTATCAATAAATGTGATGAGGATTTATTTGAGTATAGATATTGTCTAGAAGATAATATTTGTATTCAAACTCACAGTTTTACGGTTGTAATAATAAAGTTGTAGTTGTTTCTGTACCATGTATTGACAACTCAGAATAGGTGATGTATACCTATTTTGGGGGCGTCACATTTGCGTTGACAATATCGCACTCGTACCCGCATATTATCTTCTACTCAATACGTCAGCTACCACGTTCGCTTTTCCAGGATGGTATTGGATGGTATGATCATAATCTTTCAACAGTTCAAGCCAACATCATTGCTGCATGTTGAGTTCCTTTTGGGTGCAGAAATATTTGAGGCTTTTATGATCCGTAAAGATCTCCACTTTCTCCCCCATACAGGTAATGCCTCCAGATTTTAAGTGCGAAAACGACAGTTGCCAACTCTAAATCATGAGTAGGATAATTCCTCTCATATTCTTTGAGTTGTCGCGAGGAATAGGCTATAACTTTCCCATGTTGGATGAGAACACATCCTAACCCTTTGCTCAAGCATCATCAGAGATGACAAATCCTCCGAGCGATGATGGTATGGTCGTAACAGTCTTTGAAATGAGTCTTCTCTTGAGTTCTTGAAAAATCTTCTCACATTCCTCGTTCCAACCGAATTTTGTATCTTTTCGAGTTAGCTAAGTTAATGGAGTAGAGATTCGAGAAAATCCTTCCACGAATCTCCGATAATAACCAGCTAATCCGACAAATCTACGTACTTCGGTCACTGATTTAGGTTCCATGACTTGATACTACGTGCCCAAGAAATACTACTTCCTCAATCCAGAACTCGCATTTCTTCAACTTGGCATAAAGCTTGTTTTCACGAAGCTTTTGGAGTATCAGCCTCAAATGTTGCTCATGATATTCACGGCTTTTGGAATATATGAGGATGTCATCAATAAAGACGACCAGAAAGTTATCCAAATATTCCTTGAATACTCGGTTCATCATATCCATGAAGGCAGCAGGAGTATTAGTCAATCCAAAAGACATGACTAAGAATTCATAATGCCCGTACCGAGTTCTGAAGGTAGTCTTTGGAATATCCTCAGTTCTAACCTTCAGCTGATGATATCCAGAACGAAGATCAATCTTTGAAAAGAATTGTGCTCCTTGCAACTGGTCAAACAAGTCATCAATGCGAGGCAACGGGTACCTATATTTGATGGTGACATGATTCAACTCCCGATAATTAATACAAAGTCGCATACTTCCATCTTTCTTCTTCACTAATAGAACAGGAGCACCCCAAGGAGATGTACTAGGTCGAATAAAACCAATGTCTAACCATTCCTGCAATTGGGTCTTTAGCTCCTGAAGTTCAATAGGAGCCATTCGATATGGGTCTTGGAAATGGGTTTTGTACCGAGTTCAAGGTCGATACAAAATTCAATTTCACGCTCTGGGGGTAGGCCATGAAGTTCTTCGGGGAATACGTCAGGAAAATTATTAACAATAGAAATATCATTCAAATCTGACATATTTTTTTTTAAATCTATGACATTAGCTAAGAAAGCTTGACATCCGTTTTTCAATAAACGAATAGCTTTATGGCTTGAGATGACCGTGATTGATTTTATGGTTTGGTCGCTTGAATTCGCATAATAGGTTGATTAAGAATATGAAAGATAACAACCTTACGAAAATAATCAATTTTAGCATGATGAGTAGTTAACCAATCAATCCCTAGAATCACATCAAATGCAAGTGTTTTCAATGAAATAAGACCGACAGGTAATGTGAGGGTACCGATTTGAACCAAACAAGACTTATAAACAGTGGATGTAATGAAGGTTTCTCCCAACGGAGTTTCCACAGATAAGTCAAAGTCTAATTTCTCCGGAGTCAAATTTAATCGTTGAGCGCAAATAGGAGAAATAAAAGAATGGGTAGAACCGGTATCAAATAAGGTATAGACTTCGCTAGAGTTTATGATAAGCTTACCCGTGATGATCTCGTTCGGGTTCCTTACTTTCTAGGAGGTCACAACAAACGCTCTCCCTTGTACAACTGGTTTTGACTTGTCTGGGACGGTATTTTGTGTCACCGTTCCAACTAGACTTGTCTTCGATGCACGACAAAATCGGGCTAGGTGACCTTCTCTTCCACAATTATAACACGCTTTGGATGGCATCGCGCAGTTTGGACTGATATGTCCCTCCCTTCTGCATTTGAAGCATATGATAGGTGGTCGTTCTCCTTCCTTAACAACGGGTGTTGGTGCTGACGTCTTTACATCATTGTTGAATCTCCTCTTCTTGAAATGTCCATTCTTATTGTCTTGGCCATGATTACCACCAAAGTGGTTACCATTTCTAGCATGTTGATTCCCTCTACGTTTGTTGTCACCGCTTTGATGACTGCTACCACTGGTGTTATCATTTTTCCGGTTGCTTTCTCTTAGTTGATTTGATTCGTTATCGCGTTCCAATAACTGAGCCCTATTAACAATATTTGAATACAAACACAGTTTGTGAGAAATTAAGTATTGACGTATCTCGGGTTTCAAACCTCTTAGAAACATCCCCGTCATTCTCTCCTCATTATCAACCAAGTGAGACACAAACCGGGACAACTCAGCAAACTTAGCTGCGTACTACGACACGGTCATATTGTTCTGCTCCAACTTGATGAACTCTACCTATTTCATGTGACGAATACTTTCGAGAAAGTACTTGTCATTGAATAGTTCTTGGAACTTCTCCTAAGACATCTTCAATGCGGCAGGTTGAGTACGCTTTATCGATTCCCACCAGTAATCTGCCTCTCCTCGCAACATAAAGGTGGTAAAGGGAACCTTTTGCTCCTCGGAGCATCCCAAGACATCAAATATCTTAATGATCTGCTTTATCCGAGCTTCCGCCTTAAGTGGTTTTGGCTCTCCAATAAACTCCGGTGGTCCCAGCTCCTTGAACTGTTTAGCGGTGACCGTCCGAGAGTTTCAAGTGTTTCCACCTACATTTTGGACAGGAGCCGCTCTCGCCTGATGTTGCATGAATTGCATAAAACCTTTGAACATTCCATCATTCATCATTTGGTCAGTGTTGTTGTTTACATGAGGATTGTCGCCTTCCTGATGCACATTATCCTGATTATTGATATGTGGAGACTCAACGGTCTCCTGTGCTTCATTGCTATTCTCAACATTCTCGGATGTCATTTTCAGATACTGCCACAAAACAAAGGTTAGTTGATATGTAACATATTATCCCTATACTCTGACCGACCAATTAAATACCAAACAAACTTAGGTAGGTCATACTAGCGAAGGAATTCCCCGTCTCTCCCCTACTAGTTATATTCTCACATCTTAACCAGGGATCATATCCCTAAGCTTTGATATCAACTGTGACGCCCCCAAAATAGGTATACATCACCTATTCTGAGTCACCAAATACATGGTACAGAATACAAATAGAACCTTAAATATCTGACATGAGTATGTGAGTTTTAATACAAATATTGTCTTACAGCATAAAGATTCAAACTCAAAATATCCTCAATACATTTATTATCACACTATTTCATAGAATAGTGAGGACTACTAATGCTATCCTTTGGACCATCACTCCGTTCCCCGACTAGTCGTTGCTACGTTCTCATTTCATGAAGAGAACAATCAAAGCAAAAGGGTGAGCTCAACTAGCCCAGTAAGAAATATTATGACTAAGATAATGCAGAATAAATTATCATTAGCCTTCAACAGTATTAAACTGATAAAATATAACAAACATCAAGTTTAACTGCAGCGGAACAAGCAATCCATTAGAAGAGTCAAGTAGAGAATAAAATCTACTATCTTCTATGATTAAAATAATATTTTAATCATATGATGTGAGACCCCAGATTTTATGAATAAATATTTAATTTTCAGGAAATAATTTTTTTAATATTATGGTGTGGATTTGATATAATGTTATAGTTGTGGGTAATATTTATAAATTTTGCAAAAGTACGCAAGTTGTTATATAATATTCGATTGGTGGGGAATATTCTTTTATCGGGAATATTCATACAAACAAGACAATCATTGGTGGACCCCAGAACGGAATTTTTTGTCGGATTGAGAAAACGACAAAAATATTTTATGAAAATAACGGTGGAAGTTTTACCGATTAATCTTTGTTGAACTACTCGGTAGAGTAAGCGACAAAGAATACTGGCGTGGTTGCATAGTAGACACGGTATTGATTATTGATGCTTACGTGATAAGTCACCGGTTTTTTTTTTTTTATTATTATTATTATAGTAATAAAAACTTTTTATAAAGTTATTTTTTATTATAAAATAGAATACTTTTATTAAAGTTATTTGTTTTATTAGACTATAAATAGAATATATTATTGTTTTTTATTATAAATAGAATATATTATATTTTATTGTCTGATATTCAAGATGTGTTTTGCATAGTAAAATCTTTTTTATATAAAATAGAATACTTTTATAAAGTTATTCGTTTTATTAGATTATAAATAAAATATATTATATTTTATTTAAAAGATTTTTCTTTAAATATGGGTCGTCCGATTAAAAGAAAATCAATCTGGACCGTTCATGAATTAGTTACTATGCAGTCCATTCTTCTATAAATAGAAGTTCATTCATTCATTATTTCTTACGAATTCACTGAAACTCTAGAGAGAGAAACTATAAAGAGAGTTCTTCTTCTATAATCTTGAGCGTATTTCTTTAGAGTTTAAGAAAGCTTTGAGCGTAGTACAAGTTTTCTTCGAGTATATCCTCGCCCTACAAGTCAGAATACTCTTCTTTTACGGTAAGGGATATTATTTATTGTACTCGTAAGGGGTATTCTTTCTTTCTTATTCGTGAAGAGAACTTCTGTTATTCCATTCTTTATTATTTTCATTGGAATAACTCAGATATCGTTGGATACCCTATACTTGGTGAAATTCTTCGTTATTCCATTCTTTATCATTATGTTGGAATAACCTGTTTTGTAAGGCATACCGCATGCATGGTGATTTACGTAATTATTCCATTTTTTATCATTACATTGGAACATCGTATCTGCGTGCTTTTACGCATGACCGGTTCCGATTCTTTATTATTCTATTGGAACATCACATCCGTGCTTTTACGCATTGAATTGGTTCCATTATTTATTATTCTGTTGGAACATCATATCGTGCTTTACGCATAACTTCGGTTCCATTATTTATTATTCATTGGAATATCCCATGCGTACATTTACGTGAATTTTTGACCGGTTCCGTTATTTATTATTCATTGGAATAACTTTTATGCATGTGATTCTATCACATGCCCGGTGATTTCTTTTGTTATTCCATTCTTTATTATACTCGGTTGGTTAAAGTTTTGACTTCTATACTTCATGAAATTAGTGGAATATCCTCGATATTTGCGCTTCATCCAAAGATCTTTTAATGGAAATATTCTTCCGAGCATTCTTGAATTTTACTCTCACAAAGAAGTATCATGTTGACAATTTGGGACGTTATTGGTTCCTGGATAAATTAATTCTTGAACTTGTTTTATTGAATTATTATGTCATTGTCATCATCCTCATGTTTATATTATGTTGAAAGTCATCTGTGGCCTGTAATGCATAGATGGACTTGGTATGATTATGAACAGGGATTATTCGATATAATCATGACCGTAATGTTACAAATGATGTGGAAAAAGTCCTCATTGGCCCGTAATGCATTGATGGACAGTTTTTGGTATGATTATGGCTATGGATTCTCTTCGGCCAAGGGTGCAAAGATGAATTGTTTTATGGCATGATCAGGACCGTTGATGAAAACATGATTATCTTTGGCCCGTAGTGCATGGATAATTCGTGGTCGTGATACTAAAGAATATCCTTGGCCTATAGTGCAGGGATGATTTGATGATGTGGATTATTTATTAAGCTGAGTCTCAACGATAAAAGTGATGAAAAATATTTTAAATCATAGAAGATGGTAGATTTTATTCTCTACTTGACTCTTCTAATGGATTGCTTGTTCCGCTGCAGTTAAACTTGATGTTTGTTATATTGTATCAGTTTAACACTGTTGAAGGCTAACGATAAATTATTTTGCATTATCTTAGTCATAATATTTCTTACTGGGCTAGTTGAGCTCACCTTTTTGCTTTCATTGTTCTCTTCAGGAAATGAGAATGTAGCAGGGACTAGTCGGGGAACAGAGTGATGGTCCTAGATGGTGCATTAGTAGTCCTCACTATTCTGTGAAATAGTGTAATAATAAACGTAATGAGGACTCCATTGAGTTTGTATATTGTCTAGATGACAATATTTGTATTAAAACTCACAGCATATGTTTAGTCGTATTTTACACGACTATTGTATAATTAAGTTGTATTTGAATTTTGTATCATGTATTTGGCGACTCAAGATGGGTGATGTATACCTATTTTGGGGGCGTCACGGTTGGTATCAAAGCTTAGGATATGATCCCCTGGCCAGATGTGAGAATAGAACTAGAGGGAGAGACGGGGAATTCCTTTGTTAGTATGACCTACCAAAGTTTATTTGGTATTTAATTGGTCGGTTAGAATATAGGGATAATATGTTACATGTTAATTAACCTTTGTTTTGTGGCAGTATCTGAAAATGACATCTGAGAATGTTGAGAATAGCAATGGAGCACAGGAGACTGTTGATTCTCCACAGATCAATAATCAGGACAATGTGTAACAAGATAGCGATAATCCTCCTATAAAAAACAACACTGATCAATTGACGAACGACAGTACGTTTAGGAGCTTTTTAGAATTCATGCAACATCAGGCGAAGGCGGCTCCTGTTCATAATGCAGGAGGAAACAATGGCAACCCACGGTTGGTCACCGCTAAGCAATTCAAGGAGCTGGGACCACCGGAGTTTTTGGGAAAGCCAAAACCACTTAAGGCGGAGACGTGGTTAAAGTAGATCACCAAGATATTTGATGTCTTGGGATGCTCCGAGGATCAAAAGGTTCCCTTTGCCACCTTTATGTTGCGTGAAAAGGCAGATCACTGGTGGGAATCTGTAAAACGTACCCAGCCTGACGCACTCAAGATGTCTTGGTTGAAGTTCCAAGAGCTGTTCAATGACAAGTACTTTCCCGAAATCATTCGTCACATGAAGGAGGTGGAATTTATCAAGTTGGAGCAAAACAACATGACCGTGTCGCAGTACGAAGCCATGTTTGTCGAGTTGTCCCAATTTGCGTCCCACTTGGTTGATAATGAAGAGAGAATGACGCAGATGTTTTTAAGAGGTTTGAAGCCGGAGATACGTCAATATCTTATTTCTCATAAACTGTGTTTGTATTCAGATATTATAAATAGGGCTCAGTTAGTGGAGCGTGATAACGAGTCAACGCAACCAAAAGAGAGCAGCCGACAAAATGATAATACCGGTGATAACAACCATCAAAGCGGTGACAATAAGCATGGAGGGAATCAACATTCCATAAATGGTAACCACTTCGGTGGTAATCATGGTCAAAATAATAAGAATGGACATTTCAAGAAGAGAAGGTTCAACAATGACGTGAAGACGCCTTCAAGACCGCACCACGCTTTCAAAGGAAGAAGAACGACCACCGGTCATATGTTTCAAATGCGACAGAGGGACACATCCGTCCAAACCTGCATACGCAAACAATCCAAAATGTGTTTTAATTATGGAAGAGAAGGTCACCCTAGCTCGATTTTGTCGTATGGTGAAGTCAAGTCCAAATTTGGGATAGTGATGCCAAAGGATGTCCCTGCATAAGCTAAAGCCGAGAGTTTAAGAGAGAATGTTTTTTTTTCGTGACAAGGAACCTGAATAAAATTATCACTGGTATGTTAGTCATAAACTCTTGTGAAGTCTATACCGTGTAGATACCGGTTCTAATTACTCTTTTATTTCACCTAGTTGTGTTCAATGTTTGAAGTTAACTCCGAAGAAGTTAGACTTTGATATATCTATTTAAACTCAATTGGGAGAAACCTTTGTTACCTCCACTATTTATAAATCTTGTTCAAATCAACACTTTCACGTTACGTGTCGATCTTGTCTCTTTGAAAATACTTGCCTTTGATGCGATTTTAGGAATCGATTGGTTAACTACTCATCATGTTTTTCATAAGGTTGTTAGCTTTCATATTCCTAACCAACCTGTTATGCGAATTCAAGCAACCAAACCACTAAAGTCAATCATTGTCATATCAAGCCATAAGTAAAGAGCCTTAGTCCTTTCGTTGTTGACTTTCTTGTGTGGAATGCACTGAAGCCAGACTTTCTATAGGCGATGTCGTGAATGACGATGGCAAGTTGATAGGTATCAATGTGACGTACTATCCAAGTCTTGGATGAGGGTCACAGTTTTGAATGATATTTCTATTGTTAATAAATTTCCTGACGTATTCTTGAAGACTTCTTAGCCTACCCCTAGAGCGTGAAATCAAATTTTGTATTGACCCTAGTACAAAACCCATTTCTTAAACACTCAAATATTTGTTCAACTAAAATGAACGTAACATGCGCTAAAGATGTTGACTCGAGCTGTTGAAGATTACGATCATACTATTCAATATCATCGTGGAAGTACGAACGTGGTAGCTGACGCGTTGAGTAGAAAATCGTATGCGGTTACAAGTGCGAATATATGAACCCACGTGAAGATAACGAATATACGATTAGAATCGACTTTAATCGATAAAGTTAAAGCCGTTCAAGCTACATACTCAGAGCTGATGAATGTGAAGAAGAAGGTTCAAGAGGGCGTTATTCTAGAAACAAGAATCGACGAAGAGAGGAAATCTCAACCCTCGATTTAATTGGCCCATTTGAAATCCTCGATGAAGTAGGAACTGTGGCCTATAGACTCGTTTTATCGCCAAGTATGTTGCGTGTTTAGAACGTTTTTTTTTTTACATATCGATGTTACGTAAATATGTGGACGACCCGAACCACATTATTAAATTAGAACCAAACGATATAGCAGAAGATTTAACGTATGAGGAGATACGTGTTAAAATCTTGGATAAGAAGGATCGTATTCAACACTCAAAGGTTATACCTCAAGAATTAGAATCTGAAATGAAGTCAAGGTATCCTCACCTCTTCGGCATACCAGGTACGTACGTAAATTTTGAGGGTGAAATTCCATAAGGAGGGGAGATTGTGAGACCCCAGATTTTATGAATAAATATTTAATTTTCTCGAAATAATTTTTTGAATATTATGGTGTGGATTTGATATAATGTTATAGTTGTGGGTAATATTTATAAATTTTTCAAAGTACGCAAGTTGTTATATAATATTCGATTGGTCGGGGAATATTCGCTTTTTTATCAGAGAATATTCATACAATGGCACAATCATTGGTGGACCCCACAACGGAATTATTGTTTGATCGGAGAAAATGAATAAAATATATTTTTTATGAAAATAACGGCGGAAGTTTTATCGTTATCTTGTTGAACTACTCTTAGTAGTAAAGTACGAAGAATACTGGCGTGGTTGCATAAGTAGCACACTGCGGTATTGATTATTGATGCTTACGTGATAAGTCACTCGCTTTTGTTTTATTAGTATTATTAATGTAATAAAACAGAAAAGCTTTTATATATAAAACATAATACTTTTATAAAGTTATCATTTTATTAGACAATAATTAGAATATATTATATTTTATTATATATATGTTGTATGTATATATAGATAGTGTTTCAGATAGTAAAATCTTTTTATATAAAATGTAATACTTTTATAAAGTTATTTGTTTTATTAGACTATAAATAGAATATATTATATTTTATTATGCAGTAGTATTGCATAGTGTATGCATAGTGTTTTGTATAGTAAAATTTTTTTATATAAAATGTAATACTTTTATAAAGTTATTCGTTTTATTAGATTATAAATAGAATATATTATATTTTATTTAAAAAATTTTTCTTTAAATATGGACCGTCCGATTAAAAGTAAATCAATCTGGAATAGTTTCATGAATTAGTTATTATTATGTAATCCATTCTTCTATAAATAGAAGTTCATTCATTCATTATTTCTTATTTAATTCATTGAAACTACAGAGAGAGAAACTATAGAGAGAGTTCTTCTTCTATAATCTTGAGCGTATTTCTTTAGAGTTTAAGAAAGCTTTGAGCGTAGTACAAGTTTTCTTCGAGTATATCCTCGCCCTACAAGTCGGAATACTCTTCTTTTACGGTAAGGGATATTATTTGTTGTACTCGTAAGGGGTATTCTTTCTTTCTTATTCGTGAAGAGAACTTCTGTTATTCCATTCTTTATTATTACATTGGAATAAACTCAGATATGTGGATACCCTATACTTGGTGAAAAATTCTTCATTATTCCATTCTTTATCATTATGTTGTAATAACCCGTATGTATGCAAGCACCGCATGCATGGTGATTTCGTAATTATTATTCTTTATCATTCTGTTGGAACATCATGTCGTATACATGCTTTTACACATGACCGGTTCCGATTTTTTATTATTCTATTGGAACATCGTATGTGTGCTTTACGCATTTAATTCGGTTCCATTATTTATTATTACGTTGGAACATCCATGCATGCTTTTACGCATGATTTTGGTTCCATTATTTATTATTCGTTGGAATATCCTCATTTCGTATCGCGTTTACGCATTGACTGGTTCCGTTATTTATTATTTTGTTGGAATAACTCGTATGCGTGTGGTCTATCGCATGCCCGGTGATTTCTTTTGTTATTCCATTCTTTATTATACTCAATTGGTTAAAGTTTTGACTTCTATACTCCATGAAATTAGTGGAATATCCTTGATATTTGCGCTTCATCCAAAGATATCTTTTCATGGAAAATATTCTTCGAGCATTCTTGAATTTTTACTCTACAAAGAAGTATCATGTCGACAATTTGGACGTTATTGGTTCCTAGATAAATTAATTCTTGAACTTGTTTTATTGAATTATTATGTCATTGTCATCATCCTCATGTTTATATTATGTTGAAAGTCATACGTATTCGTAATGCATAGATGGACTTGGTATGATTATGAAACGAGGATTATTAGGTATAATCATGACCGTAATGTTACAAATGATGTGGAAAAAGTCCTCATTGGCCCGTAATGCATTGATGGACAGTTTTTGGTATGATTATGGCTATGGATTCTCTTCGGCCAAGGGTGCAAAGATGAATTGTTTTATGGCATGATCAGGACCGTTGATGAAAACATGATTATCTTTGGCCCGTAGTGCATGGATAATTTATGGTCGTGATACTAAAGAACATCCTTGGCCTATAGTGCAGGGATGATTTGATGATTTGGATTATTTATTGTCGAGTCTCGTGATAAAAGTGATGAAAATATTTTAAATCATGAAGATAGTAGATTTTATTCTCTACTTGACTCTTCTAATGGATTGCTTGTTCACCGCAGTTAAACTTGATTTTTGTTATATCAGTATCAGTTTAACACTGTTGAAGGCTAACGATAATTTATTTTGCATTATCTTAGTCATAATATTTCTTCTTTGGGCTAGTTGAGCTCACCCTTTTGCTTTCATTGTTCTCTTCAGAAATGAGAGCGTAGCGAGGGACTAGTCGGGAACAGAGTGATGGTCCTAGATGGTGGCATTAGTAGTCCTACTATTCTTGTGAAATAGTGTAATAATAAATGTAATGAGGACTCCATTGAGTTTGTATATTGTCTAGATGACAATATTTGTATTAAAACTCACAGCATATGTTTAGTTGTATTTTACACGACTGTTGTATAATTAAGTTGTATTTGAATTTTGTACCATGTATTTGGCGACTCAAGATGGGTGATGTATACCTATTTTGGGGGCGTCACATATGATTTAAAAGGTTTTTCATTACTTTTATCGTTGAGACTCAGCTTAATAAATAATCTACATCATCCCTGCACTACGGCCAAGGATATTCATTAGTATCACGACCACAAATTATCTATGCACTACGGGCCAAGGATATTCGTGTATGCATCAATGGTCATGATCATGCCAACAATTGTCCATCAATGCATTACGACCAATGAGGATTTTTACCACATCATTTGTAACATTACGGTCATGATTATACCGAATAATCCCTGGTCATAATCATACCAAGTCCATCTATGCACTACATGCCACAGATGACTTTCAACATATTATAAACATGACGATGATGACAATTCAACAAAACAAGTTCAAGAATAAATTTTAATGATTTATAAGTTAATTTATCCTGAACTCAATAACGTACAAATTGTCAACATGATATTGCTTTGTGGAGTAAAATTCAAGAATGCTCAGAAGAATATTTCCATGAAAAGATAATGGATGAAGCGCAAATATCAAGGATATTCCACTAATTTCATGGAGTATAGAAGCCAAAACTTTAACCAACCGAGTATAATAGAATATATGAAGTCAAGAATGGATTTTTTTCCGCCATGCGGTAATCTCACGTAGATGATTATTCCAATGTAATAATAAAGAATGGAACCGTGTCATGCGTAAATCCATGCATGCACGTGATATTCCAAATGTAATAATAAAGAATGGAACCAGTCACGCAGAATCCGACATGATGTGATGTTCCAATGTAGCAATAACAATGGAACTGTGTCACGCGTAATCCGCATGCACAGGATGTTCCAAATGTAATAATAAAGAATGGAATAACAATGAAATTCACCGTGCATGTGATAGATCAAGACGCATAAAAGTTATTCCAGCAGTAATAATAAAGAATGGAATAATGTAAGAATTTCACCATGTATGCGGTGATCAGATAGATAAAAGTTATTTCCACATAATAATAAGGATTGGAATAACAATAGCTCTCTTCATGAATACGAAAGAAATAATACCTCTTAACTTAAAAAGAAGAGTATTCCGACGGTAGGACGGAGATATACTTGAAGAAAACTTGCACTATTTTCTACGCTCAAAGCTTTCTTAAACTCTAAAGAAATACGCTCAAGATTATAGAAGAAGAATTCTCTGAACTTCTGGTGTGATTTTCAATTCTAACTAAGCATCCTATTTATAGAAGAATGGAAAGGATACTATGTCAAGACTATGCAATAAAATATAATATATTCTATTTATAATCAAATAAAACAAAACTTTTATAAAAGTATTCAATTTTATATAAAAAGTTTTTACTATGCAAACATTATCACGATGCACTATGCAAACATTATGCATAATAAAATATAACATATTCTATTTAAAATCTAATAAAACAAATAACTTTATAAAAGTATTATGTTTTATATAAAAAGATTTTACTATCTGCAAACACTATCTTGAGCATTATGCAAATACTATGCATAATAAAATATAATATATTCTATTTAAAATCTAATAAAACAAATAACTTTATAAAAGTATTACATTTTATATAAAAGTTTTCGTTTTATTACACATATAATAATAATAAAACAAACTTTATCATCATTATTATAATTCACAATATTAATCGACCAAGTCATTCCCAAGAAAGAGGGGGCTTTCTAATAAGGATTTCTCTTTATTGGCGCGCAATTAGGTGACCAAACCTCTCCTTGACAGAACTTCTAGACATCGTTAATATTATAAATAATAATATTAATAACTTTGTCATCTCAATTATTGATTTAATAATATATAAAATATTGATAATAATTGAATCAAATAACGTGAGATACTATGCAACAATTATTGTAACAATAATTGAACAAAACTGAGTGACTTCTCACGCAAGCATCAATAATCAATACCGTGTGCTACTATGCAATCACGCGTATTACTATACTTTTAACACCGGGTGTTTCAACAGTTAACGGTAAAACATCCGCCGTTATTTTTATTAAGTATTTTTATCGTTTTTTTAATCTGACAATAATTCCGTTGTGGGGTCCACCAATGATTGTGCCATTGTACGAATATTCCCTATTAAAACGAATATTCCCCGACAAATCGAATATTATATAACAACTTGCGTACTTTGCAAAATTTATAAATATTACCCACAACTATAACATTATATCAAATTCATTCCATAATATTCAAAAATGATATTTATAGAAAATTCATCTTTATTCATAAAAGTTGGGGTCTTACAATTGGTGATTCATCAATTTAGTATATTTTTAATATCAATGTTAATAAAAAAAAGATTACATGTTTCATTTCAGATGCTTTAAATCCAAAGAGTTTATTTCCAAAGCTAATGTTGTCATACTTGGAAAAGTGATGTGCATACATTGGACATGGCATTTTGTCCTTCTGTTGAGCCGTGGACGAGTGTTTTGGTATATGCATCAATTACCTGCATTGTAGAATGAATACATATGTCATCGAATTGATAACACGTGCATTTTTAGTTCCGTGTTACTTGTTTTTACTTAGATTAGCTATTACGTCTTCTTTTTTAGCAACAAATGTATGTCCTCAACAAAAACACAACATGTTCCACCATTGGACAGCCACACAACACTCCTGCATGGTAAAAGGAAATGGTGCTTTTATGTTGTTTGGAGAGAGGTCTCACCGTTATAAGCAATTGGGAAATGTCTCAAGTTATGATAACATGCAACCTACACCATATGGTTCATGTTTCATATCCTAACAAAAAAAATCAATATTCTAACAAACATGGTACATGTCTTAAACTAAAAAATATGGGATATGCCTCATTTCAAATTGTCCTTGGCTAAAACCTGAGACATATCTCAAGTAATGAAAACAAAGGCAATAAAAACCAATGGGACAGTTCTCCTATTCTTGCACAAATTAAGAAATTCACTGATTGATTTCTAAATTTGCAATAGTGAGGCAGGTTTTCGTCAGCAATTTTCAGTAATTTCTCTTTGAAATATGAGGGGGAATGTTTGTGAATAGTTTCTAAGATGGTATTACCTGTTTGTTCGCTTTCCCGATATATTGTCTACTTTGTTTCTGTCAGCCAACATCAACATCTTATAGAGAACATCATTTTTGAAGCTCTATGTTAGTGTAGGTTCTTGCTCCAAGGAAGCCCCCAATCTCAAATTGTCTTCATTCAAGAGGGAAACCTGTTCTCTGAGTTCACTGACTGTCTTCTCCAATCTTGAATTTTCTCCTTCAAGCTCACGAATGAGGAGGTTGTTTCCACTTTTTAGCTTCTCTGTCCCTTCTTCGTGCATGGAATTATTTTCGAATCCATAAAAGCTGGTCTCACAAGTTGTTTGTCTCAGTTCAGCATCACTGACCTGTATAGAAAGAAAGAAGTTTTAGTAATTGGCGAGCTACTAAAACACGAGACATGTCTAATATTCAATAATGTGTGATATCATTCAGTAGCAACATGATTGAATTTACAGTAAATGAGATAGGTCTCATAATATAGAAATTGGGAAACACATTTTTTGTCTAACCTTTTCATCTGGAATTGAGTCCAAAGGATTCTCTTTAATACTTGATTGAAGTTTGGGAATGTTCCACTTAAGAAGCCTTGGGTATACTTTGTTGTTCTCAGCGCCTAGAATGGTGGTGTGCTCACACAACCAATACTGTGAAACAAATAGAGTACGAGCAGGTTAATAATACTTATTTTATCTGATGATGTTGATTCTTTGTAATTTCTTAAAGCTATTGAAGAGAAGCTTACCAACAATGTAATTACACAACCTGATACTTTTTCTGGTCGAAGTTGGTATTTCTCAATGGAATTCATCAATGTATACCGTATCGCTTCACACTAATCGTAATCCTTCATCGACTTCAAGTCATGCATGTAGTGCAAGTAAACCCAACCAATTTTTGTGCCTTGTTTTGTGACGAAGAGAGTGCAGCAGAGGTACATGCACAGAAGCCTAACCACATCCTTTCCATCTTCTTTACCATTTCCGTTCAATGCTTCGTTTAAATAGCCTTTATCCTGGCTGTCGTTAACCTCTTAGGTTTTATCTTTCTCCTCTTCACCAAATCTATTGATTCCTTGTTTGCATATGCCAAATCCATATGCTTATCTCCACAACACAGTCCAAAAATCAATCTTATATCATGTTTGGTCAATTTCTAAAGCTTTTGACTTATCTTGAATTGATGTTCACATGCTTGGTATGTTTTGATAATCTGAACAATAGTCTCATCAGATTTTCTACATTTACTGGTGTCCAGCTTTTTCTTTCGCAATGCATCAAATAACAACCACAAGGGTGTCAGTTTCAGCCCTTTAACGTGTTCATCCCTCAGTTTAGGGCTAATTTCTTTCATGAGCTTGATAATTGGCCCAAAGTTGGATCTATATGTGGTCTTGTATACAACCATTTTTTTTCCTTTATCCTTCGCAGTCTTTTTGTTCTGGACTGCTTTTGGAGATTCCTTCTTTGCCTTTTCTACAGATTTATTGATATCATCATGTTCTGTGACATTGACAAGGAATTGCATCAATTAAATTACTAAGATTGCAAGTCTAAATCTTGGATCATGTAAAATTCAAACATATGGGACATGTCTTGTTTCAAATTGTTCTTAGCCTAAAATCTGAGACATGTCTCGAGTGTTTTGTAACCCTCAAATAGGGCTGAGCAAGTAACCAAATTAGAACCGAAACCGTACCAAAAACCGCACGAACTGCACCATTTAAAACTGCACCAACGGTTCCGGCGTATGTGGAGGTTTTAGGTGAGTTGAATAACCAAAATTACGGTTCCGGTTTGGTTCCTAGCCAAAACTGCACGCATAAAACCGAAACTGCACCATGTGTGTCTATGTATGTATTATCTCTAGTAAATTCTAAAGTTACTTTTCACTTAAACACGCTCAGAGAAAATCACAGTCTTGCATTGTCATTTTTTTATCAATTGAAAGAAGATGGTTAGAGGTTATAGAGTCAAAAATTGAGCATTTGGGTTTTTGAATTTCGGATTTGTTTGATGCGTTACTAGAGGGTCTTATAGGTGAGTGGCCAAATTCGTTGGTTCGAGCACTTGATGCATTGGTTAAGGTCTATACTATAGTAGTAATAGTCTAATAGAATATTGTTCAAATTAGATATAGTTATGATTATATTCTATAAGTCCTCCCTGCAAAATATAAGATAAAATTTCATTCTATCTCCAGTATATATTTTTAATTTTTGGGGAATTAAATAAACCTTCTTGCTTGTTATCGAATATATGGTCTCCGTTGTGTTATATAGCGTATGTTTTAGTTTTTACAGCATCATTCCTTTATTATAAGCTAAAACTATTTTATGTGTCTCACTATTCTATAATTTGATGATGAATTTGACATGTTTGGCAGAAGGAGCTATGGTTCTATACTTGATATAATTCACATTGTCGACTCTGTCATTAAGTTAATTGCTCGATGTGAGCTCTGTGTTAAATTCTATTGAAGGCTTGGACATTTTTTTTTGTTTAAATTGGTTCTGGAACCAAAACCGCACCAATTGAAACCGCACCACACAGTTTAAAACCGCACCGCACCAATTACAAGCGGTTTTGTGTGTTGTTTTGGATTTGTTAAACCGTACCCAAGCGGTTTCGGGTGCGGTTTCGGCTTCAAATCGCACCATACTCACCCCTACCCTCAAATACAAACATGTTGTACTTCTGAAAGTCGAGTATGGGACATGCCTCATTTCAGATTCTCCTTAAGACATGTCTCAGTTGTTCTGGATCACTCAAATTCAAAACTGAAAACAACTGAGCAGTGAGCATACGTTTTAAACTAAAAAATATGTCTTATTTCTCATATTATCGTGTCTCAGTTCTTCGCGATTTCATTGATTAGAAGAAAACTAGAGGCTAGGGTTTGAGTAAACAAATGGTTTGGGGAGGTTTTCTTTTTAACCTCTCAAAGATTAATTAAAAAAAGAATCACTGCAAAATAAAAAGATTAAATAAAGAACACCCCTAGTTCTTCCACATTTCATCCATTAGAAGAAAACTTGAGACTAGGGTTTCAGTAAGTGATGTACTTCTTTTTAATAAAGAACACCCCCAAAATGATGAGATCATATACAAAGGAAACAAAGAATACAATGAAAGAACAGAGACTACTAGAAACTACGACAAAATTGATAATGTACTTACTTCTCTTCGTCATTTCTAGTGAATTATGATGATGAAGAAAATATTCATCTTCATCTTCAAACGTTGCTTGAAAGCTATCTCGAATGTCGTGGCATCGAGATACATATATTATATAGATGCACCAAAATGCAGGGGCTGCTGGTGGAAGGTTTTGCAGGAAATGCCATTTGCCACTTGAATCAGACTACGTTTATCTCAGAGTATTTTCCGATACTAGCATAAACCTCACTCAACTTTCTAGATTACATCCCAAGTGTTCCAAGTTTTCTAAATATGGGCCAAACGCCAATTCAATTGGCGTCAGAAATTGAAAATCAAATCCAACGCCGGTTGAAGTAAAGTTGGAGTACAAATTAGCTTAATCACATTATTTGATTAACTTAAACCAAATTATTTTTTAAGTAAACGATTTTTTTATAAAAAAAAAAAAGTTATCCTAATTTTTTTTCAAAACGAAATTAATTTATTAAAAGAAAAAAATTTAATCCAAACGAGTGGCGTTCGAACCTTTTTCTAATTTTTTTAAAATTTTTTTATAAGTTTTTTATTAAGAAAAATTAAAGAAAAAAGGAGAAGTGAAGATATCAGAAGTCTTTTTTTTTTAACTCCACTTGAAGTGGCATTTGAACCTACTTTTTTTTTAAGCAAATTTGGGGAAAAGATGTCAGAGTGTTATAAAAAATTACTAAAATTAAGAACAAAGAGATTACTAAAATTAAGAATAAAGATGATTAGATGAAAGAGAGCATTCTCATTATATTTTGTATATATCACATTCTCTATTACAATGCTTTTATTTTATCCCAAGGTCATAACAACATGTTATTTAATAAAAAATTTATTTATTTAATTCTTATTTTAATATTACCCAAAATTTGGGTTATCACATTCTTTCACCGATTCCGTAATACCGAATCATTCTTAATCGGTTTAGATCTTATTCTTTCTCGTAACCTTATCGTTGAATTATTTCAACATAGCATTTTCTTAGATTTTTCTTAAAAATTTAAAATAAATCATCTATTTTCACTCTAGGTTTTAAACTTTAACCTTTAATTTAATCATTCAAGATCTTCTAAATTTTAGAGTTGTCACAAAGCCCCAAAAGATAAATAAATCCACAAAACACAAACGTTCACCCATTAGCACTCACCCACCCACAAAAGCTCCACACAAACATTCATATACCACACCCATAAGAACCTTCCAGGTGTTAATCACTCAAGTCTACATTTGACAAACTTGCTAACATTTCAGCATATGCACCAGCAACATCAAAAGCAAAGTCCCTCTCTACACGCACCTTGTCTAACTTATATTCCACCTCTTTGTATTCAACACTATCATGAACTGGAACTGGAGCTGGAGCTGGAGCTGGAGCTGGACTAGCATGCTGGATGTTGACATTGAGCTGCCAAAATTTTACAAAAGCTCTCTCTGCATCCTCTCTAGTCTTGAAAGATCTGTGATTTGCATTACTAAATCCGGTGACCTGAGCTTTTGCTGCTTCCCATGTGGTATAGAGTCTAGGTTGCTGACCAACAAACACTACATATATTTTTCCCTGCACTTAATATTTGATCCGCAAATTAAAAAGAACTTTCCTCGAAATAGACATTTGTTATAAATTTTATACGTATTATAGAACACCATGAAGAGTAGAGGACTGATAACTCAATTTAGTTGTGCGAGAAAGCTATTTTGATCAGCATAATAGATAACCATCTATGAAGCAACAAACAACAAACTAGAACATAATATCATCTTTTTATTTTAATGTTAAAAGTTAGTAACATAAAACATTATTCCTGGTCTAACTTTTCATATGGGTTTTTAATTATTTCTTTGACCGGTATATCTCTGGATAGTTCCCTTGCAAAATGTTCTTCGTCTTCTTCCACTATTTCAGTGGTAGCATAGTATTCTCCAAACCAGCCAAACCAGAAATATCGACGATGAACAGTTGTTTCAATAACAAGTTCAAGGAGAACAGAAATTCCTTTTATCTTTAAGGCCCAAATATATATATACAGTATCTTCAAATAATCTTCATATTCGTAACTAGAGCACCATAACTCCCAAAGACTTAAATTAATTACGTAGTATTTTTGGAACTTCTTAATTGTGCAAAGCCAAGTAATATAGTCTTGCAATTGATCAAGAATATACATAGCAAAAATTTCAGTTAATTCTTTTGAATCGAGTATTGCTTCTGCCATCAGAATTTTCGATGTGGACTCACCTTTTTCATAAGACTTCATATCCCTACAAATGGATGAACCCAAAATAGTGAAATAAGAAAAACCCAATACGTAGATAGCAATAATAAAGAAGAAGGAGATCGTAACTGAAATGTGGGCAGGAAATAATCGATACCTAGAATATCATACACCTTGCAAGAATCAAGGGGTTTGGTTTGGCTGTGATATAAAGAAGACGATAAAGAAGAATATATAGCTCTCAGAGTAACCATTGGGACCGAAGTAATGAAGAACACGCGCGACATTTTAGATTCCCAGAAAGAATACCGAAGGCCGAAGTGATGAAGACTACGGCCTTTTAAATTCCCGCTAAAACCATTTTAGTAAATCCCAAAAAGAATACCAAAGACCATTTTAGCGTAAAATCCTAAATATACCCTTTATTTAATAAAATACCGAAATTACCTTTTAATGAATCAATTAATGTAACAAGTTAAGGTAAGCAACGACATGAATAAATAATAAATAAAACTCCCATAAACTTAAAGTTTTAATCAAGTATTTGAGAAAAATAATTAAATATTTAATGTAAACTATTGAAGTACCAATGTTAGAATTCTAACTATATTACAATGAAGTACCAATTTTACCAATGTTAGATATATTTGATACAATATTGATATAATTGATTCAACAATATATCAAAATACATCATATTGATATATTTGATCCAACAATATATCAAAATTGTGATATTTTGATATATTGTGAAATCAAATATATCAACATATATTGATATATTTTGAAAACAAATATATCAAAATATTGATATATTTGATACAATTTTTGATATATTTGATACAATATTGATATATTTGACCCAGTTCTATATTTGATACAATATTAGATATTTTGATATATTTGATATAATATTGATATATTTGAGTCAGTTCGTTCATTGGTCCAAGTACTCGCTAAAAACTCGATTCATCAGATCCATAAACAACGTCGGAGCATTAGTCAGCCCAAACGACATCACCAAGAACTCGTAGTGCCCTATGTTCCCAGAAGTGATATTATGCCTTCTAATGGCTGTACAAAATAATGAGTTTGTGCTGAAAAACCAATAATCTCGCTCGACCGATTCTATTACATCCCCTGAAGTGAATGGAACCTCATTCGATAATCATAGAGGAAATTATGGTTATGGTTGTGGTAGTCGACGTGAAAGGAACAATCAATATAGAAAGGGAATGTACCCGTCGTACTCCTAAACATTTGGTATATTTGTACCAAGACTCCATAAAAGAAAATGAAATGAAATTGAAATAAACTTTATTGATCATAATGATCCTGAAGATCCCATGAATTATTTTGACTTTTCAAATGGAGTGGATATAACTAATCTATGGTTTCCTTGATGATATGTTGATAGAAATGTTCATACCAATTAATTATTTTTATTTCATTATATTATGACATTATAATAAATATTTGTATTATATGTTTTATTTATGTTTCAAGTAATAAAGTTAAATTTATGTTTTGCTTATGATTTAATTAAATAAATTATTTATTATATTTAATTTATATATTCTTTTATCTTCTATCTCTAATGTTTTATACATTTTTTCTTCTCTCTAAAAAAAATTTATACACACTCATATTTTTAGATTTTCTCTCTCTCAAATTTTTGCAAACTTATAATTTCATGTCTAACATTTTGTCTCTATCTAAAAAATCTTTTTTAGATACTTGGTAGATCTTGTAATCTCCTACAATTTAAAAATCTTATTTGTGTCAACTCAACTTTTTTTGAAAGGTTGTGTCAACTCAACTTAAATAATAAGTAATGTGTATATCATATTAAATCAGGACAACTATTTTTTAATTATTTTTTACTCCCTCAGATTGAGGAATACAATTTTTTTATTGTCTTTCGTTGTCTTGACATCTATCTATCTATATCTAATAAAATACAATCTATTTATTTATCTATCTAATAAAATTCAAATGATTTTGAATTTCTCGTTCACTCAATAAATTATCTGGGTCGTCCAAAGTTTGGGACAAATTTCACCGTACATACAGTGTCGAAGGCACGAGATACACTCCGATTGAAGCGATTATCAACTGGGAGCAGCCGCAGATGCCGACAGAAATCTGGAGTTTCTTGGGATTAGCAGGATACTATCAGAGATTCATCCAAAAATTTTCAAAGATAGCATCGCCGTTGAATAATCATACTAGGAAGACAGTGAAGTTCGTTTGGACGGAGAAATGTGAGGAGAGTTTCATGGAGTTAAAGAAGAGGCTCAATCAAGCACCTGTGTTGGCAGAAAAAGTACCTTAATAGCTTAGAGGTTGCAATTGATTTAGGACACTTAATAATCTAAAAATTTTTTCACAATAAGAAGTATCATAAAAAAAAAATTCATACGCAAAATTTGACATTATATTAATTGAATATTACATAGGATTTTCTAAGTCATTACATTTTCCCCTCCTTATAAGGATTTCGTCCTCGAAATCACAAGTACAAGGTTACTCAAAAAGATGGGGATAACTTTTCTTCATCTTTTCTTCGAGTTCCTAAGTAGCTTCTTCAGCACTGTGGTTCCTCCATATCACCTTCACAGAAGGAATTATTTTGTTTCTTAAAACTTACTCTTTCCTATCCACTATTTGAATATGAACTTCTTTATAAGTTAGATCTTTTTCAACCTGAATAGGTTCATGTTGAATTACATGCTTGTGATCTGGTTTATAAGGTCGTAGTACCGATACATGAAATACGTTATGAATGTGCCCTAGTTCCGGAGGTAAAGCCACTTTATAAACCACCTCACCTATTTGCTTCAGTACTTCGAAAGGCCCTATAAATCTTGGACTCAGCTTTCCCTTCTTTCCAAATCTGATTTTTCCCTTCCAGGGAGAAACTTTTAAAAACACAAACGACCCTATTTCAAAGTCTCTCTTTTGACGGTGCAAGTCTGCATACTTCTTTTGCCTGTCTTGAGCTGCTACCAATCTTGCTCGTATTACTCGGACAATTTCTGCAGTTTGTTGAACCATTTATGGTCCTAGCAATTTACGTTCTCCTACCTCGTCCCAATAGAGTGGGGTTCTGCATTTTCTTCCGTACAATGCCTGTGACACCCCAAAATCTAGGTACTTCATTTCCACCGAACTTGGTGCTCACTATTAAAATAATTACATCTAACTACCCATAATAAAGGATAAAACATTAAATAACTTTAAACAATAATCTTTCCCATTAAAGGGTTACATCATCATAAACAATCCCAGGTAATCTAACCTTAAAATTATTACATCAGTTTGCGAAATACATTATTAAATAAAACAAGTCTTATAACTTCAAGCATTTAAATAAACGTTAACTAATTCTTCATCACTTAGACATCTTGCCCTTTCCCTTGCTAGTAGATGGCTCATCACCTCTTTCGACTTTAGCTGCATTGTTTAATTGCAAGAGTGAGCAAACAATTGCTCACTGACATAAAGATAGTATAATAACAACATGAGAGTGAACAACAAATACTGAATAATAAAGAATTTGTTCTACTGAATAAAATAGAAAACAAGTTTGAACTTTAATAATTATCGAGGGTCTTAAGACCATTTAACTATGTCCACAGTATTTAGGTATTATTACCTTAACCTTAATGATCATTAGATCTGCATGACTCTTCTTAACATACTCTGGGGATCGACCCTTTGTACCATGTATTGTGCACAAACATCTAAACGTTACACATACAAAATCCCCTATATTTGGGTTGTTCGTCTCAGTTTGAATTTAGAATTTCCGCACTAAAGAAAGTTTAGTTTGGAACTAGCTTTTCAGTGTTTCTAGAATTTTAGAACACTTATTCAAATTCCAATAATAAAGGTTTAATACAATAGTGTATAACTGAACAAGGCTATCAAAGTCAAAGATTGGATATCATCAATATAAAATCGAATAAACATGATATACATGCAAAATGCTATAACCAAAAGAGTTAGAACAATCTCACTTGAATCGATGTATTAGAACAATATGTGCTTTGAATAATAATAAATAGGAAAGTAAAACTCGCTCAGTATAACGAATTAGGTTATAAGAGCTTGTAAAAACATATTCAAGATAGGTTAGGCTTGCTCAATTTTGAACAATAATAATATAGGAATGGAAACTTGCATTCAATACAAAAAGAATGAAGTTCGAAAGATTTCTCAATGTAAAGAATTAAGGTTTAAAAACTTGCACAATTAAAAGTAGAGTAAGAGAACTTGCCTTGTTTGTAAGCTACACAAGTGTAAAATAATCTCCAATTACCCTACATACATCATTAAAATTGCAACAACGATTAATTGTATGAACATTAGCTTTGGGGTTTAAACCATCATTTAGGTCATAACCCTAACCTAGAACCTAACCACGTTGTTAACACCTTAACGATTCTGAAATCACACTATAAACCTTATCATTTATATTTAACTCTTGAAAGCATCACATTTGGTTTCATTTTATAACTTATTTAAATAATTATTTCAAATATTTACACTAAACATTATAACTCATTGGAATCTGTCATTATAATTCACTTAATGTTTTAGTACTCTTTACATGCATTTTAACCTAACCCAAGTCCATTACACATGACCTGCAATTAAGCGAGCTTTCTTTGTCTGTGATGAGACCACTCATGGCTACCCCATGAGTAATAAATCGTTAATCATATGGCAAGACGACGCAAAGACGCCGCCCACATATTGAAGCGCCAGACTTGACGAGAGAGCCAACAGCTGCAGACCAGCGCTACCTGACGTCGCCTCAAAGACGATTTTTTGTAGAAGCTGAAACAAACTCGCTTCATTATAAAATCTCAATTTCTACCGAATTACACCAAATTACAACATCTTCACTTTGTCATATTATAGTTACACATACTAAACACCATTCTATATACAAAACATTATATAAACACCATTTTGAGAATCAAAAACTATATTTTCCCAAATTTCCTCATTTTATACTTTTAATGAATTTGATCACTATGAACTCGTTTCTTGATCAATTGTCATGATTCGAACTACATTGTTTTCGTTTCTTAACATATTAACATAATCCGACAACAAACTACAGATTATTACATATATTAAGCATCCATTATTGTACTTTCTAAGCCATATAATAAGAACATAAACACTGCTATTTCATTTTCTTCTTACAATTCAATTTCTTATGTATTTTAATCCTCAAACCACACTCACATGTAATGATAAATAGATTATATACCTTACATACATGTATATATATCAATCCACGTGATTTAGAATTTACAGAAAATTCATTCTTGAGACTCAAAGCATGAACAATAGAAATAGAGTATACCTTGATTAGCAATTAGCAAACCCTTCTCTTCCACTTGATAATCACAGAATACCTTCTCTTAAGCTCTCACTCTCAATCTCTTTTGATATCTAGCTAGCCTTAGAAAAAAATGCGTGAGATAAAATATTTGAGCGCTTAAACATTGATAATCGTGATTATCAGTTTATTAAGTCAAGCGTCTTTGGCAGTTACATTAACCAAAAGCCACAAGGCTTTGTTTGGTTACACAGAATTTCCATAGTAGATTATTATTATAATATTTTTGTTATATAGTTTCACTTATCACATATACAACCCATTAAACAGCTTATACTTTATAATTGTAAGAATTATATTCTTATTATAATTATGCTTATAATAAATAATTATATATCTAACTGTAATTAATAATTTAGAAACATTATTTTATTTTATTTATTCATTTAATATTAAACAATTCACTTAATTTAATTATCTTCTTAAATATTAAGCAATTGATTTAATTTAATTATTTTCTTAAATTAAATCCTTCAAATAAAATTATCATTACTCAATTTAATTAACATTAATCAATTTAGTTACTAAATTAATTCACCACAATTCATCGATTATTTATTTCCTCAATAAATAAATTATTTAATATATTTATTTAATTCAATAAATATTTAAATTAAATTATAAATTTCCCGATCGTTACATCCTTCCCTCCTTAAAAGGATTATGTCCCCAGAATCACAACTCGAAAAATTTATTCGTTACATTCTTCCATCCTTAACAAGATTCTGTCCCCAGAATCGCTATTCAAAATCAAGTAAACAACTGAGGATAACTCTTCATTATAACGCTTTCAAGTTCCCACGTAGCTTCATCAGCATTGTGGTTCCTCCAGATTACTTTAATAGAAGGTATCACCTTATTCCTCAGTACGTGCTCTTTTCTATCAACAATTTGAATAGGGACTTCTTCATATGTTAAGTCTTTCTCAAACTGAAAGGGCTCATATTCTATAACATGCTTATAATCAGGCTTATATGATCTCAATACCGAGACATGGAAAATATTATGAATATGTTCCAACTCCGGAGGTAAAGCTACCTCGTACGCCACTTCGCCAACCCGTCGAAGCACTTCAAAAGGTCCTATAAATCTAGGGCTTAATTTCCCTTTCTTGCCAAACCAAATTTTCCCCTTCTAGGGAGATACTTTTAAGAAAACATAACAACCAACATCGAATTCCCGATTTTGTCGGTGTTGATCGGCATATTTCTTCTGTCTATCTTGTGCAGCTATTAATCTCGCTCGAATCACTTTAATGATCTCGACAATCTGTTGTACCAATTCTGGACCCAATAGTTGACGTTCACCTACCTCATCCCAACATAACGGAGTTCTACAGTTCTTATCATATAACGCTTCGTAAGGCGGCATGCCAATACTCGTGTGATAACTATTATTATAGGCAAATTCCACCAATGGCACATAGTCATCCTAATTTCCTTTGAAATCCATGATACATGCTCTGAGCATATCCTCTAGTGTTTGGATGGTTCTCTCACTTTGTCCGTCGGTCTGAGGATGGTATGCTGTGCTCATTTTCAGCTGTGTCCCCAAACATTCTTGTAACCGTTTCTAGAAATTAGATGTAAAACGTGGATCTCTGTCTGATACAATGGACACAGGTACCCCGTGTCTTGACACAATTTCCTTCACGTACAGTTTTGCTAGCCGATCTAGGGTAAATCTAATCTTGATTGGTAAAAAGTGTGCCAACTTCGTCAATCGATCGACAATCACCCAAATAGCATCGTAACCTTGTTAGGTCGTTGGAAGACCTACCACAAAATCCATTGTGATATGCTCCCATTTCGATTATGGTATCTCCAACAACTGCAACAATCTGCTTAGCCTTTGATGCTCAGCTTTAACTTTCTGACACGTTAAGCATTTCGCCACACACTCAGCCACATCCCTCTTCATATTTGGCCACCAAAAATGATGTCTAAGATCCTGGTACATTTTCGTACTTCCAGGGTGAATCGAATATCGTGAGTTGTGAGCTTCACTCAAAATTTCCTCTTTAATTTCTGGTACTGGCGGAACCCAAATTCTCCTTTCAAATCGAAGTAGCCCTTCTGAATCAATTTTGAATTTGTTTTCCTCACCTTCAGATATCCTCTATTTTATCTTTTCGCAGTCTTCATCTTGAAGTTGTGCATTTCTCACTTTATCCACCAACGTTGAACTATTTCCCATCTAGAACAACTTTTCATCGGCTTCTGTCAGATATTTAATTTCCAACTCCATCTTAGCCATTTCCGACACTAGCTTCTTCTGAGCTGTCAACATCATTAACTTCTCTCGTCCCTTCCTGCTTAAAGCATCAGCAACAACATTCGCTTTTTCGAGATGATAGAAAATCTCGCAGTCATAGTCTTTGATCAGCTCCAACCATCTTCTCTGCCTCATATTCAAATCTTTTTGTGTAAAGATATACTTCAGACTTTTATGGTCAGTATATATCTCACACCTTTCTCCATAAAGATAATGTCTCCAAATCTTCAGGGCAAACACTACCGCAACCAACTCTAAGTCATGAGTCGGATACCCCTTTTCGTAATCTTTTAATTGACGTGATGCATACGCAATAACTTTGTCGTTCTGTATAAGCACACAGCCTAGTCCTTTATGTGATGCGCCACTATACACTACAAAATTCATCAGATCATCGTGCAATGACAATGTGTGTTGTACTTAACCTCTTCTTCAATTCATGAAAACTTTCCTCACACTTCTCCGTCCAAACAAACTTAACTGCCTTCCTAGTTAAATTCGTCAACGGAGTCGCGATCTTGGAAAAGTCTTGAATAAAACGCCTGTAGTATCCTGCTAATCCTAAGAAACTCCTTATCTCTCGGCGGTGTCTTCTACTGATCCCGATTTTACTCTGACTTTAACTTTTGATGGATCTACCAAAATTCTGTCTTTATCAATAACATGCCCGAGAAACTGTACATGTTCCATCCAAAACTCACATTTTGAAAATTTTGCGTACAACTTCTCCTTTCTCAATTTCTCCAACGTCACTTTTAAGTGTTCAATATGTTCTTCATTGGTCTTAGAATACACCAGGATATCATCAATAAACACCACCACAAATTTGTCTAGGAATGGTTTAAACACCCTGTTCATCAAGTTCATGAACACTGCAGGTGCGTTGGTTAAACCAAATGACATAACCAAAAACTCATAATGACCATACCAAGTTCTGAATGTCATCTTCGGTATGTCTTCTGGCCTCACCTTCAATTGATGATAACAACTCCTCAAGTCTATCTTTGAAAAATATCTCGCACCCTTCAGTTGATCAAACAGGTCATCGATTCTTGGTAACGGATACTTATTTTTAATTGTGACCTTATTCAATTCTCGGTAATTAATGCAGAGCCGCATCGATCCATCCTTCTTCTTAACAAATAACACTGGCGCTCCCCACAGTGATACGCTTGGCTGGATATACTTCTTGTCGAGCAATTCTTGCCGTTGCACCATCAACTCTTTCATCTCTACCGGGGCCATTATGTATGGTGCCTTAAATATCGGACCTGTTCCTGGTACTAAATCAATCATGAACTCAATTTGTCGATCTGGCGGAAGACCTGGCAAATCGTCTGGAAATACGTCTGCAAAATCTCTTATGATCGGTATCTCTTCTAACTTCGCACTTTTCTTCTGTGTATCAACTATGTAGGCTAAGTATCCTACGCATCCTTGTCTTAACAACTTTTTGGCTTGCATCACCGTCAGACAACTTGCTTGTCGAGGTGATTTCTTCACCATAGAACACAACCTTTGACGAGTCATAAGGTTAACACACTTTCTTTGGCAATCAATCATTGCTCGTGATTGAATAACCAATCCATTCCCAAAGATAACATCAAACTCCCCCATCTAATTGGTATCAAGTCTACCTCATCTCTTGACCCTTTATAACCACTTTACAATTCTTATATACGAATCTAACAGGAATCATTTCCTTATTCGCAATCTCTATACTTAAGGGAAATTCTAATTCTTCCTGGGGCAAATCTAAGTTCTGAGCAAATTCATCGGATATAAATGAACAAGTAGCACCCGAATCAAATAGTACATAAGCATTAATACCATTAATCGGAATGATACCTGACACCACATCCTTAGACTGAACCGCATCCTGCACGGTCATATTGAAAGTTCTCGCAGTAGGTCGGCTTGACTGAGCTGGTCCAGTGATAGTCAATGCACCACCACCATTGTTGTTTCCTTTTCCACCACTTGCACTTTCTGCTGGCTTCTTGGGACAATCACGAGCCATGTGATCTTTCGAACCGCGGGTAAAACATGCTCCTTTCTTCGGACTAAAACAGTTTGGTGCAATGTGTCCCTCCTGACCACAGTTGAAACACACTCGTTTTCCCTTCAAACATACCCCAGTAGGGTTCTTTTCACATGTCACACAGGCTTCAAACTTTTTCTTCTGCTGACCTCCCTGCTGTCCTCCCGTAGACGAATTCTCGTTCCACTTCCTATTCTGATTATTACTTCCAACATTACTCCCACCAGCCTTATTTTCACTATCATTCTTCCTCTTCTTCTGTTCTTGATTGTACTTGGTCAAGGCATCACTTCCACCTTCTACGATGATTGCCTTTTTCAGTACAGCCGTAAATGTATTTAACTGGAACATTGAAACCTTGCTGTAAAGCCAGGGCTTCAATCCTTGTTCGAACCTTCTCGTTTTACGCTCGTCGATATTCACTTGATAAGTGGCAAACCTTGCCAGCTCGTTAAATTTTGTAGCATATTCCGGCATCGTCATCGTTCCTTGCTTCAATTCTAGAAATTGTACTTCCAACTGATTCCGAGAACTCGCTGGAAAATACATTTCGAAAAATATTTCTTTGAATCTATCCCATGTTATCACTCCTTGTCCTCCACGAACCTTATTTGTTTCCCACCAGTAGCTAACTTCAGACTTCAGCATAAACATTGCGAACGCAGTCTTCTGGTCTTCGTTTACTCTAGCAACGTCGAACACCTTCTCCATTTCCATGATCCAGGTTTGGGCTTCCACTGGATTCATAGACCCTTGAAATTCTGGAGGTCAAACCACTTTGAACTCTTTAAAGGTTGTGACTTGAGCTTGCGATTGATTCGCAAGTGCACCCGTCAACAGAGCTACCAACTGCTGAACCGGATTAGCGTTGGCCTCGTTGTTATTATTAGTAAACCCCTCAGGAGGTGCTTGCTAACATGATTGTCTTCTTCTAGGAGGCATTTTCTGTTAAGATATACGGTTATTAGCTCATTACTCAACTTCCTGGGTATTCAAGGTTTAACTTAAACATTCCAAGATTGAAGCTTTAACACATAAAATTTCAAATAAACTCTAATATTTTATTCATTCATAATATTTTAAAACATACTAAAGATAGCATAACTGCTAAAAACCTCCACTTTCCTGAACTAAACAAGTTTCAGGATTACATACTCATACTATCCCTTTATTCATCTCAAAATAAGGGATTCACAATTTATTTACTCACATAATTAACCACATATTATTATCACTCTTATTCTATCTAGGCATATTAAGACGTCGTAAGGCCTCTCGACGCTCTTCCTCCATGATACGGTATGTCGTCCTACGATCCATCACGAACCACGACAAATTCTCAAACTGAGGTGGGTAATAATGGACTCGATCTTGGGCCCTATCAATCGCCGAATTAAAAGCATAATCCATCTCCTTCATCTTGGCTTTCTTCACTTGAACCTTAGCCTCAGCACGGTCTGCACATTGAGTCGCCTTCATACAAGCGTCCTCTGCTCTTGTACGCTTAGTTGTTTCCTCTTTGAAGTCATCTTTCAACTTCTCCATGCCAGTCTTCATCTTCTCGTTCACTGCCAGTAGGTCTTCATACTGACCCTTGGTATGAACTAGATCCCATTTCGTTTTTCCAAGTTTTGAGTCAAGTTCCTGAATCTCTACCTCCTTTTGTTCCAACGCAATGTGATGCATCTCAACCATCTCCTTCAGCTCCTCAACATTATCATGTAACTCTATACTATGGTCGTACAAAGCATCATACCTCTCAGCCGATACAGAGTTTAGCAAAAACTCCATAGGATCCTCCTCATCATCATCCTCCTTTATCTCCTCAGGACTATCCTCCTCGGGATCGGTCACAGGCTCATCCTCCTGGATCAACTGTTCCCGCACTACATGAATATCACGGGGTTCGTCATCTCTAGGTACCTGATGTATCACCTCTCTAGCTGGACTGGATCCTCCTTTGTTAGACATCCTGACAACAAAATATTTTAAGTTTCACTTAACATTATAGATACTCGTGAGCACATAAGTTATTAACACATAGCACATAATGTCTTTTATTGTTTAGTTTCAATGGATGCCTTAATCCATTCCTTAAAACCCGATAAGAGTTAAACACCTCTATATTTTCTATTTCCTTAAAGGCTACTTCCTAAGGTTTTCCCTACCTAAGGTTCATAACCTAAAGCTTTGATACCAACCTGTGACATCTCCAAATCCGGGTACTTCATTTCCACCGAACTTGGTGCTCACTATTAAAATAATTACATCTAACTACCCATAATAAAGGATAAAACATTAAATAACTTTAAACAATAATCTTTTCCATTAAAGGGTTACATCATCATAAACAATCTCAGGTAATCTAACCTTAAAATTATTACATCAGTTTGCGGAATACATTATAAAATAAAATAATTCTTATAACTTCAAGCATTTAAATAAACATTAACTAATTCTTCATCACTTAGACATCTTGCCATTTCCCTTGCTAGTAGATGGCTCATCGCCTCTTTAGACTTTAGCTGCATTGTTTAATTGCAAGAGTGAGCAAACAATTGCTCACTGACATAAAGATAGTATAATAACAACATGAGAGTGAACAACGAATACTGAATAATAAAGAACTTGTTCTACGAATCAAAATAGAAAACAAGTTTGAACTTTAATTATCTGAGGGTCTTAAGACCACGAACTATGTCCACGGTATTTAGGTATTATTACCTTAACCTTAATAGTTATTAGATATCTGCATGACTCTTCTTAACGTACTCAGGGGGATCAGCCCTTTGTACCATGTATTGTGCACAAACATCTAAACGTTACACGTATAAAATCCCCTATATTAGGGTTGTTCGTCTCAGTTTGAATTTAGAATTTCCGCACTAAAGAAAGTTTAGTTTGGAACTAGCTTTTCAGTGTTTCTAGAATTTTAGAACACTTATTCAAATTCCAATAATAAAGGTTTAATACAATAGTGTATAACTGAACAAGGCTATCAAAGTCAAAGATCGGATATCTACAATATAAAATCGAATAAACATGATATACATGCAAAATGCTATAACCAAAAGAGTTAGAACAATCTCACTTGAATCGATGTATTAGAACAATATGTGTTTTGAACAATAATAAATAGGAAAGTAAAACTCGCTCGGTATAACGAATTAGGTTATAAGAGCTTGTACAAACATATTCAAGATAGGTTAGGCTTGCTCAATTTTGAACAATAATAATATAGGAATGGAAACTTGCATTCAATACGAAAAGAATGAAGTTCGAAAGCTTGCTCAATATAAAGAATTAAGGTTTAGAAACTTGCACAATTATAAAAGTAGAGTTAGAGAACTTGCCTTGTGTTAGGTTTGCAATAATCATGAACGCAATCAAATTGCACAAAGTAAGCGAAAACGTGATAAAATAGAGTTTTAAAATTTTACAAACCATATACCCGGATAATCCTTTATGCACAATTATTAATTAAACGAAAAGATATGAAGAACAAGAATCATACTCTTGAATATTCGAGCTTCCTCTAGTACAAGTTCACCTCCAATCTTTTTCGCGTTTAACTTGAATCCACCGGGTTTGGTTCCTTTCTTTGATCAACGTTAGCCACCCAAGTGTTTAGCCTCTAGAGGTGATCCACCAAGGAAGAAGAAAGATTCAAGAAGATGGGTATTTGGCAAAACCCTAGTTTTCTAACTGTATAGAAAAAGAGCGTACTCTCCCAACTATTGGAATTGCGTATGTTGTGAAAAAATCAACAACCACCAACACTCATAATAAGACTCCTCTTATTTATAGATGTGGGCAACCCTCCTTAACAATTAAAAAATTATATTTTATTTTAATTAATTAAATTTCTTTAATTAATTAGGCTCCCAATCTTATTAGGAATAATTAATTAAACTCTTTAATTAATTAGCCTCCTAATCTTATTAGGATATATGAGAGTATTTTTATTAATTAAATCCCAAACTCCTTTAGGAATTAAATAATAATAATAATAGTAATAATAATAATAAGACTCCTCTTATTAATTTATATTTAATATTTCTAAAATATTAAATAATAAATATTAAGCTATTTAATTTATTCTATCACCATAGATTAAATTAAATATATTTAACTTATTATTACGATTATGCCATTAACTTCTTAAATAATTATTCTTCCTTTTATAGTGTGACCTTTTAGGCTCTCCATATTAAACCGGTTGTGAATAAATCAATTAGAACAATTCTAATCTTATTTAAATAAATAAATTAAACTATTAATTTATTTAAATAAAAAATATTTATTCTACAATAGGGATAAGCCTCCTTAGCGATCAACGACTTTCCAGATAATATAGATTTCAACATTAATCATAAAAGAACCTTTGAGTAAATAGTTACGGTATAATTCAATCCTTCCACCATACAATGTCCCAATTAAATATAAGACATGGAATTACTGTCAAGTCTTATTTTATTTAATTATATGTATTTCGACTCTTAAATGCACAACTCAAATAATACAAATTAGAAAGTCCTTTCTAATTTCATTTTCGCTTTGCCAAGGACTCTTTGGGTTGTCATTTATCGAATCACATAGGACATTTCTCTTCTCTTACTAAGTGGTAGATTCTTTATTGATCATATATTATCTCCATGTATAACTTATTATACCCAAGCATACCCTTTGATATACCCTAAGGGTCTTAAGGAATAAGTCAAAGTATAACTCATCATCACACAAGATACTATGATGATCTCAAGTCCAAGGATCACTTGTCTTTTACTATCACTACTGAGAATTCCTATTGACAGCAACTAAAACTCCATTAGGTATTCCTTAGCGAGCCACATTCAGTGAACTTATTCTCTAATAAGCACCTACACACTTGATTTAGTGTCTCCACACAAATGATCATGAGATCAATCATCCTCATCCAATGAGCAAGCAATGTATGTACCAATCTATCCGGATTCACTAATCCCCAATTTAGTAATCCAACGATTGGGAACTATTTTAGTTTTAAGCTTTCTAAGAATTTAGATCTCATTAAAATGATCATCATCATTATTCTAAAAGCATTGCTTAAAACTATGGGTTTATCACATATTATAAAACAACATCATGTAGATAATTAAAAGCATTTAATAAATTAATACTTTTTATTAATAAATGAATAAGATTGTTACATAAGTATATGCTTTATCATCAAACATGATTGGCTTGTGTGCATACTACTTTCAATCTCCCACTTGCACTAAAGCCAATCGCCATAGTATCTCATACCCTTCTTCTCTAAGTGACGATTACCCTGTTGTTGGATAAGCTTTAGTTAATGGATATGTAATGTTGTTCTTGAGAGTCCACTATCTCTATAGTGATTTCCCATCTTTCAATGATTCCTTTAATCAAATGAAAGTGCCACAACACATGTTTAGATCCAAGATGAGACTTAGGAACTATTCCTAGTTCTGTAATGAACTTTTCATCTAAACAATCAACTTGAAGCTTCATTTATTGCTATATACTATGTCTTTATCACTAAACTAGCAACTCTTTTCTGTTTGGAACCTTTCTAATTCACTGCACCACCGTTCAAGGTAACGTTTTACCTTAAAGTGGATTTTCTGTCGTCTTGATCTGTCTGAAAAACTTGAGTGTAAGATGTTTTTCACTAACTCACAGTGAACTTCTCTAGAATATGACTGATCATCATCAGGTCTCGTATATTTCATTACATACATGATTATCACTCATGCGATCTCTCTTTTATGAGTTTATGGGGACTATTAAGAGAGATACTGTAAGACCCCAACTTATTATTAATGAAATTTAATTTTCTCTATTTATTATTTTGAAATAGTAAGGGTTGATGTGATTAATGTGGATAGTTAGGGGTAAAATACGCAAATACTTCAAAATAAGCAAGTGGTTATAAAATATTTATTGTTGTCGGGGAATATTCGTTTGGTCGTGGAATATTTCGTGATCGTTCGGGAATATTAAATTTACGCAGTAGCAGCCCATGTGTGGGCCCCATAACTGAAAAGCGATTGGATGAAGAAAGCGACAAATATAAGTTGTTAAAAAATAACGGTGTAGTTATTCACAGCTATTATCTTTGTTAAAATACTTTCAAGTGGTTAAAACACAAGTAGACACCAGTATTGCACCAATTATTGATTCTTACGTAAGAAGGCACTACTCAATAATGGTTACAGTAATTATTATTCGATTATTTTATTGATTTAATAATTGTCTGCGTTGATATTTTATATTCTTCATTGTTTCAATAATTGTCATTACACAGTATTTTTCATTATCGAAGCAATAATTCATATTATCTGAATAATATTATTAGATAACATTATTGGAAATGTCTAGAAAGTTCTATCTAAGGAGAGGTTTGGTCACCTAATTGCGCGCCAGTAAGAAGAAATTCTTATTGGAAAGCCCCCTCTTTCCTGGGAACTGCCTGGTTGTCAATATTGTGATTTTGTAATATTATTTGTGAATAATTAATTATTGATTCATATGATAAGGAAAATATTGATTTTATGTGGATATAGATGGAGAAAATTTTTTAATGTGACAATTGTTTAAAATTGAAATTTTATCTTTTTCTGATAAAATAATTCATTTAAATATATTATTATGTTTTAATAATATAATAATGGTGATATTTTTACAACGAATGTGGGATATATGAGTATACGAGGAGGAAGAGTATTTTTGTTGCAATAAATGTTTAAAACATGTTAAACATGTAAATGGACCCCATTTATCGGTCGAAATTTGATTATAGCTTTGTAAAATTGACCGTTTGTGGATTCGGTTAATTTCTGTTTGGAATTTGGAAAAACTTTCTTCTGCAAAGTTGTAGAGAATTGAATTTCCTATAAAAACTCGCGAGATTCGAATTTTCTGATAAAAGGGCTATTTATTATGAATTATTGAAGTTCAAGCTCTCAAAAATAATTGGTTTTGGAAGTTTAAAATATTTAAAATTAGAAAAACGTTTTTTTTCATTATGGTGTGTTACACATGTGGGTTGAATGAGCTGAATTCAGTTCTTGGAAGGTTGGCGTAGGAAATTTTATTATAAATAATAATATTATATTAAATTTTTCTGCTTTGGTATTCTAAAGATTTTTCCTATAAATAGGGTGCTTAGGTTAGAATTGAAAATCACACCGTAAATCAAGTTTTTCTCTCTATATTATCGAAGCGTATTCTTGTGAGTATTTTGAGTATACTTTGAGTATTGTTAGATTTGCAAGTTCCTTCAAAGACTATACCCAGATTCCAAATTTAGAAGTACTTAATCTTTCGAGGTAAGGGATGTTATTTTCTTCTCAAATGATATTATTTCTTCAATATCATTATCTTTGAAATATTAGTTGAAACTTTTATTAAATTTGGAACTTTTTCATGTCTGGGGTTACTATTCATGAGTTATTATTCATGAGTTATTATTCATGAGTTCTTATTCATTAAAGTACTATTCACGAAGTGTGAAGATGTTTTTGGGAAATTTCTATCTTTTGGTGTCTGAGTTACTATTTACGATATCAAGACTATTCACGATATCTGTGCACTATTCACCGAAAAATAAAATTTCTTCTTTTTGTCCAAAATATCTATTCTGGATACTAGCTTTGATTGTATCCATGTTTTGATCATTCTTGAATTTTACACCACTATGATTATTTTTGAGGTATTTTTGAACATGGATAAAACAAAGTACGAATCCTTAATCCTTAATCCTTGTCATTTTGTTTCACTGGATTCGTTTCTTTAAAATATTTTTCATCATCCTCAATCTTAAATGATGATATTATTGAATATCTTTGGCCTGTAGTGCAAAGATGAATGATTTCGAAGAATATCTTTGGTAGTAGTGCAAAGATGAGCAGTGTTTAGATGAACATGACTAATCGATGAATATCTTTGGCACAGAGTGCAAAGATGAATATTTGATTCCGGATGTATATTGATTGATGTTACGAGGATAAAAGATAGAGCGATGAACTTTTAAATTCATACATAGAAGATAGTAGTTTGCATTCTCTACTTAACTCTTCTAATGAATTATTATTTCATTCATGAATATTGATTTAAAATTTGTTGTCTATTGTATTCTATTAGATTTTTCCCCGTTGAAGACTAACGGTAATTTGTTGTATATTATCTTAGTCAAAATATTCTTTATTGGGCTAGTTGAGCTCACCCTTTTCCTTTTTGTTCCATTTTTCTCTCTCGGAGGCGAGAATATAAGCGAGTACAGTCGGGGTATGGAATGAAGGTTTTAGAAAGAATTGTTTAGTAGTCCTCACCATTTTGTAAAATAATGTATCAATAAATGTGATGAGGAGTTATTTGAGTATAGATATTGTCTAGAAGATAATATTTGTATTCAAACTCACAGCTTTTCTTGTTGTAATAATAAAGTTGTAGTTGTTTTCGTACCATGTATTGACAACTCGGAATAGGTGATGTATACCTATTTTGGGGGCGTCACGATTGGTATCAAAGCTTAGGGATATGATCTCTGGCGGAGATCGGGAATAGAACTAGGAGGGAGAGCGAGTAAATCCTTCGCTAGTGTGTCCTACCTAAGCTTATTTGTTAGTTGGTCAAGATATAGGGATATTATGTGATATATTGATTTCTTACTTAACCCTTGTTTTATGACAAGATTTGAGAATGTCGATCGAGAATATTAACAATGGAAATGAGACCGTGGAGACGCTTCAGACTCACCAACGAGGAGAACGTGCAACAAGTCGGGCAATGTTCCTCCCGTGAACAACACCATTGAGCGAGATGATGAACGAGGGATGTTTAGAAGTTTTTTGCGATTCATGCAAAATCGCACGAGGAGACTCGTGTTCAAAATACAGGAGGAAATGATAGCAATTCACGGGTTGTCACAAAACCAAGCGATTCAAAAGAGGGACCACCGAATTTAAGGGAAAGCGATCCGATCATGATGGAAACATGGGTCAAGCAAATTACCAAGATATTCGATGTCTTGGGATGCACGGAGGAACGAAGGTTCCATTCGCCACCTTTATGTTCCGTGGTGAGGCAGACTCATCGGTGGGAGTCTCGTGAAGCGTACTCCATCCGGCCGACTCAAAGCATGTCTTGGGAGACGTTTGAAGCTATTTAATGACAAATACTTTCCGAAAGTGTTCGCTATATGAAGGAAGTGGAGTTCATCGATTGGAACAAAACAACATGACGGTGTCTCGAAGACGAGGCAAAGTTTGCGAGTTATCGAGTTTGCACCTCATTTGGTGGAGAATGAGGAACGATGACGCGGATGTTTCGAGAGGTTTGAAACCCGACATACGTCAAGATCTCATTTCTCATAAAATTTCTCTCTATTCAGATGTTGTAAATGGGCTCAATTATTAGAGCGAGATAACGAGTACTAGTAACCGAGGACCACAAGGATCGTACTGAGATAGCGATCAATGAATAATGATAACCAAATGAGAAAGAAAAGCAGACGGACAAAATGGTAACCACTCCGGTGGTAATCATGGCCATAAAAATAGAAGAAGCGAAAGTCGAGGAGATTTTAAAAAGAGGAGATTTAACAACGACCATGTGAAGACGATAAAGTCGGAAGAATCGGTTCTAAGGGAGGAGAACGACCACCATTATATGCTACAAATGCGAAAAGAGGGACATATCGGTCAACCGCCCACAACAGATTCAAGGTATGCTATAATTGTGGAAAGGAAGGACATATCGCTCGAGATTATACAGAAGCGAAACCTAGTTCAATGGGGACGGTGACTCAAAAGATCGTCGAGTAAAAGTCAAAGTTAACGGTTCTGGAAGAGCGTTTGTTGTGACCGGTCATAATGCGAGGAACCCAAACGAGGTGATCACGGGTAAGCTATTTATAAATTTTTGCTAAGTTTATACCTTACTTGATAACGGTGCTACCCATTCATTTATCTCTCCCGCTTGTGCTCAACGTTTAAACTTGACTCGGGAGAAATTAGACTTTGACCTATCTGTGGAAACTCCGTTAGAGAAACTTTCATCACATCCACTGCTTATAAATCTTGTTTGATTCAAGTTGGCACCATCACCTTACTTGTTGACCTTATCTCTTTAAAGATACTTACTTTTGATGTGATTTTAGGGATTGATTGGTTAACTACTCATCATGCCAAAATTGATTGTTTTCGTGAGGTTGTTAGTTTTCATATTCCTAACCAACCTTTGTTATGCTAATTCGAGCAACTAAACCATTAAAATCAATCATCGTCATATCTAATCATAAAGCTATTCGCTTATTGAAAAGCGGATGTCAAGCTTTCTTAGCCCATGTTATGGATTTGAATAAAGACACGCCAAATTTGAATAATATTCTGTTGTTATTGACTTTCCGACGTATTTCGAAGAACTTCCGGGCCCACCCCGTAACGTGAAGTTGAATTCTTTATTGATCTTGAACACGCATAAAGCCCATTTCTAAAACCCCATATCGAATGGCTCCTATTGAACTTCGTGGAGTTAAAGGTCCAACTACGAGAATTGTTGGACATCGGTTTCATTCGCCCCTAGTACATCTCCTGGGGTGCTCCTGTTTTATTTGTAAAGAAGAAAGACGGAGTATGCGATTTTGTATCGACTATCGGAATTGAACCATGTCACCATCAAGAATAGGTATCCTCACCTCGTATTGATGACTTGTTTGACCGATTGCAAGGGCACAATTCTTTTCAAAATCGATCTTCGTTCGGATATCATCAATTTGAAGATTAGAATCGAGGATATTCCAAAGACGCGCTTTTAGAACTCTGGAGACGGGCATTATGAATTCTTAGTCATGTCTTCGGATGACTAATGCTCCTCTGACTTTCATGGATATGATGAACCGAGTATTCAAGGAATATTTGGATGGGCTTTGTTGTTGTCTTTATTGATGACATCCTTATATATTCCAAAAGTCGTGAAGATCATGAGCACCATTTGAATCTGGTACTCCAAAGGCTTCGTGAAAACAAACTATATGCCAAATTGAAGAAATGCGAGTTTCGCTTGAGGAAGTAGCATTCCTTGGGCACGTGGTGTCGAAACATGGAGTATCTGTTGATCCGTGAAGATCAAGCAATACAAAGTTGGGAGCAACCTAAGTTTCGGTGGATCAAATACGTAGTTTTTTGGGCTTATTTGGTTATTATCGAGATTCGTGGAAGGGTTTTCTCGAATCGCTACTCCATTAACCCGCCTAACTCGGAAGGATACAAAATTCGCTTGGAGCGAAGAATGCGAGAAGAGTTTCCAAGAGCTTAAGAGGAGACTTATTTTAAGACTTGTTCTAACAATACCATCTGGGTTGGATGGATTTGTTATCTCACAATGATGCTTCGTGCAAAGGGTTAGGATGTGTTCTCATGCAACGTGGGAAAGTCATAGCCTATGCCTCGCGATAACTTTAAAGAGTATGAGAGGAATTATCCTACTCATGATCTAGACTTAGCGGCAAAGAATCGTTGCCGCTTAAAGATATGGAGGCACTATCTATATGGGGAGAAAGTGGAGATATATTCAAACCATAAAAGCCTTAAATATTTCTTCACTCAAAAAGAACTCAACATGCGACAAATGACGTTGGCTCGAGCTATTGAAAGACTACGACCACACTATTCAGTACCATCCCGGAAAAGCTTAACGTGGTAGCCGACGCGTTGAGTAGAAGATCATACTGGGAATGAGTGCGATGATGTCAAGTATACGACAGAACCAACTTTAATAGAAAAGTTAAGGTTGCTCAAGCCACCCAATCTCGAGCTGATTCGTATGAAGAAAAAAAGTACAAGAAGGAGCTATTCCTAAGCAAGAATTGATGAAGAAGGAATACTTGAGTCCACTCTAGACTTTGTGTTCCTAACGACTCGATTTGAAGTACAAGATTATGATGGAGGCACACAATACACCATTTGCAATCCATCTCGGAAGTACTAAATGTATCGTGATCTTGACATACATTTTGGTGGAACAATATGAAGAGAGAGATTGCAAAGTTTATCTCGATGTGTTTAACTTGCCAACGTGTAAAGGCGGAGCATCTAGTACCTAAGGGTCCATTGCAACCACTTGAGATTCCAAAATGGAAGTGGAACACATTACCATGGATTTCGCATTTGGGTCTTCCTACGGTTTTCAAGGCATCAATGCTATTTGGGTTATTGTTGATAGATTAACCAAGTCGCTTCATTTCTTGCCGACACGGAGACTTATTCCTTGAACGTCTTGCTAGTATGTGACGTGAATGAGATTGTGAGGTTGCATGGCATGCCTCGTATCCATAGTTTTCAATCGTGACCCAAGATTCACTTCAAGATTTTGGGTTAGCTTGCAAAAAGCTATGGGCACGGATTTGCGATTTAGTTAAGCATACCATCCTCAAACTGACGGACAATCGAAAGGACTATTCAAACTCTTGAAGATTTATTAAGACTCGTGTCCTAGACTTCAAGGGCGGTTGGGATAAGTATTTACCATTGGTGGAATTCTCTTCTTACAACAACAGTTATCGTGCAAGTATAGGTGTAGCTCCATTTGAAGCATTATATGGACGAAAGTGTCGCTCTCCAAAGATGTTGGGACGAGGTGGGTGAAACAACATTGTTGGGACCCGAAGTTGGTACGTATGACTACGGAAAAGATCCAAATGATTCGACAACGATACAAAGCGGCACAAGATCGACAAAAGAGTTATGCAAATCTTCATCGAAAGGACGTGGAATTTAGTAGGGGATCATGTATTATTGCGAAGTTACTCCATGGAAGGAGTTACAAGATTTGGGAAGAGAGGAAAGCTCAATCCACGATTTATTGGTCCATTTCAAATTCTTGATTTAGTAGGAAATGTAGCCTATAGACTCGCGTTACCTCCGAAAGTATGTCTCGTGTTCATAATGTGTTTCACATATCGTACTTCCGTAAATATGTGAAAGACCCGAACCACGTTATAGAGTTAGAACCGGACGAGATAGTCAGAAGACTTAACATATGAGGAGGTACTGTCAAGATTTTGGATAGGAAGGAGCATGTCCTACGCCAAGAAAGGTCATACCACAAGTTAAAGTTTTGTGGAGGAATCATGCTATAGAGGAAATGACACTGGGAATTGAAACGAAAATGAAAGCGAGGTATCCTCACCTTTTGAAAAACACCAAGCACGTCACGTCAATTTCGAGGACTTAAATTTCATAAGGAGGGAGGTTGTAAGACCCCAACTTATTATTAATGAAATTTAATTTTCTATTTATTATTTTGAAATAGTAAGGGTTGATGTGATTAAATGTGGATAGTTAGGGTAAAATACATAAATACTTCAAAATAAGCAAGTGGTTATAAAATATTTATTGTTGTTTGGGAATATTAAATGCGATAGCAATGACCATGTGTGGGCCCCATAACTAGAAGGCGATTGGATGAAGAAAAACGACAAATATAAGTTGTTTAAAAATAACGCAGTAGTTGTTATCAAGATTAATATTGTTAAAATAATGGGTGGTTAAAACACAAGAAGACACACCAGTATTGCACCAATTATTGATTCTTACGTAATAAGGAACTACTCAATAATGGTTATGTAATTAATCGCTCAAAGATTTTATTGATTTAATAATTGTTGCGTTGATATTTTATATTGTTGTTGTTTCAATAATTGTCATTACACAAAGATTTTTCATTATCGAAGCAATAATTCATATTATCTCGAATAATATTATTAGATAACATTATTGGCAATGTCTAGAAAGTTCTTTCTAAGGAGAGGTTTGGTCACCTAATCATGCGTCAAGAAGAAAAATTCTTATCGAAAGCCCTCTTTCCCGGAGCCGCCGGTCATCAATATTGTGATTTTGTAATATTATTTGTGAATAATTAATTATTGATTCATATGATAAGGAAAATATTGATTTTATGTGGATATAGATGGAGAAAATTTTTAATGTGACAATTGTTGAAAATTGAAATTTTATCTTTTTCCGATAAAATAATTCATTTAAATATATTATTATGTTTTAATAATATAATAATGGTGATATTTTTACAACGAATGTGGGATATATGAGTATACGAGGAGGAAGAGTATTTTGTTGCAATAAATGTTTAAAACATGTTAAACATGCTCGGTGGACCCCATTTATTGATCGAAATTTGATTATAGCATTTGTAAAATCGCCTGGTTTGTGGATTTCGGTTAATTTCATTTGGAATTTGGAAAAACTTTCTTCTGCAAAGTTGTAGAGAATTGAATTTACTATAAAAACACGCTAGATTCGAATTTTCTGATAAAAGGGCTATTTATTATGAATTATTGAAGTTCAAGTTCAAATAATTGGTTTTGGAAGTTTAAAATATTTAAAATTAGAAAAACGTTTTTTTCATTATGGTGTGTTTACATGGGTTGAATGAGCTGAATTCAGTTCTTGGAAGGTTGGCGAGGAAATTTTATTATAAATAATAATATTATATTAAATTTTTCGCTTTGGTATTCTAAGCATTTTCCTATAAATAGGTGCTTAGGTTAGAATTGAAAATCACACCGTAAATCGAAGTTTTTCTCTCTATATTATCGAGCGTATTCTTGTGAGTATTTTGAGTATACTTTGAGTATTGTTAGCGGTGCAAGTTCCTTCAAAGACTATACCCTAGATTCCAAATTAGAAGTACTAATCTTTCGAGGTAAGGGATGTTATTTTCTTCTCAAATGATATTATTTCTTCAATATCATTATCTTTGAAATATTGGTTGAAACTTTTTATTAAATTTGGAACTTTTTTCATGTCAAGTTACTATTCATGAGTTATTATTCATGAGTTATTATTCATGAGTTACTATTCACGAGTACTATTCACTTAAGTGTGAAGATGTTTTTTGGGAAATTTCTATCTTTTGGTGTTGAGTTACTATTTACGATACTCAAGACTATTCACGATACTGAGACTATTCAATTTAAAAATAAAATTTCTTCTTTTGTCCAAAATATCTATTCTCGGATACTAGCTTTGATTGTATCCATATTTTGATCATTCTTGAATTTTACACCACTATGATTATTTTTTTGAGGTATTTTGAACATGGATAAAACAAAGTACTAATCCTTAATCCTTAATCCTTGTCATTTTGTTTCACCGGATTCGCTTTTTTAAAAATATTTTCATCATCCTCGGTCTTAAATGATGATATTATTGAATATCTTTGGCCCGTAGTGCAAAAGATGAATGATTTTCAAGAATATCTTTGGTCAGTAGTGCAAAGATGAACAGTGTTTAGATGAACATGACTAATCGATGAATATCTTTGGCTCAGAGTGCAAAAGATGAATATTTGATTCCGGATGTATATTGATTGATGTTACAGGATAAAAGATAGACGATGAACTTTTAAATTCATACATAGAAGATAGTAGTTTGCATTCTCTACTTAACTCTTCTAATGAATTATTATTTCACCGCGAATATTGATTTAAAATTTGTTATCTATCAGATTCTATTAGATTTTCCCTCGTGAAGACTAACGATAATTTGTTGTATATTATCTTAGTCATAATATTCTTTTATTGGGCTAGTTGAGCTCACCCTTTTCTTTTTGTTCCATTTTTCTTCTCGTGAGGCTAGAATATAAGCGAATACGAGTAGCCTGGGTATGGAATGAAGGTTTTAGAAAGAATTGTTTAGTAGTCCTCACCATTTTGTAAAATAATGTATCAATAAATGTGATGAGGATTTATTTGAGTATAGATATTGTCTAGAAGATAATATTTGTATTCAAACTCACGCTTTTATTGTTGTAATAATAAAGTCAGTAGTTGTTTTCGTATCATGTATTGACAACTCAGAATAGGTGATGTATACCTATTTTGGGGGTGTCACAGATACACTCCATGGCTCATCAACATGAGACATCTCTTGGAGTTTGCATGCTAAACAACTTTAGCATCAAATGAATATACGTTCCTTGGGTTAAGTCGAGCATCCTATTGAATCTATCTATATAGATTTGTATCCCTAATTATGATACTCTTCCCAAATCATTCATGGAGGAATGTTTAGACAACTTTATCTTTACTGATTGTAGCATTGGTATGTCATTCCTTATCCGTAGTATATCAACATATAATACCGTGGAATGTCACGCGCATTCCCTAATCGACCCTTTTGTACACACTAGGCTCATTCTTGTTTTTGATAAAATCAAACTCTTTTGATTGTCTCATCAAACGAATGTTCCATATTTGAGAAACTTGTTTCAATCCATTTCTCTGAGTGTCTACAACTCTTCCCTCATCAGATGTAATCTGGATCATCATCTTCTATGATCGTGACTCATCATCATCTTCCATGATGAATCCATACCTCTCAGGTATCTTTAGTACTATTCCAGATTTACGATTCGGTTGTGGTACAATAGGTCTATCTACAAGTTCCTCTTATTTAACTTATAATGTTTTGTGGTTCTTAAACTCTTTAAGATTCTATTATTCTCCCACTAGCCCCTTCAATGATAAACACCTTTATCTTAGAAGGTAGCGTGTTTCGCAACAAACACCTTTTGCTAAGTAGGATTATAAAACATATACCCTAAACTTACTTTAGGATGTCCCACAAATCTGTACTTGTCAAATTTTGTCCCAAGCTTATCCTTTGAAACCTTTTCACATAAGTTGGACAACCCTTTATCTTAACATACTTAAGATTAGGAATCCTCCCTGTCCATAACTTTTATGGAGTCTTGGGGCTGGATTTTGAGGTTACCTTTTCGCAGATATGCAGCCATTTCTAGGGCATTATCCCAGAAGGATACTGGAATGTCGGTAAAATCATTATAGACCGTACCATATCCAATAAGGTACGATTTTTCCTTTCAGATACATCAATCAATTATTATGTATCAGGAGGCGTCCATTATGAGAAAACCATTTGAGATGATCTAGAAACTTATTGCACAAGTATTTATTCCTTGATCTAATCAAAGAATCTTAATACTTTGCCAATTTGTTTCACTTCTGAATTCTTTGAACCTATCAAATAATTCACACTTGTATTTCAGCAAATACACACATTCAACTCTTTGAATGATCATCTCTTTTTGTTATACTAGTTTATTCAATTTGTAAAATTATTTTCACGTAAGTCAAGTATGTAAAATCCATTAAGTAATATTACAGTTCTATATAAAACATTATTATTATAAATAGAACAACAATTATTCTTAAATATAATACCAAAGATTTCATTGTCCAACAACAAAATAGAAATAATGTTTCTAACAAGAACTGGAATACAATAACAACTTATTGACTTAATAGACTTGCCCGTAGGCAATACTAAACAATAAGTTTATATGGCTAATGCAGTAACCTTTGCTTCATTTCCAACACATAGGATTACTCATCTTTGTTTAGCTTTATACTTCTGCTTGGTCCCTTCATAAATCTATATTTATGATAACCAAAGTCGGTATCCAATACCCAAGTAGAATCTTGACTTAAAGAAAAATTTATTTTAAATCATGAATAAATTTGTATTTGTAACCGAAACTTCACTAAGCTTCTTTGGTTAACCTATGCAAGATTTTTCTCGTAGTTTCTTTCCAATGTCCAGTCTTATTGCAGTGGAAGCAAACTCCTTCGCTATCCGTATCAGTTTTGTTCTTATTATCCTTTGTTTTTGCCTTTCTATTTACCTTCTTTGGATCATTCTTCTTTTCAGAAGATCCTTTGGCCCCTACCAGTAAGACATGGTCTTTCTTGGTTGGAAAGTGACTCACAACATTTTTTAACATGTTAAGAAAATCAGCGAGGCTGATATCTAGCTTGTTCATATGAAAAATTCACAACAATTGTGAAAGGAGTCCGAGAGTGAGTGCAAGATCAAATCTTGGCTCAACTCTCCATCCATGACAAAACCTGTTATCCTAATTGACCAATCAAATTGATTATGTTAAGGACTTTTATCTGTATTGTAGTGTCATCGGTCATTCTAGATCGGAAGAGCTCCTTAGATATCTGATATCTATCAGTCCTACTTTCCTCACCATCAACTACTTAATGTGTAGGAATATAATAGGAGCATCCATAGTTTTGTGCTGACGCTGAAGCTCGTCACTCATGGATGCGAGCATGATGCATTGAGCCAACTGTGCATCATCTTGCCACTTTCTAAAAGTAGAAATCTCTTCCTCAGAGGCATTGTCTGCAACTATTGCAGGGATAGGCGTATTAAGGACATAAGATAGCTTTTCAACCGTGAGAACTATTCTCAAATTTCTTAACCAATCCATTTAATTCGGTTCGGTTAATTTAGCATCTAATATGCTACGCAGTGATAGTAATTTTAGACATTGTAAAATTCGTAAATGAATTTTGTAATTAACAACATTTTAGCATACATTCTTTTATTAATTACCAAAATAAATTAGGTCTTGTTTTAAATTGGTATCTACCACTATTTTCTTCAAACTATATTACCCTCACTTATATAGTTTGGCAAAATCTAATTAAAGATTTGCTAGTGAGAATAAGGATCCCATTTCAAATGTATATAGCCTTGTGGTGACACAACAAACTATATATAAATAAATAGGTAGACAAATCTTGTCAATTACATCAACTATGCAACTCCTTGTATTTTGCCTCTTAGATTATTTTTATCAAGTGGTGGCACATCCGAATCAAAATTATCCAAGTTAAGTCCAACCTAGCACTCTATATATTCAAAAAAGAAAAACATTATCCTTATGGTGACACAACAAAACAACATTGTTCAATTTTCTTTATAAGCATCAAATGTGATAAAATTAACATCTCGAAGAATTAAGATAAGTCTTGTGGTGACACAACAAACTTATAATAATTAATTGATACTCTATTATTTTTTATCATGCTAGAAGGCGACGTTTGATATTTCAAATATCTTTGAACGCTTAGGACTTAATATAAAATATTTGAGGGGTTTGTTATTAATTTGTCTCATCTTGTTTAGCTACAGACATATATATATATATATATATATATATATATATATATATATATATAATACGCGTCATATTAATTAACATGCGAAGCATGTTTGCATAATATATAATTTATATAGTATAAGCATGCACATATAGAATACTATATTCAAATCTGACGTTATTTTGTTTAAGTCCATAACATGGGCTAAGAAAACTTGATAGCCGTTTTTCAATAAACGAATGACTTTATGGCTTGATATGAAAGTGTTTGACTTCAATAGTTTGGTTGCTTGAATTCGAATAACAGGTTGCTTAGGAATATGAAAACTAACAACCTTACGAAAGCAATCAATTTTGGCATGATGAGTAGTTAATCAATCAATCCCCAAAATCACATCAAAAGCAAATATCTTAAAAGAAATAAGGTCAGCAGGTAATGCGATGGTGCCAACTTGGATCAAACAAGATTTATAAACAGTGGATGTGATGAAAGTTTCTCCTAACGGAGTTTCCACAGATAGGTCAAAGTCTAATTTCTCCGGAGTCAAGTTTAAACGTTGAGCACAAGCAGAGAGATAAATGAATGGGTAGCACCCAGATTCAATAATGTATAAACTTCGCATGAATTTATGATTAGCTTACCCGTGATCACCTCATTTGGGTTCCTCGCGATGTTAACCGATCACGACAAACGCTCTTCCAGAACCGTTGACTTTGACTTTTTTCGGGATGACCTTTTGAGTCACCATCCCCATCGGACTTGGTTTCGCCACCGCATAATCTCGAAAGCGATATGTCCTTCCTTTCTATAATTATAGCATACCTTGAACTCACAGGATAGCCAATGATGTGTCCCTCTTTTCCACATTTATAGCATACGACCGGTGGTCGTTCTCCTCCCTTAAAACCAGTTGTTGCTGGTGCTGACGTCTTCGCAGTGTCATTGTTGAATCTTTTCTTTTTAAAATCTCCCCCCGACTCGCTTCTTCTATTTTCATGGCCATGATTACCACTAGAGTGGTTATCGCTCTTGTTCGTATTTTTCTTTCTCCATTTGGTTATCGTTGTTTCGATGATCTTTGCCACCGCAGATGATCCTCGGTTCAGGTCTCTTGGTTGAACGTACTCGCTATCTCGCTCTAATAATTGAGCCCTGTTGACAACATCTGAATATAAAAAAAATTTATGAGAGATAAGATATTGCCGAATATCGGGTTTTAAACCTCTCAAAAACATCCTCGTCATTCGTTCTTCATTCTCTACCAAATGAGGTGCAAACCTGGATAACTCTGCGAACTTAGCCTCGTATTGGGACACCGTCTTGTTATTTTGTTCTAGTCTAATAAACTCTACCTCTTTCATATGGCGAATACTTTCAGGAAAGTATTTTTCGTTAAAAAGTTTCTGAAACGTTTCCCAAGACATGCGGAGTGCGGCAGGCTGGGTACATTTCACAGACTCCCACCAGTAATCTGCCTCGCCACGGAACATAAAAGTGGCGAATGGAACCTTTTGTTCCTCTGTGCATCCCAAGACATCGAATATCTTGGTAATTTTCTTGACCCATGTTTCTGCCATGATCGAATCCGGCTTTCCCTTAAATTCTGGTGGTCCCAACTCTTTGAAGCGCTTGGTCAGTGATAAGTCGCAAGGTTATATCATTTCCACCAGATTGCGTACACGAGTCTCCTAAATCGGTTTTTTGCATGAATCGCAAAAAGCTCCTAAACATCCCGTCGTTCATCGTTCGATCAAGTGGTGTTGTTTACTGAGGAATATTGTCTTCTGTTGCAAGCGTTCCCCGGGTGGTGATTAAAGGTGTTTCCACGGTCTCATTAACTCCACCGTTAATATTCTCAGCCGCCGTTCTTAAATACTGCCATAAAACAAGGGTTAATTAAACAATTTAACAAATCACATAATACCCCTATATTATGACTGGCCAATAAATAAGCTTAGGTGGGACACACTAGCGAATGATTTACTCGTCTCTCCCCTCCTAGTTCTATTCCCGATCTCCGCCAGAGACCATATCCTAAGCTCGATACTAATCGTGACGCCCCCAAAAAAATAGGTATACATCACCCATTCTCGAAGTCGCCAAATACATGGTACAGAAACAACTACAACTTCATTAATACAATTGTCGTGTAAAATACGACAACACATAAACTGTGAGTTTAAATACAAATATTGTCTTCTAGATAATATCCACACTCAAATAAGTCCTCATTACAATTATTGATACACTATTTTACAAAATAGTGAGGACTACTAAAACAACTGTCTTGAACCATTACTCCACACCCCGACTAGTTCCCGCTATATTCTCGTCTCCTGAGAAGAAAAATGGAACAAAAAGGAAAAAGGTGAGCTCAACTAGCCTAATAAAGAATATTATGACTAAGATAATGTACAACAAATTATCCTTAGTCTTCAACAGGGAAAAATCTGATAGAATACAATAGACAACAAGTTTTAGATCAACAACTGCAGCGGAAATAACAATTCATTAGAAGAGTTAAGTCGAGAATGAAATCTACTATCATCTATGAATTTAAAAGTCCATCATCGATATTTTATCCCTGTAACATCAATAAATATACATCATAAATCAAATATTCATCTTTGCACTACAGGCCAAAGATATTCATCAGTTGGTCATGTTCATCTAAACACCTGTTCATCTTTGCACTACGGGCCAAAGATATTCATCAGTTGGTCATGTTCATCTAAACACCTGTTTATCTTTGCACTATGGGCCAAAGATATTCATCAGAAAATCATTCATTTTTACACTACAGGCCAAAGATATTCAGTAATATCATCATTTAAGACTGAGGATGATGAAAAATATTTTAAAGGAAACGAATCTAGTGAAACAAAAGAACAAATATTAAGGATTCGTACTTTACACAATCCAAGTTCAAAAATACTTCATAAATAATCAGAGTGGAGTAAAATTCAAGAATGAAGACTAAAACATAGATCCAATCAAAGATAGGAATCATAATGCATAATCTTGGACACAAAAAAGAAAATTTAATTTTTTCGTGAATAGTGTCGATTTGTGAATAAAGGTCAGATACGTGAATAGTGTCGTATACGTGAATAGTAACTCACACCAAAAGATAAAAATTTCACAAAAAACATCATCATGCTTCGTGAATAATACTACTTGAATCAAGAATAAGAACTCGTGAATAGTAACTCGTGAATAGTAACTCATGAATAAGAATCATGAAAAGTAACCCCATACATGAAAAAGTTCCAAATTTGATAAAAAGTTCCAACCAATATTTCTAAGATAATGATATCAAGAAATAATATCATTTTTTAATAAAATAATATCCCTTACCTCGAAAAGAATAGTATTTTCGACCGAATATCGGATATAAGGTTGAAAGAACTTGCAATCAGATAGCAATACTCAAAGTACTAAAATACTCACAAAATACGCCGATATTATAGAGAGAGAAAGAGAGAGAAATCTTTAGTTTTCGTGTGATTTTCAATTCTAACCCAAGCACCCTATTTATAGAAATCGCTTAGAACACCAAAGCGTAAAATTGAATATAATAATATTATATATAAACAAAATTCATACGCCCACATCTTGAATCTGAATTCAAACCACCATGCACATGTTAAAGATGCCCACAACATATAAAAAACGTTTTTATTAATAAAATAAATAAAAATTCCAAAAATCAATTATTTTGAACTTCGTAACTTCAATAATTCATAATAAATAGCCCTTTTATCGAAAATTTGATTCTCATAACTTTTATAGGAAATTCAATTTTCTACAACTTTGCGTAAGAAAGTTTTTCCAAATTCCAAACAAAAATTGACCAAATCCACAAACTAACGATTTTACTGTGCTATAATCAAATTTCAACCAAGAAATGGGGTCCACCGACACACAAAACATGTGTTAATCATTTAATGCAACAAAAATACTCTTCCTCCTCATATACTCATATATCCCCATTCATTCATAAAAATATCATCATTATTCTATTATAATAATATAATAAAATATTATTTTATCGTAAAAGATAAAATATTAATTTTTAACAATTGTTACATTAAAAAAATTTCTCCACCTATATCCACATAAAATCAATATTTTCCTCATCATATAAATTAATAATTAATTATTCACAAATAATATTACAGAATCACAAGATCGCAACCAAGCCGCTCCTGTGAAAGAGGGGCTTTCTAACAATAAGAATTTCTCCTCATCGAGCGCAATTAGTGACCAAACCTCTCCTTAGATGTAACTTTCTAGACACATGCCAATAATGTTTTCTAATAATATTATTCAGATAATATGAATTATTGCTTCGATAATGGAAAATACTATGTAGTGACAATTATCAAACAACAAAGAATATAAAATATCAACGCAAAGCAATTATTGAATCAATAAAATAAAATATCGAACAAGAATTCATCGTAATAATTATCGAGTAGTGCCTTCACGTAAGAATCAATAATTGGTGCAATACCGTGTACCATCGTGCAACAACGCCAGACATCGTGGTTTTAACCAACCGGGTATTCCAACAAGAAGATAATTCAGAATAAATCGCGCCAAGTTATTTATAAACAACTTATACTTGTGCTTTTTTCATCCAATCACTTTTTTCGTTATGGGGCCCATAAAAGACTCATACTGTCAGCATTTAATATTCCCCGACAAAGAAGAATATTCAATGACCAAACGAATATTCCCGACAACAATGAATATTTTATAACCACCGCTTATTTAAAATATTTGCACATTTTACCCATAACTAATCACATTAATCAAATCAACCCTTACTATTTCAAAATAATAAATAGAGGAAAATAAATTTCATTTATTATTAATTTGGGGTCTCCCCTATGAAACCTCCCTCCGACCTTATGAAATTTTCGCCTCGATTCTAAAATTGACTTAACTTGTGGTATAACCTTAGTAGAGATACGCTCCTTCCTATCCAAGATCTTGATTGGTACCTCCTCAGACGTTAAATCTTCTCGCTATCTCATCTGCTTTCTAACTCAATAATGTGGTTCGGTCATCCACATATTTACGTAACATCGATACACGAAAAATGTTATGAACACGCGCCATACTTCAAGCAGAAACGAAGTCTATGGGCCACAGTTCCTATTTGATCGAGGATTTCAAATGGACTAATAAATCAAGGTTTGAGCTTTCCTCACATCGCCGATTCTCGCTTTTGGAATAACGACTTTGCAGACCTCCTTCTTCATATTCATCATCCGGTGTAGCTTGAACGGTTTTAACTTTATCGATTAAAGTCGATTCTACTCAGATATCATCACACGGGTACCTAGAGTCTTCAACTCTATCATTTGTAAGTCATACAAAATGGGTCTTTGACAATATCGCACTTCAGACTCAGATAATGCATGTTTTACTCAACACGTCGCCTACCACGCTCGCTTTTCCGTCGAGATGGTATGGTCGTAACATGTACCAAAATGAGTCTCCCTCGAGTTCTTCAAGCTCTTCCCACATTCCTCGCTCCATTCAAATTTTGTATCTCTACGAGTCAACCGAAAGTTAATGGAGTAGCGATTCGAGAAAATCTTTCCACAAAATCTTCGATAATAACCAACTAAGCATGTAAAGCTACGATTTCGACATCGACTTAGGTTGTTTTCTCAACCGCGACTTATATTCCAATCTTGGATATCACGTCACAATGAAACCTATCAGTTTACTATCGCACGAATATGGTGTCCCCTACGGAGAGTTTGGCTTCGGTGCATTCCACAAAGGAAGTCACCAGATAAAGGCTCGGGTACCAAATTCTATAGTTGAATTTTTAACTCCTGAAGTTCAATAGGAGCCATGAGATTTTAGAAATGGGTTTTGGACCGGGTTCAAAGTCGATACAAAATTTAATATCACACTTTGGGAGTAAGCCAAGAAATTCTTCAGGAAATACATCAGGAAATTTACTAACAATAGAAATATCATTCAAATATGACGTATTTTTGTTTAAGTCCATAACATGGGCTAAGAAAACTTGACATCCGTTTTTCAATAAACGAATGACTTTATGGCTTGATATGAAAGTGTTTGACTTCAATGGTTTGGTTGCTTGAATTCGAATAACAAAGTTGCTTAGGAATATGAAAACTAACAACCTTATTTAAAGCAATCAATTTTGGCATGATGAGTAGTTAATCAATCAATCCCCAAAATCACATCAAAAGCAAGTATCTTTAAAGAAATAAGGTCAACAGGTAATGCGATGGTGCCAACTTGGATCAAACAAGATTTATAAACAGTGGATGTGATGAAAGTTTCTCCTAACGGAGTTTCCACAGATAGGTCAAAGTCTAATTTCTCCGGAGTCAAGTTTAAACGTTGAGCACAAGCAGGAGAGATAAATGAATGGGTAGAACCCAGATCTAGTAATGTATAAACTTCAGATAAATTTATGATTACTTACCCGTGATCACCTCATTTGGGTTCCTCGATGTTGACCATCACGACAAACGCTTCTTCCAAGAACTGACTGACTTTGACTTTTCCGGGACAACTTTTTAAGTCACCATCCCCACTAGGCTTCGGGTTTCGCCATCGTATAATCTCGAGCGATATGTCCTTCTTTTCCACAATTATAGCATACCTTGAACTGTCAGGATTTTGGAATGATGTGTCCTCTTTCCACATTTATAGCATATACTAACCGGTGGTCTTTTCTCCTCCTTAAAACCAATTGTTGATTCAGGCCGACGTCTTCTTCAGTTGTCATTGTTGAATCTCCTCTTTTAAAATCTCCCCGACTCGCTTCTTCTATTTTCAAGGCCATGATTACCACCTAGAGTGGTTATCGCTTCTCGCATGTGATTTTTCTTTCTCCATGGTTATCATTGTTCGATGATCGTTGTCACATGGGTATAATCGAAGTTGTGGTCTCTTCGTGAACGTACTATCATTATCTCGCTTCTAATAATTGAGCCCTATTGACAACATCCGAATATAAAAAAATTTATGAGAGATAAGATATTGTCGAATATCGGGTTTTAAACCTCTCGTAAACATCCTCATCATTCGTTCCTCATTCTCTACCAAATGAGGTGCAAAACTCGATAACTCGCTAACTTAGCCTCAGATTGGGACACCGCCTTGTTGTTTTGTTCTAGTCTAATAAACTCTACCTCTTTCATATGGCGTAATACTTTCAAGAAAGTATTTTTCGTTGAAAAGTTTCAAACGCTTTTCCAAGACACGCGAAGGCAGCAGTCGGGTACATTTCATGACTCCCACCAAGAATCGCTTCGCCACGGAACATAAAAGTGGCGAATGGAACCTTTTGTTCTCTCCGCATCCCAAGACATCGAATATCTTGGTAATTTGCTTGACCCATGTTTCCGCCATGATCGAATCCCGCTTTTCCTAAAATTCGTGGTCCCAACTTTGAATCGCTGTCATTGATAAGTGCTCAGTCAAGGTTGCTATCATTTCCACACCAGATTCGTATACACGTAGTCTCCTCAAATCGGTTTTGCATGAATCGCAAAAAGCTCCTAAACATCCCGCTGCTCATCGCCTCGATCGCATGGTGTTGTTTATAGGAGGAAAATTGTCTTCCTGTTGCACGTTCCCCTGGGTGGTGATTAAAGGTGTTTCCACGGTCTCATTAACTCCACCGTTAATATTCTCGGCCGCCATTCTTAAATATCGCCATAAAACAAGGGTTAATTAAACAAATTAACAAATCACATAATACCCCTATATATTCGACCGACCAATAAATAAGCTTAGGTAGGACACACTAGCGTAATGATTTACTCGCTCTCCCTCCTAGTTCTATTCCCCCATCTCCGCCAGAGACCATATCCCTAAGCTCGATACCAACCGTGGACGCCCCCAAAATAGGTATACATCACCCATTCTCGAGTCACCAAATATATGGTATGTAAACAACTACAACTTCATTAATACAATTGTCGTGGCAAAATATACTACAACACATAAACCGTGTGAGTTTAAATACAAATATTGTCTTCTAGACAATATCCACACTCAAATAAGTCATCATTACAATTATTGATACACTATTTTACAAAATAGTGAGGACTACTAAAACAACTGTCTTGAACCATTACTCCACACCCCGACTAGTTCCCGCTATATTCTCATCTCCTGAGAAGAAAAATGGAACAAAAAGGAAAAAGGTGAGCTCAACTAGCCCAATAAAGAATATTATGACTAAGATAATGTACAACAAATTATCCTTAGTCTTCAACAGGGAAAAATCTAATAGAATACAATAGACAACAAGTTTTAGATCAACAATCGCAAATGAAATAATAATTCATTGTAAGAGTTAAGTAGAGAATGAAATCTACTATCATCTATGAATTTAAAAGTCCATCATCGATATTTTATCCTCGTAACATCAATCAATATACATCATAAATCAAATAGTCATCTTTGCACTATGTGCCAAAGATATTCATCATTCTGGTCATGTTCATCTCAACACTGCTCATCTTTGCACTACGGCCAAAGATATTCATCATTGGTCATGTTCATCTAAACACTGCTAATCTTTTACCACGGCCAAAGATATTCATCATAAAATCATTCATCTTTGCACTACAAAGCCAAAGATATTCAAGAATATCATCATTTAGGATCGAGGATGATGAAAAATATTTTAAAGGAAACGAATCCAAAGTGAAACAAAAGAACAAATATTAAGGATTCGTACTTTTACACAATCCAAGTTCAAAAATACTTCATAAATAATCGAGTGGAGTAAAATTCAAGAATAAAGACTAAAACATAGATCCAATCAAAGATAGGAATCATAATGCATAATCTTGGACACGTAAAAGAAAATTTAATTTTTTCCGTGAATAGTGTCGATTCGTGAATAAAGTGTCAGATACGTGAATAGTGTCGATACGTGAATAGTAACTCCAACACCAAAAGATAGAAATTTCACAAAAAACATCATCATGCTTCGTGAATAGTACTCGTGAATAGTAATTCATAAATAAGTAACTCATGAAATAGTAACTCATGAATAAGAACTCATGAATAAGAAATCCCGACATGAAAAAGTTCCAAATTTGATAAAAGTTCCAACCAATATTTTGGCATAATGATATGAAGAAATAATATCATTTTTTTTAAAATAACATCCCTTACCTCAAAAAAGAGTAGTACTTTCGATCGAATATCGGATATAGTGTCGAAAAGAACTTGCAGATCAGATAGCAATACTCAAAGTACTAAAATACTCACAAAATACGCCGATATTATAGAGAGAGAAAGAGAGAGAAATATTTAGTTTCGGTGTGATTTTCAATTCTAACCTAAGACCCTATTTATAGAAATCGCTTAGAACATTAAAGCGTAAAATTTAATATAATAATATTATATATAAACAAAATTCATACGCCCACATCTTGAATCTGAATTCACCACCATACACATGTTAAAGATGCCCACAACATATAAAAAACGTTTTTATTAATAAAAATAAATAAAATCCAAAAAAATTAATTATTTTGAACTTCGTAACTTCAATAATTCATAATAAATAGCTCTTTATATCGTAAAATTCGATTCTCTTGACTTTTTATAGGAAATTCAATTTCTACAACTTTTGCGTAAGAAAGTTTTTCCAAATTCCAAAATGTAAATTGACCAAATCCACAAACGGACGATTTTACAAGCTATAATCAAATTTTAGTCAAGAAATGGGGTCCATTTAACACACAAAACATGTGTTAATCATTTAATGCAACAAAAATACTCTTCCTCCTCATATACTCATATATCCCACATTCATTATAAAATATCATCATTATTCTATTATAATAATATAATAAAATATTATTTTATCGTAAAAGATAAAATATTAATTTTTAACAATTGTCACTTTAAAAATTTTCTCCATCTATATCCACATAAAATCAATATTTTCCTCATCATATAAATCAATAATTAATTATTCACAAATAATATTATGTAATCACAAGATCGGGCAACTGTGCCGCTCCTAAGAAAGATGGGGCTTTCAATAAGAATTTCTCTCATCATCATGCCGCAATTAGGTGACCAAACCTCTCCTTAGATGTAACTTTCTAGACATTGCCAATAATGTTTTCTAATAATATTATTCAGATAATATGAATTATTGCTTCGATAATGGAAAATACTATGTAGTGACAATTATCAAACAACAAGAATATAAAATATCAACGCAACAATTATTGAATCAATAAAATAAAATATCGAACAAGAATTCATCGTAATAATTATTGAGTAGTGCCTTTCACGTAAGAATCAATAATTGGTGCAATACCGCAGTGCTATCGCAACAACAACGCCAGACATCGTGTTTTAACCAACGGTATTCCAACAAGATAATTCAGAATAAATCGCGCCATTATTTATAAACAACTTATACTGTCGCTTTTTTCATCCAATCGCTTTTTCGTTATGGGGCCCATTAAAGATCATAGGCCATCGCATGCATTTAATATTCCCGACAAAGAAGAATATTCAACGACCAAACTAATATTTCTCAAAACAATGAATATTTTATAACCACGCTTATTTAAAATATTTATGATTTTACCCATAACTAACCACATTAATCAAATCAACCCTTACTATTTCAAAATAATAAATAGAAGAAAATAAATTTTATTTATTAATAATTTGGGGTCTTACACCTTGCCCCTTGATCTCTAATTCCTCAAAATTAATTCTAACTATTCCTATTACAAAATTATTTTAAAATAAATAGAAACCCTTGATCACCGTCATCGGGAAGTGCATAGAGAAAGATAGAATTTACATTAAGAAAAAATTAGAGAAGACGAGGTGCATGCAGACCCCGCTTAATAAAACTCATACATTCATGCATCCAACTAAAATAAAATCCATCACACATCGTCAATAGTCCATAATCAATCCCATTTATTATCATACACATCACCATATGCATCAATAAATAACATTCATCTCATGAACAATAATCATTCAATATATATATTGATATCATTTAATGGGCAAATTTACTTAGTATAAAATCTAATTTTGAATTAAAATAAACTCCTTTATTTTAATCAAAATTAAATCAAAATAAACTTCTTTTATTTTAATTTATCCAATTTTGAATAAAATAAACTATATTATTATTTAATCAAAATCTTTAATCAAAATAAACTCCTTTATTTTAATTAATTATGGAATCCAATTCCAAGTAAAAAAACTCCATTATTAAGCGAAAAACGGACTGGATTCTCTTTCCTATTCACAAATAAACTCTTTTATTTTGAATAATATGGAATATTATTAAAATTAGGATTCTCTTTTCTATTCACAAATAAACTCTTTTATTTTGAATAACGGAATCTTATTCCATATCTAAATAAACTCATTTATTTAAGAAAATTAGGATTTCTTCCTATTCACAAATAAACTCTTTTATTTTGAATAATATGAAATCTTATTTCATATCTAAATAAACCATTTTATTTAAGGAAACATGAAATCCAATTTCAACTCCAATTAGTTATCATGGAATCCAATTCCAACTCTAATTAGCTAGCATGAAATCTAATTTTAAAATTAAAATAAACCTTTTATTTTAAGATTAAAATAAACTTTTTATTTTAAGATTAAAATAAACTTTTATTTTAATTATAAAATTATTAAGAATATATATATTATAATATATATATATATATATATATATTATAATAACGTAATACATGAATCACGTGAATCACGTAAATGCGTGCATTATCTCGATGAATTAAATGCGTAATAACTTGTCAGAGATTCTTGTGAATTAGGTAATATATATATATATATATATATATATATATATATATATATATATATATATATATAATACAACTATATATGTTACCATAAACACATGCACTGCACGCTTTTTAAAAAAAATTATCCACCCTTGATATCATATACCAGGAAATTAACGACTTATAAATTTATTTATTATTTTTTTATAATAAATTTTATACAACAAATTATGCCCAATTAAATTGTTCTAAACACATATCAATATACATATCAAATTAAAATAATTAATAATTCACATAAAGGTTTGGTTCTGATGCCACTGTTAGGTTTGTAATAATCATGAACGCAATCAAATTGCACAAAATAAGCGGAAACATGATAAAATAGAGTTTTAAAATTTTACAAACTATATACCCGGATCATCCTTTATGCACAATTATTAATTAAACGAAAAGATATGAAGAACAAGAATCATACTCTTGAAGATTCAAGCTTCCTCAAGTACAAGTTCACCTCCAATCTTTTTCGCGTTCAACTTGAATCCACCTGGTTTGGTTCCTTCCTTTGATCAACGTTAGTCACCCAAGTGTTTAGCCTCTAGAGGTGATCCACCAAGGAAGAAGAATGATTCAAGAAGATGGGTATTTGGCAAAACCCTAGTTTTCTATCTCTATAGAAAAAGAGCGTACTCTCCCAACTATTGGAATTGCGTATGTTGTGAAAAAATCAACACTCCTCTTATTTATATATGTGGGCAACCCTCCTTAATAATTAAGGAATTATATTTTATTTTAATTAATTAAATTCCTTTAATTAATTAGGCTCCCAATCTTATTACGAATAATTAATTAAACTCTTTTAATTAATTAGCCTCCTAATCTTATTAGAATATATGAGAGTACTTTTATTAATTAAATCTCAAACTCCTTTTGGAATTAAATAATAATAATAATAGTAATAATAATAATAAGACTCCTCTTATTAATTTATATTTAATATTTCTAAAATATTAAATAATAAATATTAAGCTATTTAATTTATTCTATCACCATAGATTAAATTAAATATACTTAACTTATTATTACGATTATGCCATTAACTTCTTAAATAATTATTCTTCCTTTTATGGTGTGACCCTTTAGGTTCTCCATATTAAACCAATTGTGAATAAATCAATTAAAACAATTCTAATCTTATTTAAATAAATAAATTAAACTATTAATTTATTTAAATAAATAATATTTATTCTACAATAGGGATAAGCCTCCCTAGCGATCAACGACTTTCCAAATAATATAGATTTCAACATTAATCATAAAAGAACCTTTGAGTAAATAGTTACCGTACAATTCAATCCTTCCATCATACAATGTCCCAATTAAATATAAGACATGGAATTACTGTCAAGTCTTATTTTATTTAATTATATGTATTTCGATCCTTAAATGCACAACTCCAAATAATGCAAATTAGAAACTCCTTTCTAATTTTATTCTGCCTTGGCCAAGGACTATTGGGTTGTCATTTATCGAATCACATAGGACATTTCTCTTCTCTTACTAGAAGTGATAGATTCTTTATTGATCATATATTATCTCCATGTACAACTTATTATACCCAAGCATACCCTTTGATATACCCTAAGAGTCTTAAGGAATAAGTCAAAGTATAACTCATCATACACAAGATACTATAATGATCTCAAGTCCAAGGATCACTTGTACTACTATCACTACATGAATTCCTATTGACAGGCAAGTAAAACTCCATTAGATATTACTTAGCGAACCACATTCAGTGAACTTATTCTCTAATAAGCACCTACATACTTGCTTTAGTGTCTCCACACAAATGATCATGAGATCAATCATCATCATCCAATGAGAAAGCAACGTATGTACCAATCTATCCGGATTCACTAATCCTCAATTTAGTAATCCAACGATTGGGAACTATTTTAGTTTTAAGCTTTCTAAGAATTTAGATCTCATTAGAATGATCATCATCATTATTCTAAAAGCATTTCTTAAAACTATGGGTTTATCACATATTATAAAACAACATCATGTAGATAATTAAAAGCATTTAATAAATTAATACTTTTTATTAATAAATGAATAAGATTGTTACAAAGTATATGCTTTATCATCAAACATGATTGGCTTGTGTGCATACTACTTTCACCTTGTTTGTAAGCTGCACAAGTGTAAAATAATCTCCAATTACCCTACATACATCATTAAAATTGCAACAACGATTAATTGTATGAACATTAGCTTTGGGGTTTAAACCATCATTTAGGTTATAACCCTAACCTAGAACCTAACAACGTTGGTTAACAGCTTAACGATTCTGAAATCACACTATAAACCTTATCATTTATATTTAACTCTTGAAAACATCACGTTTGGTTTCATTTTATAACTTATTTAAATAATTATTTCAAATCTTTACACTTTGCATTATAACTCATTGGAATCTGTTATTATAATTCACTTAATGTTTTAGTACTCTTTACATGCATATTAAACTAACCCAAGTCCATTACACACGACTGTAATTAGCGAGCTTTCATCGTCGTGATGTACCACTCGTCAACACCGCAAGTAATAAAGCCCAGTTAATCATATACCATACCACATATTGAGTGCTGCCACGCTGCATCACGCGCGCGTGACGCTCAAACACCAGTTTTTGTAGAAGCTCGAAACAGATTCTGCTTTGGCCATAAAATCCCAATTCTATCGAATTACACCAAATTACAGCATCTTCACTTTGCCATATTATAGTTACACATACTAAACACCATTCTATATACAAAACATTATATAAACACCATTTTTGAGAATCAAAAACTATATTTTTCCCAAATTTCGTCATTTTTATACTTTTAACTAATTTGATCACTATGAACACGTTTCTTGATCAATTGTCATGATTCGAACTACTTTGTTTTCGTTTCTTAACATATTAACATAATCCATCAATAAACTACAGATTATTACATATATTGAGCATCCATTATTGTACTTTCTAAGCCATATAATAAGAACATAAACACTGCTATTTCATTTTCTTCTTACAATTCAATTTTTTATGTATTTTAATCCTCAAACCACACTCACATGTAATGATAAACAGATTATATACCTTACATACATGTATATATATCAATCCACGTGATTTAGAATTTACAGAAAATTCATTCTTGAGACTCAAAGCATGAACAATAGAAATAGAGTATACCTTGATTAGCAATTAGCAAACCCTTCTCTTCCACTTGATAATCACAGAATGCCTTCTCTTAAGCTCTCACTCTCAATCTCTTTTGATATCTAGCTAGCCTTAGAAAAAAATGCGTGAGATAAAATATTTGAAGGCTTAAACAACGATAATCGTGATTATCGGTTTATTAAGCCAGCGTCTTTAAGCGATTACATTAACCAAAAGCCACAGGGCTTTGTTTGGTTACACAGAATTTCCATAGTAGATTATTATTATAATATTTTTATTATATAGTTTCACTTGTCACATATACAACCCATTAAATAGCTTATACTTTATAATTGTAAGAATTATATTCTTATTATAATTATGCTTATAATAAATAATTATATATCTAACTATAATTAATAATTTAGAAACATTATTTTATTTAATTTAGTCATTTAATATTAAACAATTCACTTAATTTAATTATCTTCTTAAATATTAAGCAATTGATTTAATTTAATTATTTCCTTAAATTAAATCCTTCAAATAAAATTATCATTACTCAATTTAATTAACATTAATCAATTTAGTTACTAAATTAATTCACCACAATTCATCGATTATTTATTTCCTCAATAAATAAATTATTTAATATATTTATTTAATTCAATAAATATTTAAATTAAATTACAAATTTCCTGATCGTTACAATGCCTTGTAAGGCGGCATCCCTATACTAACTTGACCAATGGTAGGTGATCATCCCAATTGCCTTGAAATCTATGACGCATGCTCTCAGCATATCTTCTAGTGTCTGAATTGTTCTTTCACTTCTTGGGTTAATGGGTTTGGTCGTTTTTCCCCAATCGAAAACTTGAGTCTCCTTATAGCCTCTATGTGTTGCCTTGCTGCTGCACTACTCTTATCTTTATGCATGATTCTTAATCAAATACACTACTAGCTAGTAAATGTATAGACGGAGACGATGAATAATCAGTAATAAACAAGTGGGTAAATGAGTTATACTAAATTTGCAGGCTTTTCACTGCATACTAATTAATGAGAATGGAATGGACCGAACAGAGTACAATCGAAAACTTCAAAATTTGAGTTCTTGACTAGTTCACTCGTTCTTACCGTTGGTCTTTTACGTCTTTATGTTTGATGAGGACTTGTCGTTGGGCCTATGGTTTCTTAAATTCCAAATTGACTGGTTCGCTACTACAGGAGAGGGGTAACCCTTTATTTCCGTCCCCATCCCGCTCTCATTCTGATGCGCTCACGCCTTCAAATCTCTTTCCTTGGAGCATTTCCCACTACAAAACCTAAAGTGAACATAGCTCGCATTTCGCCTCCCGATTATAATTCGTGCATCAGGTTCCTATCTGTGCCTTCTAGCGTTCAATCTCCACTTTCATTTGACTAGTCTATTTTACTGGCGAAATGTGATGAAAGACCCTCTTTTTGTTCATGTTGTGATCGCAGCTTCTTTGTTTTGTCTTGCGATCGTATTAATATGGCGTTGTCTTCTGTTTTATCCTCTCGGGTCGAGCCCAAAAGATCTCATTCAGGATTGGACTACTTCATCTTGATTTTAAACATGGAATTTCCTCTTCTGAGGTAGCAGAAAGGCGAGAAAGACTAATCTTCGAGAAGGTAAATATAATTGCACACAAGTATAATGACAATAAAAGTCTTCCCCCGCCCAACGCCCACACCATGGCAGAGCCCATGGGTCTAGTCTATGAAATAGACAGCTTCTCAACACTCTGAATTCCTCAGATGGGTATTTCTGATAGAAGGGGTACTTTGTAAGACCCCAACTTATTATTAATGAAATTTAATTTTCTCTATTTATTATTTTGAAATAGTAAGGGTTGATTTGATTAATGTGGATAGTTAGGGGTAAAATACGCAAATATTTCAAAATAAGCAAGTGGTTATAAAATATTCATTGTTGTCGGGGAATATTCGTTTGGTCGTGGAATATTACATCTTTGTCGGGGAATATTAAATATTTGACGGTATGACCATGTGTGGGCCCCATAACGGAAAGCGATTGGATGAAGAAAACGACAAATATAAGTTGTTTAAAAATAACGGTGTAGTTGTTACCGTTAATACTGTTAAAATACTCGGTGGTTAAAACACAAAGAAGATTACCGGTATTGCACCAATTATTGATTCTTACGTAAGAAGGCACTACTCAATAATGGTTACGATAATTCTTTATCAAAGATTTTATTGATTTAATAATTGTTGCGTTGATATTTTATATTGCTGTTGTTTCAATAATTGTCATTACACAGTATTTTTCATTATCGAAGCAATAATTCATATTATCTGAATAATATTATTAGATAACATTATTGGCAATGTCTAGAAAGTTACATCTAAGGAGAGGTTTGGTCACCTAATTGCGGCCATGAAGGAGAAATTCTTATTGGAAGCCCACTCTTTCCTAGAATCGCCTGTTGTCGATATTGTGATTTTGTAATATTATTTGTGAATAATTAATTATTGATTCATATGATAAGGAAAATATTGATTTTATGTGGATATAGATGGAGAAAATTTTAATGTGACAATTGTTGAAAATTGAAATTTTATCTTTTACGATAAAATAATTTATTTAAATATATTATTATATTATAATAATATAATAATGGTGATATTTTTACAACAAATGTGGAATATATGAGTATACGAGGAGGAAGAGTATTTTTGTTGTAATAAATATTTAAAACATGTTAAACATGTCGGTGGACCCCATTTATGATTGAAATTTGATTATAGCACTGTGTAAAATTGCCCGTTTGTGGATTTGGTCAATTTCTGTTTGAAATTCGAAAAAACTTTCTTCTGCAAAGTTGTAGAGAATTGAATTTCCTATAAAAACTCATGAGATTTGAATTTTCTGATAAAGGGCTATTTATTATGAATTATTGAACTTAGAAGTTCCGAAATAATTAATTTTGGGAGTTTTAGTTAATTATTTTGAAAAAACGTTTTTTGCAACTAAGTTGGCCTCACATGTGATTCAAATGGGCTGAGATCAGTTGTCTAAGGTGGGCTAAAGAAAATGTGAAAAATATATTAATATTATATTCAATTTTCTACTTTGGTGTTCTAAGCATTTTCCTATAAATAAGGTGCTTAGGTTAGAATTGAAAAACACACCAGAAACTGAAGTTTCTCTCTATTTCTCTCTCGATATATTGAGCGTATTCTTGTGAGTATACTTTGAGTATTGTTAGGCGGTGCAAGTTCCTTTCAAAGACTATACCCTAGATTCAAATTTAGAAGTACTAATCTTTCGAGGTAAGGGATGTTATTTTCTTCTCAAATGATATTATTTCTTCAATATCATTATCTTTGAAATATTAGTTAAAACTTTTTATCAAATTTGGAACTTTTCCATTATGGGGTTACTATTCATGAGTTACTATTCATGAGTTACTATTCACGAGTTACTATTCACGAGTACTATTCATGAAGCGTGAAGATGTTTTTTAGGAAATTTCTATCTTTTGGTGTCTGAGTTACTATTTCACGATACGGAGACTATTCACGATATCTGGCACTATTCACCAAAAATAAAATTTCTTCTTTTTGTCCAAAATATCTATTCGGATACTAGCTTTGATTGTATCCATGTTTTGATCATTCTTGAATTTTACACCACTATGATTATTTTTGAGGTATTTTTGAACATGGATAAAACAAAGTACGAATCCTTAATCCTTAATCCTTGTCATTTTGTTTTCTTTGGATTCGTTTCTTTAAAATATTTTTCATCATCCTCGATCTTAAATGATGATATTATTGAATATCTTTGGCTCAGTAGCGAAAAGATGAATGATTTCGAAGAATATCTTTGGTCGTAGTGCAAAGATGAGCAGTGTTTAGATGAACATGATTAATGATGAATATCTTTGGCACGTAGTGCAAAGATGAATATTTGATTCGGATGTATATTGATTGATGTTATAGGGATAAAAGATGAGGCGGTGAACTTTTAAATTCATACATAGAAGATAGTAGTTTGCATTCTCTACTTAACTCTTCTAATGAATTATTATTTCATTGCGAATATTGATTTAAAATTTGTTGTCTATTGTATTCTATTAGATTTTTCCCTGTTGAAGACTAACGGTAATTTGTTGTATATTATCTTAGTCATAATATTCTTTACTGGGCTAGTTGAGCTCACCCTTTTCCTTTTTGTTCCATTTTTCTTCTCAGGAGACGAGAATATAGCGAGAACGAGTCGGGGTATGGAATAAAGGTTTTAGAAAGAATTGTTTAGTAGTCCTCACCATTTTTGTAAAATAATGTATCAATTAATGTGATGAGGATTTATTTGAGTATAGATATTGTCTAGAAGATAATATTTGTATTCAAACTCACAGTTTTACTGTTGTAATAATAAAGTTGTAGTTGTTTCTGTACCATGTATTGACAACTCAGAATGGGTGATGTATACCTATTTTGGGGACGTCACATACTTTTTTTGAAAAAGATAAGTGGTATTGCCAACCAAGGTATTTGAATAAAATTTCCCCTTATCAGAACCATTCCTCTTTCTTTTCATTCTAATATTCACTTCTACATGATAATCAATTGAAAGTTCATGAGCTTCAAGAACATCCAGATTGCTTCTACCCAACGTATTCTCTTGTACTCCTTCTCTCAATACTTCTTCATCCTGATTGTTTTTACCCACCATCCTGATTGTCTTTGGACATGTGTTTGAAGGATGCCAAAATGGACAAAAGTAGGATACACGACGTTGTCATTATGGGTGGGTCTACTAGAATTTCAAAAGTCTAGCAGCTATTCTGAGACAAAATTCAGAGATGACAAGCAAGTATCAAATATATACCTTAGTGTTACTGGTAACAATACATTGTTATTTGCTCCCATGAAATGTTTGCAAAGGTTGGTGACATTTCCCATGACACAGATGTGTATATACCTTAGTTAAGGTCTTATTTGGGTAGTTGGAGTGCATATAGAAGAATATGAGACAAAATCCGGAGATGACTAATCAGTATCAAATATATACCTTAGTGTTACGGGTAACACTACTATGTTATTGTCTCCCATCAAATCGTCGCAAAGTTTGGTGACATTTCCCTTGACACAAATGTGTATATACCTTAGTTAAGGTCTTATTTGGGTAGTTGGAGTGCATATAGAAGAATATGAGACAAAATCTGGAGATGACAAACAAGTATCAAATATATATACCTTCATGTTACTGGTAACACGACGATGTTATTTTCTCTCATGAAATGTTTGCAAAGTTTGGTGACATTTCCCATGACACAGATGTGTATATACCTTATTTAAGGTCTTATTTGGGTAGTTGGAGTGCATATAAAAGAATATGAGACAAAATCCGGAGATTACAAACAAGTATCAAATATATATACCTTAGTGTTACTGGTAACACTACTATGTTATTTTCTTCCATGGAATGTTTGCAAAGGTTGGTGACATTTTCCATGATACAATATTATAGTTGTAGATATTATTACCAAATTTTACAAAGTAAGCAAGTGGTTATATAATATTCGATTGGTCGGGGAATATTCATTTTAACAGAGAATATTTGTACGACGACACAATCATTAGTGGACCCCACAACGGAAGTATTATCGTAGTCAGAAAACGACATAATTATTTTTTTATAAAAATAACGGCGAAAGTTTTACCGTTAAACTGTTGAAATACCCTGTGGTAAAAGTACAGTAATACTCGTGGTTGCATAGTAGCACACGGTATTGATTATTGATGCTTACGTGAGAAGTCACTCAGTTATACTCAATTATTGCTTCTGATGAATTGTTGCATAATATCTCTCATATTATTGATTCAATTATTGTCACAGTATCATCTGCATAATATTTATTATTATTAAATCAATAATTGAGACAACAAAGTTATTCATATTATTATTTGCAATATTGATAATGTCTAGAAAGTTCTGTCGAGGAGAGGTTTGGTCACCTAATTGCGCGCCAATAGGGAAAAATCCTTATCGAAAAGCCCCCTCTTTCCTGGGAATGATCTGGTTGTTAAATATTGTTAGTTATAATATTAATGATGAATAAGTTCGTGTTGATTAAAGATGAAATTGATAGTTCCATTGTGTTGGGATTATTAGTGTTAGTGGAAATCAACATTTATTTCGATAATAATTGATGTTTGGAGGTTATATTGATCAATCGGGTAATTGATCGGATAAATGAGCAATTAATTACTATTAATTCACATGCTTATAACTATTTGTTCAAATGTGTGTACTATTGATTCACATGCATGTACTATTAGGGGAGGTGGTGCAAGATTTATAATACTTGCATGACTAAATTAAAATAGAGGTATATATGAAGTTACTATACTGTAATTATTTTTTTCACATGTATAGAACTATTTGTTCACATGTGTGTACTATTGATTCACATGATGTACTATTAGGGGAGGTGGTGCAAGTTTGATAATACTTGCAGGACTAAATTAAAAATGAAGAAAAAGATGAAGGTATTATATTGTAACATTTCGAGCCACAAAACGTGCAATTATTGAAACTATATTTTCCTATAAATAGAAGCTCATTCTTCTTTAATTCTCACCAATTTACTAAGACTCACAAGAGCATTTATAGAGAGAAGTTATAGAGAGAAAGAAGAAGAGAAGTCTGCTACTTCACTATTCCAGTATTCAGTCTTCTTCTGAGGTAAGGGATATTATTTGTGTTCAGTATTCATAAAGAATAATATTTTCTTCCATACTCTGTAGTATGTGAGTAATATTATTTCGTCTCGTATTCCTGATTATACCCTCATTTTGTTAAAGTATTGCTTCTATACTCCGTCAAATTAGTAGAATATTCTTGAAATTTGCGCTTCATCTAGTATCGTTTCACAAGGATATTTTCTGCACATTCTTGTTAAATTTTAAGATTTTAATGTTGGAGTACTGTCCATGAGTAGTATTTATTTTTACGGTACTATTCATAAATTACTATTCACGATGTACTATTCACAAAGTATTATTCACGGGTACAATTCACAAAGTACTATTTACGGGGTACTATTCTCAAAGTACTATTTATGTGGTACTATTCACTTAGGTACTATTCACCCGGGGAATTATTCATGATAAAAATTGATTTCTTTGTTGTCCAAATCATTTTTGATACAATATTATTCTTGAATTTTACTCCACAAAGCAATATCATGTTGATAATTTGGACATTATTGAATTTTGGATAAATTAAATTATAAATCTTTAAAAATTTATCATTTGCTTTATTTTAATTGAATTCTTATATCATTGTCATCATCCTCATGCTTATATTGTGATAAAAGTCATCTGTGGCTTACATTCATAGATGTACTATTGATTGGTATGATTATGACCAGGGATTATTCGGTATAATCATGACCATAATGTTACAAATGATGTGGTAAAAGTACTCATTGGCCCATAGTGCATTGATGGACAGTTGTTGGTATGATCATGACAATTGATGATTACATGAATATCTTTGGCCCGTAATGCAGGGATGATTCGATGATGTGGTTTATTTATTAAGCTGAGTCTCAGCGATAAAGTTGATGAAAAACTTTTTAAATCATAGAAGATAGTAGATATCATGCTCTACTTGACTCTTCTAATGGATTGGTTGTTCCGCTGCAGTTAAACTTGATGTTTATTGTATTTTATCAGTTTAACATTGTTGAAGGCTAACGATAATTTATTCTGCATTATCTTAGTCATAATATTTCTTACTGAGCTAGTTGAGCTCACCCTTTTGCTTTCATTATTCTCTTCAGGAAATGAGAACGTAGTTAGGACTAGTCGGGGAACAGAGTGACGGTCCGAGATGGTGGTTATAGTACTCCTCACTATTTTATGAAATAGTGTGATAATAAATGTAATGAGGATTTCATTTGAGTTTGAATACTGTCTATGAGACAATATTTGTGTAAAAACTCTAAGCTACGTTGTTGTCGCATTATATAAAAGAAGTTTGTATTTGATTTATGTACTATGTATTTGGCGACTCAGAATGGGTGATGTATACCTATTTTGGGGGCGTCACAGTGGTGGTCAGTCTTAATGTACACCTTATTTCCCCAGTAAGTAGTGTCTCCATTTATTAACAATATACACCACTGCCATTAGCTCCTTTTCATAGGTAGACCATCCCAGATGTTGGGGTGCTATTGCCTTACTCAAATAAGCTATAGGTCTTCCCTTTTGCACCAATACTGTCCCAATGCCAAAATGAGAGGCATCCGTTTCCAGAATAAAGGGCTCATTGAAATTGGGCATTGTTAAGACTGGGGCTTGTGCCATGGCTTCTTTCAATTTCTTGAAGGTTGTAGTTGCTTTATTACTCCAAGAAAATTTATCTTTTTTAAGCAGATCAGTTAGAGGTTTACTGATAAGCCCATAATTCCTTATAAACTTCCTATAGTAACCAGTGAGACCCAAAAATCCTCTCAACCCTTTTATGTTAACTGGTAAAGGCCAATTAAACATGCAAAGAAATCTTGTCACCGTCGGTGAGAAACACCTTGTAATTGATCACATGACCTAAATATTGAGCCTGTTTTGTACCAAAAACACACTTACTCTTTTTGACAAACAAGGAATGATCCTTCAGTAGTTTTAAAGTCAACCTCAAATGCTCCAAGTGCTCCTTATATATGCTACTATAGACCAATATATCATCAAAAAACACTATCAAAAACTTCCTTAGGTATTGCTAAAATACCTCATACATCAAAGATTGGAAAGTGGTTGGTGCATTAGTGAGCCCAAAAGGCATAACCATAAATTCAAAATGACCACTATGGGTTCTAAAGGCTGTTTTTGGTATGTCTTCTTTGTTGACTCTGATTTGGTGGTACCCAGAACTTAGATCCAATTTTGAGAACCACTTTGAGCCATGTAATTCATCGAGAAACTCATCAATTGCTGGTATAGGGAATTTATCCTTCATATTTATAGCATTCAGGGCCCTATAATCTATACACATCCTCTAAGTGCCATCATGTTTTTTAACTAGGAGTACTGGAAAAGCACAAGGGATGTTGCTTGGCTGAATGACTCCATTCTGCAGCATTTCTTTGACAATCTTCTCTATTTCCCCTTTCTGAACTTATGGGTATCTGTAAGGCCTGAGGCTAACTGGTTGGCTTCCTTTTTTCAATGGAATGTAATGATCTTGAGTTCTATTTGGGGGCAATTCTCATGGCTCTTGGGAAACCACTGAGAATTCTTGCAGCAAATTTTCCAATTGAGGTTGGTTTTCAGTAGTAATGTGACTTTCATTACCTTTATTGCCACTTGTTTCTCTATAGTGATACCTTGATCCCCCATTTCCATTCCCAACTCTTCATTAGCTTCCTGATACATTCCAAACAAGTAACCAAAATACCAATGAGATGTAGATTTTAGTACTTTTTTGAACTCATCAGATTTAAGGTAGTGTATGGTTGGGGTGACTTGATCAGATTCACCTTGCAATACTATAGCTTTCCCTTCGCTTTCAAGACTTAGCTGCAAGTTGTGGAAATCAAAGGTGACTGGATTGAAGGATTGTAACCATTGAACCCCCAAGACTGCATCTATCCCTCCTAGTGGTGTTATTCTGAAATCTATTTTGAATTCCTCCCCTTGTATGGACCATGGAAGTCCTGGACAGTGTTGATAACTAAAGACCTTGAACCCATCTGCCACAGTCATATTGGTAACATTGGTATCCTTTACTGCAGCCTTAATCCTTTTAGCTGCCTGAGGGTCTAGAAAATTATTGGTGTTGCCACTATCTACTAAAATCCTCAAAACCTTCCCTGAGACATCCCAAGTAATCTGATATTATTGTTAGTACTGTGTCCAAAGAGGGAATGCAGTGTAATTTGGGCCTCTTGTTCTTCACATTCTGCAGTTAGACCTCTTATTTCATCCTCCTCACAAGGTTCAGCCTCCTCAAGTTCCAGACCATTAGAAGGAAGCAACATGAATAGTTGTGGTTTCTTACATATGTGGCCTTGCACAAAAGGTTCATCACATGAAACGCACAACCTCTTCCTTCTCTTTTCATCAATATGTTCCCTAGTCAATCCTCTCACAGGTAAGGTTTTCACAGCATTTCCATTTCCCATATCAACAGGTTTGGGTTAGTGCATGATTACAGGTCTAGAATAAGTGGTGTTCATAGTGGGCTTATTCATCATCCTACTCCTTTTGAGCCAAGCTTCCAATTTAGCTTCTTCGACCCTAGACAATCTGATCATGTCCTTAAGAGTCTTTAGTTTCAGCTCTTGAACTCCTAACTGAATTTCCAATTTTAAACCCCACATGAAGCAGTCCATAAAAAACTCCTCATTAAGGATTGGGTTCCTTGCTAAAGCCCAACCCCTTAGTTCTTCAATTTTTTTCTGTAATCATCAACTGTTCTAGTTTGTTGTAATTTCTTCAATTCCCCTATGGGTTTGTCACTCACTTCTGGACTGAATCTAGCCACTATTTCATCTATTAAACCATTCCAAGTTAGCTCTGGCCCTTCATACACAAATCCTGAATACCACTGTTCAGCCTCCCCTTCCAAACTCAAGGTAGTTAAGTACACCTTTTGAGTTTCAGCCACCACATGATGCGAGAATAACTTGTTACACTTCCTGATCCATGATCTAGGGTTTTCACCATTGAACTTTGGAAACTCAAACTTAACAGTTCTAAATATGTCATCATACTTATCTGGCTTGGGAGTGGGCTCATGCTGGTCTAGAATTGAACCTGAAGGTGAAGATGAGGAACCTGGCTGAGTAAGGTCCTTCTGGTGCACTCGTTGAACTAGGAGTGCCTCAAAGTTCTTCATCATCTGCTCAAGTTTCGTATCAAACCCTTGCTGCAGAGTAGAAACTGAGTTCTGCAACTGTGCATGCAGCTGTTGTATGTTCGAATTTTGCTCCTGCATCTGAGACTCTAAACTTCTCAATCGTTGGTTGTTGGTGGCCATAGGTGCATATTCAAAGGCTCTGATACCAATTGTAAGGAATCGGCAAGACAGATAGAGTTAATTGGAAGAAATTAGATAATAGAGAGCAGAATTTGGATTGAGAGGAGGGAGCTAGAGAGGAGAAGAGGAGAGAACAATATTAAAAAGAGAAATAGATCTAGTATTTCATTCATCCCGTAAAAAATGAGATAGATTACCTACATATTCCCTTCATCAGCAAAAGGAATGAAATGGAAAATGACTGAGCAAGGAACTGAGCACATGGCCACATGCCTCCTGCATTCCTAGCAACAAATCTAACCGACTCAACAAATAAGGACAATAATATTCAACTTAACAACAACTAAAAGACTAAAATACCCTTTGTTGGGTCGTGTTACTTTATGTACTAGGTCGGACCAAATGGGCCCATCCCTTGGGTTATATTTATTATGTCTTAAATGTGTTGGGCTTCTTATTTGGGCTGATCCATTAGGTAAATAATATCTAAAATACCAACTTTGACCGGTAATGATGAAAGAAGATGATGGTTGACTGTTATCTGCCATGCATTAATAAGGATGGGACTCAATCGGCCGGCGATAGCAAACAGTGATGGGATGTAGTAGGTGGGTTGCATGCAGTCGGCTGAGGTCCTCAAGAGTGGGGGGATGGTGTCAGTCGGTAGTGGGTGGCACGGGAAACCGGACCGAGAGTATATGAGGCAAGGATCACACACAATCAAAAGGTAACTGAACAATTTTTCTCTCTCAAAGCATTAGATATTATTTTCCTCCATTGTTAACCTTGTGATCGCCTGTACTGACTCTCACGCCGGAGCTATCTCCCGACGGTGGAAGCCGTCAAGCTTTTGGTGTTGTCGTGTTTATTGTGCAGGATTGGACGTTTCTTACGTGATTGAGAAGCGTGGAAGGATCTTGGCGTTAACATTGGCGCTAGAAGGAGGGTTGTGTTCTAGTGTTCTTGAAGTTTTCAATCACAAACCATAGTTATTCTACGTCGGAATCCATGATGAAGAGTAGGATGAGCATTCAGAGGGGGTAGATGGTCGTAAGTTCGCTTCACGCCACAGTATTTGTCAATGATCGATTGGGACCTGCGAAGAGTGCTCATGATAGTACGGCTTCCCCGCATGCGTCTGAGGGTTCTCGTTCGAGAGCCATTGGTGATGCTAAAAGAAGGCTGGTTTTTGCTGCCGAGAAAGGACCTGATCATGGTCAGAAACGGGTAGAAGGCACACCGCCTAGAACTCGACACCGAGATAGTCAGGCCGATAAGGCCTCCAAACTAGCCAAGATGGCTGACGAAGCAGATAAGGCTTTGGAGGTGCTTTTGAAACAAAGGGAAGATATTGCTGAACAGATGCTTCGGATGGCGGAGTTGAAAGATGAAGCGTCTAGCTATGTACAGTCCGAAGAGCATAGTGGGCACACAAATAGAAGACAAAGGAGAGGAAAGGAGCCTGCCCATTCAGGTCATGAATCTCGAGGCCGACCTCGGGATCAAAGAAGATCAAGAAGCCCTACTCCTCAGAGATCGAAGACGGCACTCCAGCCTATCGGCTCTAAGGAGCAGGGTCGAAGCAGACAAAGAGGCAGGTTAAGGGAGTACACGCCTGAGAATACAAAGAAGGCACCCCGCCTTGAGTATTCTCACCATAGCGACAGAGCCCCACGTCGAAGTAGATCCAGAGGTCACACTCCTGAGAGTCCACTGAGGGTACACCACCTTGTGGACACTCGTCGTCAGAAAAGTTCCTCGAAGATTGGGGTTCAAATGATAAAAGTCGTCTACTCAGAAGAAGAGATATTCTCCGAAGAAAGAAGTCTCTTCACAGCCAGAAAGAGTAGAATTTCTGGTCAAGGAATTGAAAGAGCTTCGGAAACAGTTGGCCGAAGTCCAACAAGTAAAGGATACTTTGGGAAAGAAGGTATCTCCTTTTTCTACGGATATTCTTAAGGAAAAAGCTGATCCTACTAGGAAGTTGCCTCATATGGAGAGTTATGATGGGTCTGGGGATCCTTATGACCATAGCCAAGCGTTCGACAGACTGATGGATTACAATGACTTTAGTGATGTTGCTAAATGTCATACGTTTATAACAACACTCCGAAAGGACGCCAGACAGTGGATGGGAACTCTTCCTTCAGATTCAGTTTTATCCTGGCCAGATTTGTGCAGTAAGTTTTATGCCCGTTTCGGGAGCAACAGGAGAAGAGGGAAGCCTACAGGGTCATTGGCTCAAGTTCGACTATTTTCGAATGAGTCTCTGGGCAATTATGTGAAGCGCTTCTGGGAAGCAGTTGGCCAGGTGATCGATCTTAACGATCTTCAAGTCGTTGGACTATTTCAGAACGGTTTGGATCTGGTGAAGTCAGAGAAGTTGGTGAAAAAGCTGATGTTTCACCACCCGAAGAGTCTAGCTGAAGCTTTCGATAAGGCGGAGGGCTAAAGAGTGGTAGAGGAGGCGATGAATAGCTTGAAACGTCCTTCGGACAGGCTGAAAGAGACAGATCGGGACAAAACTGAAGGTGGTCAGAAGAAGAATGAAAGGAATAATGACCGCTACGAGGGAGGTTCCAAGAAGTACAACAACAATTGGAGATAGGGAAGAAGTCGTTCGTCCGCTCCAACCCAGAAGGTGAATAGGACGTACACTCAACTAAACACTGATAGGGATGTTATTCTTGATCAGATCAAAAATCAACCCATTTTTGAACCACCTAAGGACAACCTTAAGCCCGGAGCCTGTAATTCTCGTAAGTACTGTGATTACCATCAGGCTTAGGGTCATGATACAAATGATTGCTGCAGTCTAAAGGACTTTATTGAGAGGAAGGTTCAAGGGGGTGCCCTGGTTCAGTATGTTGCAGCAAGAACAACTCCACAAGCCCAGTAGAGGGGGAGGGAACCTATTCAGGCCGCTCAGCCAGCTCAACCTACATTGACAGCTCCTGAACAGCCAGCAAGGAATGTGGTCGATGTCATTACTGGAGGCATTTCTGGCAAAGTTGTTGGGAAAAAGCATCGAGGATACCTAGATTCGCTCATATCAGTGGAGGGTACACTCCCGAAGACTGATAGACCTTATATAGGCACAGTAATATCCTTTACTGATGGGGATTACCCTTTGGAACCCATCGAACCCCATGAAGGAGCACTGGTGATAATGGCACAGGTGGGTTCGATTGACATGAAGAGGATGATGATAAACAACGGGTCTTCTGTGGATATTCTATACGCCCATGCTTATCAGAGTATGCATCTGGATGGGCAGAAGATGGAGGTTGGGTAGGAGGCTCCCTTATATGGCTTCAGTAACAATCCAGTCAAGGTGGCATGAACTATTGAGCTACCAGTTATCTTCGGCATGGCTTCTCAACAGGTACAAATAATATGCAAATTTTATGTTGTGCATGTAGATTCGGCTTACAACGCCATTCTGGGGAGACCCACCTTGACTGCTCTATAAGTTGTGACCTCAATCCCTCATTTCAAAATCAAATTCCCCACGGCTCATGGGGTTGGAGAAGTGGCAGGGGATTTGGATTTGGCCATACGATGCTATAGGAATGACGTGATTGCTTCAAGAGTAGGGGTGTCGAAACAGAAACAGACTATGGTGACAGAGATCGAACCCTTTATCGAAAGCAGTTTAGAACCGTTGGTTATGCCATCTGGGGAGACAGAAGAGTTTGAGCTAATTCCTGACAAGAAGGATAAGACAGTAAGGATAGGTTCTGGTCTGCCGGAACCACTCCGGACGAATCTTATGGAGCTTCTACGATGTTATGCAGATGTCTTTGCATGGGAGCCTTAGGACATGCCAGGGGTGAATCGACAGATTGCAGAACATCGGCTGGAGGTGGATCCATACAAGAAGCCAGTTCGACAGAAGAGGCAGATTTTTGCACCAGAGCGACATCTGATCATTGATGAAGAGATTGCAAAGCTGTTGGCTGCAGATTTCATTTTTGAAATAGACTACCCAGAGTGGATGGCGAATGTGGTCTTAGTTCAGAAGCAGAATGGGAAGTGGTGAGTCTGCATCGACTACACGGACTTGAATAAATCTTGCCCAAAGGACTTCTATCCTCTACCCCCACATTGATCAGCTCATCGATGCGACTTCAGGGTATGCCTTACTGAGCTTAATGGATGCTTTTTCTGGTTATCATCAAATTTCCATGTGCCAAGAGGATATACCGAAGACAGCGTTCATTACGCATCGTTCGGTATATGCCTATAAGAAGATAACGTTTGGATTGATCAATACGGGAGCCACGTACCAGAGAATGATGAACCTTGTATTCCGACATCAGCTGGGCAGGAATATGGAGGTGTACGTCGATGACATGATCGTGAAGAGTATGATTGTACAGAAGCACTTGGACAATTTAGAAGAATGCTTTCAGACGGTACGTCATCACAATTTGAGGCTGAATCCGACCAAGTGCACCTGCGGTCTTGGTGCTGGTAAATTTTTGGGTTATCTGGTCAGTCAGAGGGGTATTGAAGCCAATCCAGAGAAGATCCAGGCTATTATGAACATGAAGACTCCTCAGTCATTTAAAGATGTTCAATGTCTGATAGGGAGGATTGCAGCTTTGAGGAGGTTCATGTCTAAATCGGCAGAGAGGTGTTTGCCGTTCTTTGACACGTTGAAAGGGCCGAAGAATGCGAAGACATTCCAGTGGACTTCAGATTGTGAGGACGCCTTCTAGGGAATTAAGTCGTATTTGTCTTCGGTGCCTTTGTTGGTGAAGCCCGCTCCTGCTGAGCCTTTATATTTGTACTTAGCAGCTAATTCGTTTGCAGTGGGAGCACTTTTGGTGCGAGAAGTTGGGGGTAAGCAGCACCCAGTTTACTATGTAAGCCATGTCTTTAGGGATGCTGAAACAAGGTACCCGAATATTGAGAAATTTGCCTTTGCTTTGATGATAGTAGTCGAAAGCTTAGGCAATATTTTCAGGGTCAGTTGTTGGTGGTATATACGGATCAGCCGCTAAAGAAGGTTCTAGGCAAACCTGAGGTTTTGGGGAGATTAACTGCTTGGACAATGGAGTTGTCTCAATTTTTCATTGAATATCATCCCTGAACAGCTATTAAAGGGCAGGCCTTGGCTGATTTTGTGGTCGAGTATTCATTTTCTGAAGCTAATGATGGCTTGAGAGAAGCCGAAGGAATCTGACAGAGCGGTTGCAGTTCTTCAGCAGAAGTAGAGCTCGTGGATACTGTATGCAGATGGGTCTTCTACTTCAAAAATCAGTGGAGCATGGATTATCTTGACAAGTCCAGAGGGATTCAAGGTGCAACAGGCCATCAGATTCGGGTTCAGAACAACGAGGCAGAGTATGAAGCGGTGCTCGTAGGGTTACGACTAGCTAAGAGTCTCGAGGTGCAGAGGATAGTCATTTCCAGTGAATCTCAGTTGGTCGTCAAGCAGGTCTCAGAGGAATATGAAGCTCGATGTTCGAGAATGGTCAAGTACTTGGCAGAGTTGAAAGATTGGCTTCAATATTTCCTGTCATATGAATTTCAAGGGGTTGAACGTAATGATAATTTTATCATTGATGCACTATCAAAGCTGGCTACTACGGATGCGAATATTTTTGATGGATCTGTTTACTTGGAAATTTTGCAGCATCCTAGTGTTCAGCACGAATCGGTAATATGTATTGATCATTCCAACTGCTGGTTGACTCCATATCTGGAGTATCTGGAAGATGGCGTCCTTCCTTCGGATCAGATGTTGGTCAAGAAAGTTAAGTACAAGAGTGCTAACTTCATTCTTGTAGATGGGGATCTGTATCGAAGGGCTTTTTCATCTCCATTGCTGAAGTGTTTGACTCCATCCGAAGCTAAGTATGCTCTTCGAGAGGTTGACGAAGGCATCTGTGGCGACCATATGGCTGCAAAGTTGTTAGCCTATAAAGTATTTCGTCAGAGGTACTACTGGCCTATAATTTTCAAGGAAGGAACATAGTATGTAAAAAAATGTAAGAAGTGCCAACTCAACAGTCCGATCCCACATCAGCCACCAGAAGAGCTATATTTGATCCTATCTCCTATACCTTTTGTTGTCTGGTGGGTAGATATACTAGGTCCATTGTCGAAGGCTAAAGGTCAGGACAGTTTCGTCATAGTTGCAATCGATTACATGACCAAATGGGTAGAAGCAAAACCACTTAGGTTGATAACGGAACAAGAATGTTTGAAGTTTATGAAGGAGTCAGTAGTGTTCCATTTCGGAATTCCTAAGGTGGTGATATCTGACAACGGACGCCAGTTTGTGGGATCGAAGTTTGAAGCATTTTTGAAGGAACTGGGGGTTCAGCATAGGAAGACTTCAGTAGCTCATCTGTAGTCTACCGGGCAGGTGGAGGTAACCAACAGAACACTTCTTAATGGGATCAAGCGTAAACTGGATGAAGCTAAAGGAAGATGGCCAGAGGAGCTGCTTAGCGTGTTATGGGCTTATCGGACTACACCGAGGACTACAACGAGAGATTCACCTTTCAGACTGGCCTATGGTACTAATGCCTTGGTCCCAGTTGAAATTGGATCTACAAGTCTTCGGGTTAGTTAGTTTAAGGAGATATATAATGAAGAAGGGCTGAAAGTCAATCTGGATTTACTTGAAGAAGTCAGGGAAACAGCATTAATTAGATTGGCAGCCTATCAGCGAAGAGCGGTTAAGCATTACAATAAGGGGGTAAAGCTTCGTAGGTTTGAAGTAGGAGATTTCATCCTCAGAGAAGTCGAAGCATCTACACCTCAGAATTTGGGAAAGCTGATGCCGAACTGGGAAGGACCTTATGAGGTTGTGGAAGTACCGAAGCCTGGGACCTATCGATTGAGGGCATTGGATGGATCAGAGATCAAGAATACTTGGCATGCTAGCAGGCTTCAAAAGTATTTTCATTAGATACAGTGTCAGTATATTGGAAGTCTGTAAATATTTGAATCATCATCATCAATAAAAGATTCTTTTTCTCAATGGGTCGTCTGTTCATTGCTGTTCAGTTCATCGGTGTAAAGAGGTTCGGGTGGACTCGCTGACCATTTGATAGTAGTCTTATCGGCAGGTAGTCCTTATGAATTTATTAGGCCCTACGTGGTAAATAAACTTCATCGGTGTAAGGAGATTCGGGTGGACTCGCTGACCATTTGATGGTAGCCTTATCGGCAGGTGGTCCTTATGAATTTGTTAGGCCCTGCGTGGTAAACAAACTTCATCGGTGTAAGGAGGTTCGGGTGGACTCGCTGACCATTCAATGGTAGCCTTATCGGCAGGTGTGTCCTTATGAATTTGTTAGGCCCTTCGTGGTAAACAAACTTCATCGGTGTAAGGAGGTTTGGGTGGACTCGTTAACCATTCGATGGTAGCCTTATCGGCAGGTGTGTCCTTATGAATTTGTTAGGCCCTTCGTGGTAAACAAACTTCATCGGTGTAAGGAGGTTCAGGTGGACTCGTTGACCATTCGATGGTAGCCTTATCGGCATGTGGTCCTTATGAATTTGTTAGACCCTTCGTGGTAAATAAACTTCATCGGTGTAAGGAGTTTCGGGTGGACTCGCTGACCATTCGATGGTAGCCTATCTGGTTGGTGGAATCCTGTGGATTTGTTAGGCCCTTCGTGGTAAACAAATTCTCTATGATGCAGATCTACCTCACACTTCGATAACGAATAAGTATTGCATTACTTTATTACCTGATTTTGTCTAAGTGTTGAGTTCGGGTTGCATTCTTACTTGATCTCATTTGTTATATGACTTGCTTAATTATTAGTTAACAATCTAAGTTAAGTTCAAAAAAAGCTTGTACATTTTTCAAGTTGATTGATGATAAGTTATTGACAAAAAATAATTGCAAAGGAGTAATAAGGAAAAAGGCTGATGTTTCATTAACAAAATGTTGTTTACATAAAAGATAAAATTGATTACACTCCTACAGCTAAGGAAGAGGAGGATCATCGTCAAGCATCGTCTTCCCCTTCGAAGAAGTCGAGGATTGCTGGGTCTAGCTTAGTTGCGACAAGTTTTTCCTTGTTTTTGCTTCGGCATAACTCATAACCTTCAGTATACATCTTAACGATTTCCTCGTTCAACTCGGCTGATTTTTGGTAGTCGTCCTTTATCTGTTGATGTATCACTTCGGTCAAAGGAGGACTTAGCTCCTCCAAGGCTTGTAGCTTACTCGAAAGCTTACGACGTCTGACATAATGCCTTTCCTTGTCAACTCTGGCCATAACTTGGACCTCATCAATTTGCTTCGCTAAGCTTGAATTAGCAATGGCCAGATCTTCGTTCTTATTCTTCAGAACTTCATTTTTCTGAAATATATCAACGTTCATATTGATTAAAGCTTGTTGACTGGCCTTGGTCGTTTTTAGCTCTTCTTTTATTTGAGCCAACTCCTTTTGAAGACCCTCATTGGTGTGGAGGATATCTCCATGTTGACTTCTTTCTCGGGCTAAGGCCGAGTTCAGAATAATGTTTTCCATTCGGGCTGCGTCCTCTCCGGCTTCAGCTTCTTTATATCTAGGATGGAGGCGCCCAAAGACAGCGTTTGCCTGCACATTTTCAATATTAGTCTATAAGTTCCAAAAGTATAGAGAAAAAGATGCAAAAGACTATGTTATTACCTTGGCCTAGTGTTGCATGCCTTCGTCAATCAGGTCCATGATGGAGTTGTTGCCGAACCGATGGTCATCGGTATCACGGACAAAAGAATTATATAGTTGGAAGGGGAAGGGTACACTGAGTTCAAGCTATAAAGTGAGGGATGCCATCGCTTTAGGTCTGTTATCGGGTGAAGAATGTTGAGGTGGGGGAGATTTGGGTTGTTCAGGAGGAGGCGGAGGTTGAGTAGGAGGAGGTCCAGTAGGTGGTGAGGGCTGATCATCAGAGGGTTGTTTTCTCTTTCGAGAAAGGGAAGGGATGGAATCGTCTTGCTCCTCAACCTCGATATCTGGCTCGATGATCTCGACTGGAATCACGGGAGGTTGAGTAACTTCAGGCCGAGGCACGCAGAGCTCTTCGACGGTTAGAGGTGTTATGACCATTTTTCTCTTCTTGATGCGAATTACTCGCGTTCTTTCGCCCACAAGTAAGTCGAGAAGACTTGAGTCGAAGGCTGTAGGTGGAACTGAGTCGGATGTTGGTGGAGGGTTTGATCTGGGCTTTTGGGAGGCTGTTTTCTTCAACCGGGGTTGGTTAGAGTCTTCGGCGATGGTGAATTCTATTGTTTGAGCTTCAGTCTCTGGAGGTTCGAAAGTTGAAGGTTCTTCAGTTGGTACGTCAGTATGGGTTGGAGAAGATGCACCCGATAGGAATCTATCTAGATCCCTTTGGTCTATTGACATCGGTTTGATCAAAGATACTACAAAAGATAAAAAAACCTCCATTCAGAACAATTTATCAAAGGAAATTTAGTAAGTTATACAAAAGACAGTTCGGGACTTATAATTATGGTCATACAACCATGCTTGTTTAGTGAGGAGTCCGTAATTCCATTCTTCCTTCGGGAAGTTCTCAAAAAGCTCTATCATTTCGTTTACACATTCTTCAGGAATATCGCCAAAATCTGTAGAGACCTTTTCCTGAACGGACCAGATCGGCAAAGAAGCAATTTCTGGTCCCTTGATAAAGAACCACCCTTTATACAATCCTTTGTTGCTAGAGAAAGTAGAGACCAAAGAACTCCTCTCAAACTTTTCGCCTGTCTTCGATGTTTGTTTGCTCAAAGCTTTAAACCCCTTTTCTCGAGATTGGCCAATTTTATAAACAGTGAAAAAGAAGTCAAGAGTGGGTTCAGCGCCTACTTCGTGGCAAAAGGCGATGAAGGCAAAGATGTGAATATATGAGTTCGGCACCAGTTGGGTGAACCCAACGCCAACAAACCCTAACAGGGTAACTAGAAAAATATGTAGAGGAAATCTAACCCCCTTCTCGAGAAGAGTCACCGGTATGGTCGTCCAACCTGTCGGACGCTGATACATTCGTTCGTTAAATCCCGGAGACCTTACCTGATGGGTATCAGGAATCTGGTAACGAGTCCGAATCTTGCGTAGTTCAATCTCGGTAAATGAGGAAGGGGTATTAGCATGAGGATATTGTTCTTTATTCATGAAGAATTTGGAGGGTCTGAGAAGTGGTTTTGGAGGCAGAGACTTCTTACTCGAAGTAGCAGCTTCGGGGTTTGAGCTCGAAGCCTCTTTATTAGGGCTTGGGTTAGGAGGAACGGTGGTAATGGGAGTTACGCGAAGGGGAGAACTTTGATCAGAACTTTGGAAAGCCATTGTTGGATATTTGCAGAGAGAAAAATAGAATCTGGAGGAAGGAGAAGGCAAGAACCGTCTGTAATTCAAAATGATAGGTAGAACCGTCAAAATTGGGGGGGGGGGGGAAGTACCTTTTATACCTGGCGGTCTTTTCAACTTTTCACGAAAATCAAAGGCAGCTCATTAAATGAAGGTAATGATGAGAATTTGAAGAGTTGGCGTCCATTTTTGGTCTTAAGATATTAATCAGATTAGGCTTCTCGTTTGGGCCTCGGTGAGATTCTTCTTAGACCTTTTTGATTTTATTACAATTCCTTTCATCATGGACCTATGGTATTTACACTCTTTCATTAAACATCCTGTTTAATAAAAGACTGGGGGGCAATGTTGGGCCGTGTTACTTTATGTACTGGGTCGGACCGAATGGGCCCATCCCTTTGGTTATATTTATTATGTCTTAAATGTGTTGGGCTTCTTATTTGGGCTGATCCATTAGGCAAATAATATCTAAAATACCAACTTTGACCGGTAATGATGAAAGAAGATGATGGTTGACTATTATCTGTCATGCATTAATGAGGATGGGACTCAGTCGGCCGGCGGTAGCAAACAGTGATGAGATATAGTAGGTGGGTTACATGCAGTCGGCTGAGATCCTTGGGAGTGGGGGGAATGGTGTCAGTCGGTAGTGGGTGGCACGGAAAACCGGACCGATAATATATGAGGCAAGGATCACACACAATCAAAAGGTAACTGAACTATTTTTCTCTCTCAAAGCACTAGATATTATTTTCCTCCATTGTTAACCTTGTGATCGCCTGTATTGACTCTCACGCCGGAGCTATCCCCCGACGGTTGAAGCCGTCAAGCTTTTGGTGTTGTCGTATTTATTATGCAAGATTGAACGTGTCTTACGTGATTGGAACGCGTGGAAGGATCTTGACGTTAACACTCTTGTTACTTAATTAACTCATTAAACTCAATTTATGCTTAAACTAATCTGAATCTTGAGCTGCCAGTCTTGTTCCTTACCGAATGGATCACAGTTGCTTCATAATTCTTCTATAGGCCACTTTCTCTATATTTTTCTATAGGGCTAAGCGAATATGATTAAAATGTAGTAATATATCATTAAAGTAAATACCTTTCTAATTCAAAAATAAGGTGGAAATGGTGCAGTACGGTAGTAATTTTCTTATAATTTGATACCGATTCACAATTAAAAAATCTTGTGCCTAAACTATACCGTACTGGTTCATGGAATTATGGTACCATATTCACACCACGTCCCGCCGTTCATGAATTAAACATACAATTTGTAAATTGAATTACTACAAAAATAAAGTTTATATAACAAAGTGTTCCTCAATCAAAGTTTTTATTACAAATCTTTTTGATGAACTTCAGTATATCTCAATATTGTCAATACCTTACCGCACACTTGAAGTTTAATTTTAATTTTATTATTTTTTATCTAAATTGCACTAGTCAACCGTGCAAGACATAATCAAAAGACATAAAAATACGTAATATATTTTGTTATGGCTCTTTAATATTTCAATTAGGACTGGAATGGCTGTCGGATCGATAAAAATATGAATCGATTGGCCTTTTAATCGGATTTGAACAAATGATCTAATTTTAGTTAAAACTCGGTGTGTGAGACCCTAGATTTTATGAATAAAGATTTAATTTTTTCAAAATATTTATTTTTAATATTATGGTGTGGATTTGAGATAATGTTATAGTTATGGGTAATATTTATAAATTTTGCAAAGTATGCAAGTTGTCATATTATATTGATTGGTCGGGAATTTTTTATCGGGGAATATTAGCATGAACAAAGACAATCATTAGTGGACCCTTAACAACGAAATTATTATCTCGATTGAGAAAACGACAAAATATTTTATGAAAATAACTACGGAAGTTTTACCGTTAATACTATTGAACTACTTCAGTAGTAAAGATATAGAATACGCGTGGTTGCATAATAAAGACACGATATTGATTATTGATCTTTACGTGATAAATCAAACCGGTTTTATTTTATTGGTATTATTAATGTAATAAAATGTAATACTTTTATAAAGTTATTCTATAAATAGAATATATTATATTCTATTATGCGTAGTCAGACGTAGTATCTGCGATAGTGTTTAGCGATAGTAAAATCTTTTTATATAAAATGAATCACTTTTTATAAAGTTTATTCTATAAATAGAATATATTATATTTTATTACGATAGTAGATTTATATATACTGCGATAGTATTTTTGCATAAGTAAAATCTTTTTATATAAGCAGAATCTTTTTTATAAAGTTATCATTTTTATTAGACAATAATTAGAATATATTATATTTTATTATGCATAGTATTTGCATAAATGTCTCAGATAGTGTTTGAATAGTAAAATCTTTTATAAAGTTATTCGTTTTATTAGATTATAAATAGAATATATTTTATTTTATTTAAAAGATTTTACTTTAAATATGGACCGTCAGATTAAAGTAAATCAATCTGGACCGCTTCATGAGTTAATTCTTATGCGATCCATTTTTCTATAAATGAAGCTCATTCATTCATTATTTCATTTAATTCAATCAAACTCTAGAGAGAGAAACTATAGAGAGAAAGAAGAAAAGTGTTCTACTACTTCACTACTTTATATCCATTACTCTTCTTTCTAAGGTAGGAAATATTATTTGTTGTCACTCGTAAGGGGTACTCTTTCTTTCTTATTTATGAAGAGAACTTTCGTTATTCCATTCTTTATTATTCATTGGAATAACTCAGATACGCTGTGCTACCCTATACTTGGTGAAATTCTTACATTATTCCATTCTTTATTATTATGTTGGAATAACTCCGTCTACGCAAAGCAATCGCATACATGGTGAAATTCTTCTAATATTCCATTCTTTATTATTCTCATTGGAATATCCTGCTATCACGTTTCTTGGGACTGATTCGGTTCCATTATTTATTATTTTATCGGAATATCATGCATGTGCATTTACGTAGGACTGGTTCCATTCTTTATTATTCATTGAATATATCGTCTGCGTGCGTTTTACTGTGGGACTGGTTCCGTTATTTATTATTCTGTTGGAATAACCTGCTTGTGTGGTCTATCGCATGCATGGTGATTTCTTTTGTTATTCCATTCTTTATTATACTCAGTTGGTTAAAGTTTTAACTTCTATACTCCATGAAATTAGTGGAATATCCTTGATATTTGTGCTTCATCCATTATCTTTTCATTGAAATATTCTTCTGAGCATTCTTGAATTTTACTTTACAAAGCAGTATCATGTTGACAATTTGGACATTATTAGTTCCTAGATAAATTAATTCTTGAACTTGTTTTATTGAATTCTTATATCATTGTCATCATCCTCATGTTTATATTTTTTTGAAAGTCATCTGTGGCCTATAGTGCATAGATGGACTTGGTATGATTATGACCAGGAATTATTCGGTGTAATCATGACCGTAATGTTACAAATGATGTGGTAAAAGTCCTCATTGGCCCGTAGTGCATTGATGGATACACAAATATTCTTGGCCCGTAGTGCATGGATAATTGTGGTCGTGATACTAAAGAATATCCTTGGCCTGTAGTGCAGGGATGATTTGATGATGTGGATTATTTATTAAGTTGAGTCTAAGCGATAAAAGTCATGAAAAACCTTTTAAATCATAGAAGATAGTAGATTTTATTCTCTACTTGACTCTTTTAATGGATTGCTTGTTCCGCTGCAGTTAAACTTGATGTTTGTTATATTGTATCAGTTTAACACTGTTTAAGGCTAACGATAATTTATTCTGCATTATCTTAGTCATAATATTATTTTACTGGGCTAGTTGAGCTCACCCTTTCTTTCACTGTTCTCTTCAGGAAATGAGAACGTAACTGGGACTAGTCGGGGAACAGAGTGATGGTCCTAGATTTTTGCATTAGTAGTCCTCACTATTATGTGAAATAGTGTGATAATAATTGTAATGAGGACTCCTTTTGAATTGATATACTCTCTAGTAGACAATATTTGTATTCAAACTCACAGTTTATGTTTTGTCGTATTGTACACGACAGTTGTATTATTAAGTTGTATTTGAATTCTGTACCATGTATCTGGCTACTCAAGATGGGTGATGTACACCTAATTTTGGGGGCGTCACAGTTGGTATCAAAGCTTAGGGATATGATCCCTGGCTAAGATGTGAGACTAGAACTAGGAGGGGAGAGACGGGGAATTCCTTCGTTAGTATGACCTACCTAAGTTTATTTATTATTTAATTGGTCGGTCAGAGTATAGAGATAATATGTGATATGTTAATTAACCCTTGTTTTGTGGCAGTATTTGAAAATGGCATCTAAAAATGTTGAGATAAGCAATGGAGCACAGGAGGCAGTTGATTCTCCATGAGATCAATAATCGAGACAATGTATGCAACAAGATGGCGATAATCCTCCTGTAAACAACAACACTGATCAATTGACGAACGATGGTACGTTTAAGAGCTTTTTAGAATTCATGCAACATCAGGCACAGGCGGCTCCTGTGCATAATGCAGGAGGAAACAATGGCAACCCACGGTTGTGTTAGGTTTGTAATATTTATGAACGCAATCAAATTGCACAAAATAAACGGAAACGTGAAAAATCAGAGTTTTAAAATTTTACAAACCATATACCCGGATCATCCTTTATGCGCAATTATTAATTAAAAGAAAAGATAAAGAACAAGAATCATACCCTTGAAGATCCGAGCTTCCTCAGGTACAAGTTCACCTCCAATCCTTTTCGCGTTCAACTTGAATCCACCGGGTTTGGTTCCTTCCTTTGATCAACGTTAGTCACCCAAGTGTTTGGCCTCTAGAGGTGATCCACCAAGGAAGAAGAAGGATTCAAGAATATGGGTGTTTGGCAAAACCCTAGTTTTCTTTCTCTCATAGAAAATAACGTACTCTCCCAACTATTGGAATTACGTATTCATGTGTTGTGAAAGTGTTAACCACCTCACCCATAATAAGACTCCTCTTATTTATAGATGTAGGCAACTCTCCTTAACAATTAAGGAATTGGGTTTTATTTAATTAATTAAATTCTTTTAATTAATTAAGCTCATTAATCTTATTAGGGATAATTAATTAAACTCTTTTAATTAATTTAACCTCCTAAACTTATTAGGAATATATGAGAGTACTTTTATTAATTAATTCTCAAACTCCTTTAGAATTAAATAATAATAATAATAGTAATAATAATAATAAGACTCCTCTTATTAATTTATATTTAATATTTTTAAAATATTAAATAATAAATATTAAGTTATTTAATTTATTCTATCACCATAGATTAAATTAAATATACTTAACTTATTATTACGATTATGCCATTTACTTCTTAAATAATTATTCTTCCTTTTATGGTATGACCCTTTAGGTTCTCCATATTAAACCGGTTGTGAATAAATCAATTAGAACAATTCTAATCTTATTTAAATAAATAAATTAAATTATTAATTTATTTAAATAAATAATATTTATTCTACAATAGGAATAAGCCTCCCTAGCGATCAACGACTTTCCAGGTAATATAAATTTCAACATTAATCATAAAAGAATCTTTGAGTAAATAGTTACCGTACAATTCAATCCTTCCACCATACAATGTCCCAATTAAATATAAGACATGAAATTTCTGTCAAGTCTTATTTTATTTAATTATATGTATTTTGACTCTTAAATGCACAACTCCAAATAATACAAATTAGAAACTCTTTTCTAATTTTATTCTGTCTTGGCCAAGGACTACTGGGTTGTCATTTATCGAATCACATAAGACATTTCTCTTCTTTTACTAGAAGTGGTTGATTCTTTATTGATCATACATTATCTCCATGTACGACTTATTATACCCAAGCATACCCTTTGATATACCCTAAGGGTCTTAAGGAATAAGTCAAAGTATAACTCATCATACACAAGATACTATGATGATCTCAAGTCCAAGGATCACTTGTACTACTATCACTACAGGAATTCCATCGTCATTATTCTAAAAGCATTGCTTAAAACTATGGGTTTATCACATATTATAAAACAACATCATGTAGATAATTAAAAGCCTTTAATAAATTAATACCTTTTATTAATAAATGAATAAGATTGTTACAAAGTATATGCTTTATCATCAAACATGATTGACTTGTATCCATACTACTTTCAATCTCCCACTTGCACTAAAGCCAATCGCCATGGTATCTCATACCCTTTTTCTATAAGTGACGATTATCCTAATGTTGGATAAGCTTTAGTTAATGGATATGTAATGTTGTTCTTGAGAGTTCACTATCTCTATAGTGATTTTCCCATCTTTCAATGATTCTTATAATCAAATGAAAGTGCCACAACACATGTTTAGATCCAAGATGAGACTTAGGAACTATTCCTAGTTCTGTAATGAACTTATCATCCAAACAATCAACTTGAAGCTTCATTTACAGCTATATACTTTGTCTTTATCACTAAACCAGCAATTCTTTGCTGTTTGGAACCTTTCAAATTCACTCCACCACTGTTCAAAGTAACGCTTTACCTTAAAGTGGATTTTTCGTAAATCTTGAGTGCGTTCGAAAAACTTGAGTCATTAAGCCCTCTGGTTTTAATTCGGACCCACCATGTATGATCACATCCTTAGTGCTTGGTTAAGTACTTTAAGATGTTTTTCAACGTCTCACGTTGAACTTCTCCGCAATACGGTCGATCAACATCGTGTCTCGTATATTTCATTGCATACATGATAATTACTCATGCGATCTCTCTTTTTGGAGTCTATGGGGACTATTAAGAGAGATACACTCCATGACTCATCAACATGAGACATCCCATGGAGTTTGTCATGCTAAACGACTGTAGCATCAAATGAATATACGTTCCTTGGGTTAAGCCAAACATCCTTTTTAAATCAATCTATATAGATTTGCATCCCCAATTAAGATACTCTTCCAAAATCATTCATGGAGGAATGATTAGACAACTTTATCTTTACTGATTGTAGCATTGGTATGTTATTCCTCATCCGTAGTATATCAACATATAATACTAGAAAGTTCACGACGCTCCCACTAACTCTTTTGTACACACTAGAACTCTTACCTCATCGTATGTAACTCTGGATCATCATCTTCTATGATGCGTACCTCATCATCATCATCCATGATGAATCCATACCTCCTAGGTATCTTCGGTACTATTCCAGATTTACGATTCAGTTGTGATACAATAGGTCTATCAACAGGTTCCTCTTATTTGACTTATAGTGTTTTGTGTTTCTTGAACTCTTCAAGATCTATTATCCTCCCACTAGCCCCTTCAATAATAAACACCTTTATCTTAGAAGGCAGCATGTTTCGTAATAAACACCTTTTGCTAAGTAGAATTATAGAACATATACCCTAAACTTACTTTAGGATGTCCCACAAATCGACACTTGTCAAATCTTGTCTCAAGCTTATCCTTTGAAACCTTTTCACATAAGTTGGACAACCCCTTATCTTAACATACTTAAGATTAGGAATCCTCCCTATCCATAACTTTTGTGGAGTCTTGGGGCCGGATTTTGAGGTTACCTTTTCATAGATATGCAGCCATTTCTAGGATATTTTTCTAGAAGGATACTGGAATGTTGGTAAAATCATTATGGACTGTACCATGTCCAACAAGGTATGATTTTCCCTTTCAAATACATCAATCAATTATTACGTATCATGAGGCGTCCATTATGAGAAAACCATTTGAGATGATCTAGAAACTTATTGCTCAAGTATTTATTCCTTGATCTAATCAAAGAATCTTAATACTTTGTCAATTTGTTTCACTTCTGAATTCTTTGAACTTTTTAAATAATTCACACTTGTATTTCATCAAATACGCACATTCAACTCTTTGAATGATCATCTCCTTTTCTTATACTAGTTTGTTCAATTTGCAAAATTATTTTCACATAAGTCAAGCATACAAAATCTATTAAGTAACATTCCAGTTCTATACAAAACATTATTATTATAAATAGAACAACAATTGTTCTTAATTATAATACCAAAGATTTCATTGTCCAACAATAAAATAGAAATAATGTTTCTAACGAGAACTGGAATACAATAACAACTTATTGACTTAATAGACTTGCCCGTAGGCAATGCTAAACAATAAGTTTCTATGGCTAATGTAGCAACCTTTGCTTCATTTTTCACACATAGGATTACTTATCTTTGTTTAACTTTCTACTTCTGCTTGGTACCTTCATAAATCTATATTTATGATAACCAAAGTCGGTATCCAATACCCAAGTAGAACCTTGAATTAAAGAAAATTTTATTTTAAATCATGAACAAATTTGTATTTGTAACCGAAACTTCACTAAGCTTCTTTTGGTTAGCCTCTACAAAATGCTTCTTGCAGTTTCTTTCCAGTGTCCAGGCTTATTGCAGTGGAAGCAAACTCCTTTGCTATCCATATCAGTTTTGTTCTTATTATCCTTTGTTTTTGCCTTTTTAATTACCTTCTTTGATTCGTTCTTCTTTTCAGAAGATCCTTTGGCCCCTACCAGTAAGACATGGTCTTTCTTGGTTGGAAAGTGACTCTCAACATTTTTCAACATGTTAAATCAAATGTTGAAGTCGATACCTAGCTTGTTCATATGAAAAATTCACAACAATTGTGAAAGGAGTCCGGGAGTGAGTGCAAGATCAAATCTTGGCTCAACTCTCCATCTATGACGAAACTCGTTGTCCTAATTGATCAATCAAATTGATTATGTTAAGGACTTTTATCTGTACTGTAGTGTCATCGGTCATTCTAGATCGGAAGAGCTCCTTATATATCTGATATCTATTAGTCCTACTTTCCTCACCATCAATAACTTGACGTGCAGGAGTATAGTAGGAGCATTCATAGTTTCATGCTGACGCTGAAGCTCGTTACTCATGAATGCGAGCATGATGCATTGAGCTAACTGTGCATCATCTTGCTACTTTCTAAAAGTAACAATATCTTCCTCAGAGGCATTATCTACAACCATTGCAGGGATAGACGTATTAAGGACATAAGATAACTTTTCAGTCGTGAGAACTATTCTCAATTTCCTTAACCAATCCGTTTAATTCGGTCCGGTTAATTTAGCATCTAATATGCTACGCAGTCATAGTAATTTTAGACATTGTAAAATTCTGTAAATGAATTTGTAATTAACAACATTTTAGCATACATTCTTTTATTAATTACCAAAATAATTTAGGTCTTCTTTTAAATTGGTATCTCCCACTATTTTTTTCAAACTATATTACCCTCAATATATATAGTTCAAAGAATATCTAATTAAAGATATGCTAGTGAGAATAAGGATCCCATTTCAAATGTATATAGCCTTGTGTGCACAACAAACTATATATAAATAAATAGGTAGACAACTCTTGTCAATTACATCAACAATGTAACTCCTTGTATTTTGCCTCTTAAATCATAATGGTCAAGTGTGTGCACATCAGAACTAAAATAATTTAAGTTAAGTCGGACCAAAGATTTCCATATAAGTGAAGAGAAAACTCTGACCCTTGTGTGTGCACAACAAAGTAGTAATGTTCAATTCCTTATAAACATCATATGTAATAAAACAACATCTTAAATATTTAATACTCGCCTTGTGTGTGCACAACAAACTCATATTAAATATTCAATACTCTATTGTTTCTATCACGCTAGAAAATGCTTACGTTCGATATTCCAAATATCTTTTGAACGTTACAACTTAATATAAAATATTTGAGGGTTTGTTATTAATTTGTCTCATCTTGTTTTAAGCGGCATATATTATATATATATAAAATAAAATACGCGTATTATTAATTAACATGCGAAGCATGTTTGCATAATATATAATATATATATATATATAAAGTATAAGCATGCACATATAGAATACTATATTCTACCCGGATTGATTATGGACTTTATTCTAGTTTGGTTCACTAGAGCCACCAAGTGAACCAAAAGATCAAACCCTAGGGGTGCAAGAATTAAATTTAAATATAACTATTACATTTAAACTCGGGCTCCATTACAAACGGGTCTTCAAGCGTTCCTTTCTCCTTGATCTCCAATTCTTCAAAATTAATTCTAATTATTCCTATTACAAAACTATTTAAAATAAATAGAAACCTTGATCGTGATCGAGGGAAATACATAGAGAGGAGTTAGAATTTACATTAAGAAAAATTAGAGAAGACGAGGTACGCAGACCCCATTTAATAAAACACATACATTCATGCATCCAACTAAAATAAAATCAAATCACATTGGTCAATAGTTCATAATCAATCCCATTTATTATCATACACATCACCATATGCATCAATAAATAACATTCATCTCATGAATAATAAACATTCAATATATATATTGATATCATTTAATGGGCAAATTTAGTTAGTATAAAATCTAATTTTGAATCAAAATAAACTCCTTTATTTTAATCCAAATTTAAATCAAAATAAAACTATTTTATTTTAATTTATCCAATTTTGAATAAAATAAACTATTTTATTTTAATCAAAATCTTTAATCAAAATAAACTCCTTTATTTTAATTAATTATGGAATCCAATTCCATGTAAAAAAACTTCATCAAAGGAAACACGGATTCTCTTTCCTATTCACAAATAAATTCCTTTATTTTGAATAACATGAAATCTTATTTCATATCTAAATAAACTCCTTTATTTAAGGAAATACGGATTCTCTTTCCTATTCACAAATAAACTCTTTTATTTTGAATAATATGAAATTTTATTTCATATCTAAATAAACTCCTTTATTTAAGGAAACATGGAATCCAATTTTAACTCTAATTAGTTATCATGAAATCCAATTCCAACTCTAATTAGTTAGCATAAAATTCAATTTTAAAATTAAAATAAACCTTTTATTTTAATATTAAAATAAACATTTTATTTTAAAATTAAAATAAACTTTTTATTTTAATTATAAAATAATTAAGAATAATATATATATATATATATATATATTATATATACAAAAATAACCGTATATATAATATATATATTTTAAAAATCACGTGAATCTACAGGATGCAGGAATCATGAAATGATTACAGGATACATTATGCAATATATATAGTTAAGAGGCAGGATTAGAAATCATATATGTCTGGAAGTCACGTAATGCCTTATATATATAATAATATAAACCGAAATTATATTAACTTTCTTCCTGCAAGCTGCATGTACGGATTATATAAGAAAACGTGATTCATCAATAAAGACAAAAATCCGGATTCGCGATTTTGTTTTTTTAAATAAATTTTATACAATAAAATTATGCCCAATTAAATTGTTCTAAACACGTATCAATATACATATCAAATTAAAATTAATTAATAATTCGCATAAAGGTTTGGCTTTGATACCACTGTTAGGTTTGTAATATTTATGAACGCAATCAAATTGCACAAAATAAGCGGAAACGTGAAAAATCAGAATTTTAAAATTTTACAAATCATATACCCGGATCATCCTTTATGCGCAATTATTAATTAAACGGAAAGATAAAGAACAAGAATCATACCCTTGAAGATCCGAGCTTCCTCAGGTACAAGTTCACCTTCAATCCTTTTCGCGTTCAACTTGAATCCATCGGGTTTAGTTCCTTCTTTTGATCAACGTTAGCCACCCAAATGTTTGGCCTCTAGAGGTGATCCACCAAGGAAGAAGAATGATTTAAGAAGATGGGTGTTTGGCAAAACCCTAGTTTTCTATCTCTCATAGAAAATAGCGTACTCTCCCAACTATTGGAATTACGTATTCACGTGTTGTGAAAGTGTTAACCACCTCACCCATAATAAGACTCCTCTTATTTATAGATGTAGGCAACTCTCCTTAACAATTAAAGAATTGAGTTTTATTTAATTAATTAAATTCTTTTAATTAATTAAGCTCCTTAATCTTATTAGGGATAATTAATTAAACTCTTTTAATTAATTTAACCTCCTAATCTTATTAGGAATATATGAGAGTACTTTTATTAATTAATTCTCAAACTCCTTTAGGAATTAAATAATAATAATAATAATAATAAGTCTCCTCTTATTAATTTATATTTAATATTTCTAAAATATTAAGCTATTTAATTTATTCTATCACCATAGATTAAATTAAATATACTTAACTTATTATTACGATTATGCCATTTACTTCTTAAATAATTATTCTTCCTTTTATGGTGTGACCCTTTAGGTTCACCATATTAAACCGGTTGTGAATAAATTAATTAGAACAATTCTAATCTTATTTAAATAAATAAATTAAATTATTAATTTATTTAAATAAATAATATTTATTCTACAATAGGAATAAGCCTCCCTAGCGATCAACGACTTTCCAGATAATATAGATTTCAACATTAATCATAAAAGAACATTTGAGTAAATAGTTACCGTACAATTCAATCCTTCCACCATACATTGTCCCAATTAAATATAAGACATGGAATTTCTGTCAAGTCTTATTTTATTTAATTATATGTATTTCGACTCTTAAATGCACAACTCCAAATAATACAAATTAGAAACTCTTTTCTAATTTTATTCTGCCTTGGCCAAGGACTACTGGGTTGTCATTTATCGAATCACGTAAGACATTTCTCTTCTTTTACTAGAAGTGGTTGATTCTTTATTGATCATACATTATCTCCATGTACGACTTATTATACCCAAGCATACCCTTTGATATACCCTAAGGGTCTGAAGGAATAAGTCAAAGTATAACTCATCATACACAAGATACTATGATGATCTCAAGTCCAAGGATCACTTGTACTACTATCACTACAGGAATTCCTATTGACAAGCAAGTAAAACTCCATTAGGTATTCCTTAGCGAGCCACATTCAGTGAACTTATTCTCTAATAAGCACCTACATACTTGCTTTATTGTCTCCACACAAATGATCATGAGATCAAGCATCCTCATCAAATGAGCAAGCAACGTATGTACCAATCTATCCGGATTTACTAATCCCCAATTTAGTAATCCAACGAGTGGGAACTATTTTAGTTTTAAGCTTTCTAAGAATTTTGATCTCATTAGAATGATCATCGTCATTATTCTAAAAGCATTGCTTAAAACTATGGGTTTATCACATATTATAAAACAGCATCATGTAGATATTTAAAAGCCTTTAATAAATTAATACATTTTATTAATAAATGAATAAGATTGTTACAAAGTATATGCTTTATCATCAAACATGATTGGCTTGTGTGCATACTACTTTCAGGTTGGTCACCACTAAGCAATTCAAGGAGCTAGGACCACTGGAGTTTTTGGGAAAGCCACAACCACTTAAGGCGGAGACGTGGTTAAAATAGATCACCAAGATATTTGATATCTTGGGATGCTCCGAGGAGCAAAAGGTTTCCTTTGCCACCTTTATGTTGCGTGAAGAGGTAGATCACTGGTGGAAATCTGTAAAACTTACCCAACCTGACGCACTCAAGATGTCTTGGGAGAAGTTCCAAGAGCTGTTCAATGAAAAGTACTTTCCCGAAAGCATTCGTCACATGAAGGAGGTGGAATTTATCAAGTTGGAGCAAAACAACATGGACCGTGTCGCGAGACGAAGCCAAGTTCATGAGTTATCGGTTTGCATCCCATTTGGTCGATAATGAGGAGTGAATGACGCGAATGTTTTAAGAGGTTTGAAACAGGAGATACGTCAATATCTTATTTCTCATAAACCGTGTTTTGTACTCGGATGTTGTAAATAGGGCTCGATTATTGGAGCGCGATAACGAGTCAACGCAACCAAAAAAAAGCAAACCGACAAAATGATAATCTGGGGTGATAACAAATCATCAAAGCGGTGACAATAAGCATGGAGGAATCAACATGCGTAAATGGTAACCACTTTGGTGGTAATCATGGTCAAAACAAAAAGAATGGACATTTCAAGAAGAGGAGATTCAACAATGATGGAAAGACGCAAAGACCAAAGACCCGTTGTTAAGGAAGGAGAACGACCACCTATCATATGCTTCAAATGCGGAGGGGAGGGACACATTAGTCCAAACTGCGTGATGACGTCCAAAGCATGCTATAATTGTGGAAGAGAAGGTCACTTAGCCCGATTTTTTTGTTCACCGAAGACTAGTTCAGCTAGGATGGAGGCACCAAAGGATGTCCCAGACAAGCCAAAGCCAGTAGTTTAAGATAGAGCGTTTTTTTTTCATGACGAGGAACCTGAATAAAATTATCATGGGTATGTTAGTCATAAACTCTTGCAAAGTCTATACCGTGTTAGATACCGGTTCTACTCACTCTTTTATTGCACCTAGTTGTGTTCAATGTTTGAAGTTAACTCCGGAGAAGTTAGACTTTGATATATCTGTTTAAACTCAGTTGGGAGAAACCTTCGTTACCTCCACTATTTATAAATCTTGTTCAAATCAACACTTTCACGTTACCTGTCAATCTTATCTCTTTGAAAATACTTGCCTTTGATGCGATTTTAGGAATCGATTGGTTAACTACTCATCATTCTTTTCGTAAGGTTGTTAGCTTTCATATTCCTAACAAACCTGTTATGCAAATTCAAGTAACCAAACCACTAAAGTCAATCATTGTCATATCAAGTCATAAATAAAGAGCCCCGATCCTTTCGTTGTTGACTTTCTTGTGTGGAATGCACCGAAGCCAGACTTTCTGTAGGCAACGTCGTGAATGACGATGACAAGTTGATAGGTATCAATGTGACGTGTTATCCAAGTCTTGGATGAGAGTCGCAGTTTTGAATGGTATTTCTATTGTTAATAAATTTCTTAACGTATTCTTGAAGACTTCTTAGCCTACCCCTAGAGCGTGAAATCGAATTTTGTATTGACCCCAGTACAAAACCCATTTCTAAAACTCTCAAATATTTTCTTCACCCAAAACGAACGTGTAATGTGCCAAAGACGTTGGCTCGAAAGTCATTGAAGATTACGATCGTACCATTCAATATCATCGTGGGAAAAATGAGCGTGGTAGCCGACGCGTTGAGTAGAAGATCGATATCGCTATTGAGTGTGATGTTGTTAACACAAAGACCCATTTCGTATAACTTACAAATGATGGAGATAGAATTAAAGACTCTAGGGACCCACGTGAAGATAACGAATATACGATTAGAATGGACTTGAATCGATAAAGTTAAAGCTGCTCAAGCTACATACTCAGAGCTGATGAATGTGAAGAAGAAGGTTCAAGAAGGCGTTATTCTAGAAGCAAGAATCGACGAAGAGAGGAAATCTCAACCCTCGATTTAATTGGCCCATTTGAAATCTTTGATCGAGTAGGAACTGTGGCTTATAGACTCGTTTTACCGCCAAGTATGTCGCTTATTCATAACGTTTTTAACGTATCGATGTTACATAAATATGTGGATGACCCGAACCACATTATTAATTTAGAACCGGACGAGATAGCAGAAGATTTAACGTATGAGGAGATACGTGTTAACATCTTGGATAAGAAGAATCATATTCGACGCACAAAGGTTATACCTCAAGAGTTAGAATTTGAAGTGAAGTCAAGGTATCCTCACCTCTTCGACATACCAGGTACGTACGTAAATTTCGAAGGCGAAATTTCATAAGGAAGGGAGATTATGAGACCCCAGATTTTATGAATAAAGATTTAATTTTTTTAAAATATTTATTTTTAATATTATGGTGTGGATTTGAGATAATGTTATAGTTATGGGTAATATTTATAAATTTTTCAAAGTATGCAAGTTGTCATATTATATTCAATTAGTCGGAGAATTTTTTTTATCAGGGAATATTCGTGCAACGGCACAATTATTGGTGGACCCCACAACGGAATTATTGTCTGATTGAGAAAACGACAAAAATATTTTATGAAAATAACGGCGGAAGTTTTACCGTTAATACTGTTGAACTACTCGGTAGTAAAAAGTACACGAATGTCGTGTGGGTTGTAGTAGTAACACACGATATTGATTATCGATGCTTACGTGATAAGTCACCGGTTTTGTTTTATTAGTATTATTAATGTAATAAAATGAATACTTTTATAAAGTTATTCTATAAATAGAATATATTATATTCTATTATGCATAGTATTGCATAGTGTCTCGCATAGTATTTTGCATAGTAAAATCTTTTTATATAAAAGCAGAATACTTTTATAAAGTTATTCTATAAATAGAATATATTATATTTTATTATGCATAGTGTTGCATAGTGCTCTGCGTAGTGTTTTGCATAGTAAAATCTTTTTTTATATAAAATGTAATACTTTTATAAAGTTATATCATTTTATTAGACAATAATTAGAATATATTATATTTTATTATGCATAGTATTTGCATAGTGTCTCAGATAGTGTTTGAATAGTAAAATCTTTTATAAAGTTATTCGTTTTATTAGATTATAAATAGAATATATTTTATTTTATTTAAAAGATTTTACTTTAAATATGGACCGTCAGATTAAAGTAAATCAATCTGGACAGTTCATGAGTTAGTTACTATGCAGTCCATTTTTCTATAAATAGAAGCTCATTCATTCATTATTTCTTACGAATTCACTGAAACTCTAGAGAGAGAAACTATAGAGAGAAAGAAGAAAAGTATTCTACTACTTCACTACTTCTATATCCAGTACTCTTCTTTCTAAGGTAGGGAATATTATTTGTTGTACTCGTAAGGGGTACTCTTTCTTTCTTATTTATGAAGAGAACTTCATTATTCCATTTTTTATTATTACATTGGAATAACTTGTATCATGTGAAGCTACCCTATACTTGGTGAAATTCTTTTTGTTATTCCATTCTTTATTATTATGTTGGAATAACCTGCTCATGCAAATCATCGCATACATGGTGAAATTCTTCTAATATTCAATTCTTTATTATTCGTTGGAATATCACATGCATAAGGCTTTTACGCCGGACACGGGTTCCATTATTTATTATTTTATCGGAATATCATGCATGTACATTTCTTTAATTCGGTTCCATTCTTTATTATTACATTTGAAATATCCGTCTGCATGCGCTTTTCTACTGGGACCTGGTTCCATTATTTATTATTCGCCGAATAATATCACTGTCGCATGCGTTTATCTTTGGACTGGTTCCATTCTTTATTATTCTCGTTAGAATATATCACCTGCATGCGTTTTCTGTGGGACTGATTCCGTTATTTATTATTCATTGGAATAACTCGCATATGCGATTCTATCGCATGCATGGTGATTTCTTTTGTTATTCCATTCTTTATAATACTCGGTTGGTTAAAGTTTTGACTTCTATACTCCATGAAATTAGTGAAATATCCTTGATATTTGTGCTTCATCCAAGATCTTTTCATGGAAATATTCTTACGAGCATTCTTGAATTTTACTACAAAGCGATATCATGTTGACAATTTGGACATTATTAGTTCCTAGATAAATTAATTCTTGAACTTGTTTTATTGAATTCTTATATCATTGTCATCATCCTCATGTTTATATTTTTTTGAAAGTCATTTGTGGCTGTAGTGCATAGATGGACTTGGTATGATTATATGAGGATTATTGATTGTAATCATGGCCAGTAATGTTACAAATGATGTGGTAAAAGTCCTCGTTGGTCCGTAGTGCATTGATGGAAAGTTGTTGGCATGATCATGACCATTAATGAATACTGAAATATTTTTGGCCGTAGTCGTGGATAATTGTGGTCGTGATACTAAAGAATATCCTTGGCAGTAGTGCGGGGATGATTTGATGATGTGGATTATTTATTAGTGAGTCTCGTGATAAAAGTCATGAAAAACCTTTTAAATCATAGAAGATAGTAGATTTTATTCTCTTGACTCTTTTAATGGATTGCTTGTTAGATTGTGATTAAACTTGATGTTTGTTATATTGTATCGGGTTTGATTTAATACTTTCTAATGATAATTTATTACGCATTATCTTTAGTCATAATATTTCTTCTTTGGGCTATTGAGCTCACCCTTTCTTTCCTTTGTTCACCGCGACGAAATAAGTATACATCACCCATCTCGAAGTCGCCACATACATGGTACAAAATTCAAATACAACTTAATAATACAACTATCTTTGTAAAATAGTGTGATAAAACATAAATCGAGAGTTTTAATGATTACTCAAGATTCAACTCAAATGGAGTCCTCACTACATTTATTATTACACTATTTTATAAAGATAGTGAGGACTACTAATGCTATCATCCTGATCGCCAATCCGCTCTCCGACTAGTCCAAAGCACGCTCTCATTTCCTCAAGAGAACAATGAAAGCAAAAGGGTGAGCTCAACTAGCCCAAAGAAGAAATATTACGACTAAGATAATGCGTAATAATTTATCGTTAGCCTTCAACAAAGGTTAAACCGATAAAATATAACAAGCATCAAGTTTAATCTGCAATTTTAACAAGCAATCCATTGTAAGAGTCAAGTAGAGAATGATATCTACTATCTTCTATGATTTAAAAGGTTTTTCATCACTTTTATCGCCGAGACTCACCTTAATAAATAATCCACATCATCGAATCACCCATGCACTACTACTTAAGGATATTCATTAAGATATGATCAATTTAATTATCCACGACTATGCCTAAGGATATTCGTATTCATCAATGGTCATGATCATGCCAACAATCGCCCATCAATGCACTACGGCTAATGAGGACTTTTTACCACATCATTTGTAATATTATACCATGATTATACCGAATAATCTTCTCGTCATAATCATACCAAGTTCATCTATGACATGTGCCACGTATGACTTTCAACATAATATAAAACATGAGGATGATGACAATGATATAAGAATTCAATAAAACAAGTTCAAGGATAAATTTTTAAAGATTTATAATTTAATTTATCTAGAAATCAATAACGTCCAAATTGTCAACATGATACTGTTTTGTGGAGTAAAATTCAAAAATAATATTGTATCAAAAATGATTTGGACCAAAAAGAAATCAATTTTTATTATGAATATTACCCCGGGTGAATAGTAACCGAGTGAATAATACCCGTGAATAGTAACTTCAGGAATAATAACCCTGTGAATAGTACCCCGACATGAAAAAGTTAAAACTTATCAAGAATGCTCAAAATAATATTTTCATGAAAAGATACTGGATGGAGCGCAAATATGAAGGATATTCTACTAATTTCATGGAGTATAGAAGTCAAAACTTCAACAAAATAAGTATAGAATTCGAAATCTGAAACGAAATAATATTACTTACATACTACAGACTATGGAAGAAAATATTATTTCAAAATTAATATTGAAAAAATAACAACATCCCTTACCTTGAAAAGAAGAGTATTCCAAACTGGTATAGCGGGGATATTCTTGAAGAAAACTTTTATCGCTTTTCTATTTCAAAGCTTTCTAAAACTCTAAAGAAATACACTCAATATTATAGAAGAAGAATTCTCTGATTCTGGTGTGATTTTCAATTCTAACTAAGCATCCTATTTATAGGAGAATGGAAAGGATCTATTTGAATTTAGAAATCACAATTGACCAAGATGCATCAATGGCATCACAAGCAAATTGCTCGATTGATTACATTTGAAAAATTAATTTTACTATGCAGCACTATGCAATAAAATATTCTAATAAAACAAAATTTTTAGATATAATATATATATATATATATATATATATATATATACTTATTATTCACACACCTCATCGCTTTTTCTTCCCCCACCCAGACGTGATCATTTTTTCTTCCGCCCACCCCCACCCCCACCCCCCCCCCCACCCCCACCCCCATGTCAACTTTACATATATATAATATATATAAATACGTACCTTATATCTATATATATATATATATAAATCTTATATATATATATATAAGTAATAAAACAAAACTGAGATAACTTTCTCCCGACGATTTTGAAAAATGAGAAAGTGAGGGTTCATATAATACGCCAACCTACAACAAATACTTCATAAAAATCTCCTCAATATTTTTAACAACATTTATTCATATTATTATAACTCGCAATATTAACAACCAGATCGTTCCCAAGAAAGAGTGGGCTTTTCAATAAGAATTTGTCCCTATATGCCTTGTTAAATTAGGTGACCAAACCCTTTTCTCTACGTAACTTTCTGTATATTGTTAATTATGCATATAATAATTAGAATAACTTGTCATCTCAATTATTGATTTAATAATATATAAAATATCGACAATAATTGAATCAAATAACATGAGATACAATGCAACAATTACTGTAGCAATAATTGAACAAAATTGAGTGACTTCTCACACGAAGTATCAATAATCAATACAGTGCTACTATGCAACCAATGATATTTATCGTATTTCTTTTAACAAGGGTATTTCAACAGTTAACGGTAAAACTTTACCGTTATTTTTATAAAAGATATTTTTGTCGTTTTCTCGCTCCAACAATAATTCCGCTGTTGGGTCCAATTGGCGATGATTGTCTTGGTCGCATTTAATATTTCTTATTAAAACGAATTTTCCCGACCAATCGAATATTTTATTACAACTTGCATATTTTGCAAAATTTATAAATATTACCCACAACTATAACATTATATCAAATTCATTCCATAATATTCAAAAATAATATTTATAAAAAATTTATTTATTCATAAAAGTTGGGGTCTTACAACCACCGGTTCAATCGATGATCCAACTGATAAACCCAGTTAATTGATCTAATTATTATTTATTTTTTTCAAAAAATTTTAATATTAAAATTAACCACTTTTATTAATATTATAACTCATTTTTATTATATTTTAGTTTATAAAAAGGAAAATTTTAATTTTTTTATTAATTATTAATAATATATATTTTTTATATATTAATGAGTTGATGAATACCGATTCGACCGGTTAGACCCATTCACCAGAACCTTTTCGGGTTTGATGATCGGTGTTTCTTTGAACCTATTCCAACTACTACATATAACTAGTGTACCATCCTCAGTTTCCCCAAATTCTCAATTTCTCTGACAATGGCTGGTTCTTCTCTGAAAGAAACCCTAGGTGACCTGAACAAGGACTCATTTGTGACCCTATTGTCGAAGCTGATAGGGGAATCGAAATTCGTGCAAAATAACCCACCGGAGCTGATCCCGGAGGAGGACAGAATCGTCAAGCACGTGCTCGACGCCGTCCTCCCCTTCAGCACCACCACTGGAGGCGGCCCTCTGATCGTCAACCATGTCACTTATATCCCCAAAAGAGGGAACCTTATTGTAGAATACCCAGGAACTGAACCTGGCAAGATCCTTTCTTTCGTTGGAATGCACATGGATGTTGTCACTGCTAACCCTGATGATTGGGTACATTCTCTCTCGATAAATATAGATATTGATTTTGTTTTTTCTACTGTTTTTGTGTCTATCTGTGAATTTGATTTATACCCATTTGAAGACATGTGATTATAAATGATGGGTATTGTTTGAATTTGCTTATGTATATGAAATTTTGAGGCTCATAAATAATGGAGGTTGATTATAGTATTGCCTTATTGAAATTGTTTTTTTTCTGGTTTGTTTTGCACATGATAGATTTCAAGGGTTATTTTGCCAAGCAAAAGTAACTATAGTTGTGCAATTGAGTCCAGTGGTGGCCCTAAAAATTTTCGGTATGGGAGCAAATTTTCTTTGAAATAGGTCTATTTTGTACAAAAAAACAAAAGATTCTTTTTCACCCCTATGTATAAAGAAATTGTAAATAAATTGTGAGTGATAAATTTTCGGTATAATATTTTTAATACATAAAAGTGTTGATCTTTACTGTTTTTCATTTGAAAACAAAATAATATATGTAAGCAACTATTAATTTCTTGAGACATGTTATAATTAGAATACAAAAGATATTATTAATTGGGAATTGATATTTCCACAAGTAAAAGTTATAGTTTCTCAAGCTCCCTCTCACATGATTAGTAAATGGGTCCACATTCATGTGAGAGGAAACTTGTTGAAATATCAAATTTTACTTGTGAAAATAATAATTCCCTATTAATTTGTTGTATTAAAAAAGAGTGCACACTTTATTACAATTTTATTAGTATTATAAAAAACAACACAATATTTTTTATATTTATCATCCCAATCACATTACCATAACATTAGTATTAAATAGATGCTCGATAAACTTAAGAATAAAATTAAACATAAAACATAAATATATCCTTAACAAAAAGTTTAGAAATGTTTTTCTTTTTGTGAAAAGGAGAGAGTAATATTTATGTCTGTACTCTCTAAAATTAAATTCATTCGCATTAATTTAAAATTTTAGATTTTTATAAAAACTTTAAAAAGTTAAAATGAAACACATTTTTTTAAATGGATCAAATAATTACTATGAATTTATATTTTCTAAAATATACAATTAGGTACCCTATATATAGGAAAATTTCTGCAAAAGTCCCTGGGGGCGCGGCTGCCACTGCCACAGCACCTAGTGTAGGGCCGCCCCTGATTGAGTCTATGCTGTTTGACTGTTTCATTTAGGGGATTTTATTTATTACAATTCTGCCAGTTTTAGGTTTATTTATTGCCATTAATGATGCTTTCCCTGTATGTAGTTCAAGAAGTTAAAATTGAGGTGATGTTTTAGCCTCTGTGAATTTTGCAGCTTTCGTGTTATACTTGTCATCTTGCAGAATATATTATGTTATATAATCACAAGTTTGAACTTTTCTTTAGAAATTGATGTTTTGGTGTTTTGGTTTTTGAATAGGGAACAAAAGTTGGCATTTTTGTGTGTGATGAGTATACTTATAATCCTTGAAGAGTATTTGGAAGCCGTTTATTTATTCTGAAAGGCAAACCAGTTTTTTTTTTATACCTTTTCTGGATTTTGCTTTTTCAGGGTTGCATTAAATGTTCAAGTAAACTGGATGCCTTCAATTGCAATAATTCTTATGATATTTAATCATTATTTCAATATAAGGGGGAATATGTCTACAAAAAATGTATTCAAATTTTCATCTAATATACTGATTCATGCATCATATGACAAGATCACGTGCAGACTTTTGATCCTTTCGCGTTGAGCATTGAGGGGGATAAACTTTGGGCCCGTGGAACGACTGTTTGCTTAGGACATGTTGCCCTGGTGACTGAACTCATGAGGAGACTTGGGGAGACGAAGCCAAAACTAAAGTCAACTGTGGTTGCAGTCTTCATCGCTAGTGAAGAGAACTCATCTATTCCAGGAGTTGGTGTGGATGCACTAGTGAAAGATGGATTGCTTAATAAGTTAAAGCAAGGTCCTTTGTAAGTAGACAGAGAGTCTTTTATCAACTGCATGCATTGGGTTTGTTTATTCATAACTAATGGTGTTTGTTTATCTATACAGGTTTTGGATTGACACAGCAGATAAACAACCTTGCATCGGTACTGGTGGAATGATACCCTGGAAACTTCATGTTACTGGAAAGCTATTTCACAGTGGTCTACCACACAAAGTAAATCATTCTAGTCTCCTATTCTTTGTTTGCATGTGCTAAAGTACTAGCATATTCAATATTTTTGGGGAAAAAACCCTCCTAGAGTAGTCATAGATAAGCATTTTGAATGCTTGATGAATATATAAGTGGTAGAATATGGTAGTCTCTTCTTTGAGCATGCCAACGAAGGAAAAAAGAAAGGAAATAGAGGGAGGCGGAGAGTTGTTGAAAGAAGAGAGAAAGAAAAAAGATAAGAATTTTATTTTTATAGAATAGGTTTATGATAAAATGTATACTAATCTATAAGATAGTTTAGTTTGATTTAGTTGGTGGTTGAGTCCTGTATTGACTATGCCTCCCTCCCTCCCTCCCTCCCTCCCTCCCTCTTCTCTTTCTTAATAGGTAATAGATATCAGAAAGCTACAATTAGTTGATCTGTTTGTTAATAGGTAATAGATATCAGAAAGCTACAATTAGTTGATCTGTTTGCTTATACTTTCTTTCTTTGTGACTTTCAGTATTCTTGGCTGTATGTTTCTCTTTCCATATTCTGTTTGCCTTTTTCTTTGGCATATATAAATGCACATCTTGTTTGCCATTCAACATTACTATAGTAAACTATCTCTTATCAAAAAGAATTTCATTCACTATTCATTTTATTTATTTATGCTTGTTCCCTCTTTTGCTCAATAATGTTTGTAAAATCATAAAGCTAACTAGTTAGTGGTCCAGAAAAGATAAACTTTGCAATTAATGTATTTGCTAAATGAACAAAAAAAGAAAATCAGTGAAACAATAATTAAGGGATAGAAACAATGGTTTGATCTAGCACAATGAAGCACTAATTAAGGGATACAAGTAGTTGGAAGAACGCATGATGATGACGTGTAAATATCATATTACAGAAAGTATCGGTCAATTTGTTGAAATAATAATAGTTGAGGGTAGTTAGCAGACTCAAAAGGCTAGGACTGCAGAATAGTTTTAGCTTGCATCAGAGCATCTTGGGTTCAATGTAGTGATATATAGGAATGAAGGAAAAACTTACATATGTATGACATAATTTTATATTTACGATTTTTGTACTTGAAAATATGCAGGCTATTAATCCTTTGGAGCTTGCTATGGAAGTTCTTAAAGTGATCCAGTTGAGGTTCTATAAAGACTTTCCTCCTCATGCTAAAGAAGAAGTATATGGCTTTGCAACGCCATCAACCATGAAACCAACTCAATGGAGTTGTAAGTTTTTAGTCAATAAGTGAAATATATGGCAAAAATATAAATCACTTATTCTTTTGCTTCTGCTGCTTTTACTCCTGTATTCATTTATTTCTTTTACAGATCCAGGAGGTGGGATCAATCAAATTCCGGCTGTGTACCATTTCAGGAGATGTCAGGTTTATATTCATTGAATATACGTTTTTTAAAGACTTGGATGCAAGAATGATGTCTAACCATGTTTCTTTCCTGTTGCAGGCTGACTCCATTTTACGAGTATGCAACTAACTCTTTATCATTTAATCATTTTGTTATTGCTTATGTAGAAGTCAAATACTTCCAATGGTGATCGGTTTTGACTTGTGGGTATCTCCAAATTGTGATCTTAGTTTTCTTTTGAATTTTGATAACCTTTCAGCATATCAGATGTGATGAAGAAGCTACAAGAATATGTCGATGAGTTAAATATCAATATAGAGAAGATAGATTCAAGAGGGCCCGTTTCAAAATATGTCCTACCAGATGAGAATTTGAGGGGAAGGTGTGTTCTTTCTTTTCTTTTATAAATCTATTTGACAAACAGGAGGATAGTAATAACTCACCTTCAAATGTCTTTCCTCCTTGACAAAAATGGTTTGATATAAATTATGCCTAATCTAAAGTACTGAAGTAAATGTATAATGTTATTTTATCTTTGATATATATATATATATATCTTAGACACACAAGCTTGTGTGTCCTATTATTTTAAGAGTTTTTATTAATGGCAATTTTGGCACTTCACTACTTTCATTAATGGTTGTTTTGACATTTCACCATTTTATTAACCAAAACTATGTTGTATTAAGTACAGGACACTGTGTCTAAGACACGTACTCTCTTTTCCACACACACACACACACACACACCAAAACTATGTTGTATTAAGTACAGGACACTGTGTCTAAGACATGTACTCTCTTTTCCACACACACACACACACACACACACACACACAGAAGGATTTCATCAATGGCAACTGGTTGCTATGGTCACTATTCTAACAACCCACTTTACAAATGTTGATCAACATATTGGAAGGCTTAGATTGAAATATTAATTCTTCACAGCCGCTACAACATGTTGTGCCCGAAAAACATGTAGCGGCTTTTATTTTAATATAAGGGCCCCACATGGTCTAACATGTAGTCAGATTTGATTAAACAAAAAGAATTTTTAATATTTTAATACACCAACCGCTACATGTTGTAGCGGCTTGGGCTTTTTTATTTTTAAAGCATTTCCCCCATTATAGTTATGACTCGGCTCATTTGACAAACTTAAAAAAAAAAAAAAACCCGGCCGCTACAAGCGTTGCCGACTTGCAATAAAAAAATTAAAAAATTCCAAAAGCCTTTAAAACACGTTGACGTGGCTCCTTCGAAGATATTCCAAAAATAATTTTTCTTCCCCTGATTCGACTCGCAACCTCCCGCTTCAAACCTTCGTCACATGACCACCCGAGCACCACGGGCCTAACTGTTAACTTCTCGCAAGGATTAGTCTTTATATTAAAACATTATATTTCTCCGAAAATCTATAATAATTTATTTTCTCTTGTATTAATATTTAATTTTATATTAATATTAATAATAAAGTGGGTTTGTTATAATAGTGAAATGTTAATTGATATAAAGTGAGTTGTACTGATTTTATATTGATATAAAGTGGGTTGTTAGAATAGTGACCATGACAACCGGTTGCCATGGATTGAACAACCGATTTCATTTCCCCCAAAATCGTATTCAGATTTCATGTCCAGCTCGTTAAAAATATTTAAATCCCCAATCCGCATAGGGCCACAATACCCATCAATCTTAATTTTATTTAAAAATATGAAAGAATAAAAAAATTAGTACTTTTGGATGTATCATGTATATATATATTGGCTATAAACTATTTTCATAATTTTAGTAAGTGAATTTTCTAGTTTGTAAGAGGAAGAGAGGACTATTAATTATATAACCCTAGTCAACTAAATGTACAAAATGGGAAACTTAGCCCCTCTTATGCATGTATGTGTATAGTCTCTTTCGTTTTCACTTAAAACTAACTATCAACTATTGAATATTTTGCAAGATTTGTCTTATTCAAACCTTTTGGGGGAAATGTAATATTTTAATATAAAGACTGATTCTTGCGAGAAGTTAACAGCTAGACCCGTGGTGTTCGGGTGGTCATATGAGAAGGGTTTGAAACGGGAGGTTGCGAGTTTGAATCAGGGGAGGAACAAATTTTTGGAAATAATTCGAAGGAGTCACCTTTACCGTTTAAAGCCCAAGGAATTTTTTTATTGTAGTCAAGACAAACTTGAGTCATTGGGCTTTTTTTTTTTCCCCTTTATTATTATTATTCTATTACTTTAATAATATTATAATAATATTATTATTTCCCCCGACCGCTACAACTTGTAGCTGCTCCCCTTATTATTATTATTACTCCCTTCGTCCCAGGATAAAAGTCCTTATTACTATTTTGAGTAGTCCCATGTTAAATGTCCTCTTTCCTTTAATAACCAATCTTTTACACATTTTTTCCTATTATACCCGTAGCATTAAATTTCTCATACTTTTCTTATTCTAATTCTCTCCATATTTAATGACATTATTATGGACAGTTTTGTCATTTTATTCCTCTTCTTAATATACGTGAAAAGTCCACCAGGACTTTTATCTTGGGACGGAGGGAGTATTATTTATAATTTGTATACTCACTTTGTGTTGAAAAAGTTAAGTATCTTTTAAGAAAAAGGGGCAATTATTATTAATAATAATAATAATATTAATATTAATATTTATATAAAAAGGGACAAAACATTAATATTACTAATGATGTGATTATGAATATTAGAAGTACAGATTATACCAATAATACTACTGCATAACATTAACATGAATAGTACAAATATGTTCATTTTCATTTGTAAAAAAAACGTAGCATAAATAATACAACGGACGCCTATTTTAGTGATTTTGCTTATCGTGGTCGGTTTCAAAGTCGCAAATTGCACATTTTCAACGAGGCTTAGAAGGAATGATTTTCTCGAGTGCACTCTTTAATCTAGATTGTTTTTTGTGGCCCTTTGTCTAAGAAATATTAGGCGGCAAAAACTCTTCTTCTGCTTCCACTTCTGTATCTTCATCGTCATTATCGTATCCCATATCATGATTTGGATCTCTAACCGTGCAATCAATGTCGTCATCTCCCAATTCAGTAATATTCTCATCCGGATAATACTGGTCACCCAACGTTTTTTCCTCGTGCATTCAGTTTAAGAACAATTTTTTAACCTCGAACTGAGCAAGCCGCTTTGCTCGCTAACTCCTGGTAATCACTCATCAAATGATTATTGCGCATTGCTTGATCTTGTTCGAAGTCAGCAGCTATGGTGTTAAAGAGTAAGTCTTCACCATTTCTTTTGTTCGCGTCTTTTGTCCACCGATGAAGAATCATGTCGCTCGGTATTTGTGAAATACTCTAAAACATGAAATATCTCAAGATGTGTCTGCATAATTCACCAGAATGAGAAAACATTTGGTAGTTACATGTTACCGACCCCATCTAACGATTGTTGACAATTTATTTATGGCTTCCACCACTTTCAGTTGCATCTGCATTATACACTGCATAGACCTTAGTATCAGTGACACACAACTCGCTAAGTTTATGAACATTGTATTTCATGGAATCGACGAATTGACGTTGGAAACGTCTAAACATCTCTTTTGTGTACACCTGTGTAGCATGAACTTCTAAAGATGAACCGAGTACCATATTCCTTTTACGATGTTTTGTTATGTAGTCGACCTTCCTCTCTTTGATAAATTGTTTTTCTATAGCATTCTGACTCTGCATTACAAATTCTTTCTTACCTGTTGATGCATTAACATACTCATCAAAAAAACTATTCATGCTCTCGCTTCTTCCGGTGGTAGTCATTCCTGCGGCAAAATATCTCTTTGTATATGCTGGAATCCATTTTTGTCGTACATCATACAAACTTTCAAGCCATTCATTGGTATACAATTCATAGGAACTTATCAGAATATGCCAACGCTCTTCAAATTCCCCGATGGACAATGAATTATACACATAATTGTTAAAATCATTTTTGAATGATGGGTGCTCAGAATAAACATGATGCAATTTTTCAGAAAATTTATTGCTAAAATGCCAAGAACACAATAAATGATAATTAGAAGGAAGTACCGTATGCCGTAGCAATAGCATTACTCGTGGCTCTGTCTTGGTCAGTGATGGTGGTTGTAGGTGCCTTGTAGTCCATGTCTTCAAGCCATATCTCAAAAGCAATGGTGAAGACTTGCTCTTTAACACCACAGTTGCTGGCTTCGAACAAGATCAAACAATGCGCTATAATCCTTTGATGAGTGATTACCAGGAGTTAGCGAGTAAAGCGGCTTGCTCAGTTCAAGGTTAAAAACCTGTTCTTAAACTGAATGCTCGAGGAAAAACGTTGGTTGACCAGTATGATCCGGATGAGAAAATTATTGAACTGGGAGATGATGACATTGATTGCACGGTTGGAGATCCAAATCATGATATGGGATACGATAATGACGATGAAGATGCAGAGGTGGAAGTAGAAGAAACGTTTTTTCCGCCTATTATTTCTAAGACAAAGGGCCGCAAAAAACAATCTAGATTAAAGAGTGCACTCGAGAAAATCATTCCTTCTAAGCCTCATCGAAAATGTGCAATTTGCGGCTTTGAAATTGGCCACGATAAACGAAATCACTATCGATTGTTAGGGATTCCTGAGCCAAAAAAAATAGGCGTCCATTGTATTATTTATGTTATGTTTTTTTTACAAATGAACATGTCATCTGTACTATTCATGTTAATGTTATGCAGTAGTAGTATTGGTATAATCTGTACTTCTAATATTAATAATCACATTATTAGTAATATTAATGTTTTGTCCCTTTTATTATTATTATTATTATTATTATTATTATTATTATTATTATTAATTGCCCATTTTTTCTTAAAAGATACTCAACTTTTTCAACACAAAGTGAGTATACAAATTATAAATAATAATAATAATTATAATATTAATAATAATAATAAGGGGAGCCGCTACAGGTTGTAGCGTTCGGGTGAAATATTATTATTATAATATTATTATAGTAATATAATAATAATAAAGGGAAAAAAAAACCCTACCGCTATAAGTCAGGCTTGAACATAAAAAAAATTCCTTGGCCTTTAAATCTGGCCGAAATGACGCGGGCTCCTTCGAATTATTTCCAAAAATTTGTTCCTCCCATGATTCGAACTCGCAACCTCCCGTTTCAAACCCTCGTCATATGACCACCCGAGCACCACGGGACTAGCTGTTAACTTATCGCAAGGATTCGTATTTATATTAAAACATTACATTTCCCCCAAAAGGTTTGAATAAGACAAATCTTGCAATATATTCAATAGTTGATAGTTAGTTTTAAGTGAAAACGAAAGAAACTATACACATACATGCATAAGAGGGGCTAAGTTTCCCATTTTTGTACATTTAGTTGACTAAGGTTATATAATTAATAGTCCTCTCTTCCTCTTACAAACTAGAAAATTCACTTACTAAAATTATGAAAATAGTTTATAGCCAATATATATATATATATATATATATATATATATACATGATATATCCAAAAGTACTAGTTTTTTGTTTCTTTCATATTTTTAAATAATATTAAGATTGATGGGTATTGTGGCCCTATGCGGATTGGGGTTGTTCAATCCATGGCAACCGGTTGCCATGGTCACTATTCTAACAACCCACTTTATATCAATATAAAATCAGTACAACCCACTTTATATCAATTAACATTTCACTATTATAACAAACCCACTTTATTATTAATATTAATATAAAATTAAATATTAATACAAGAGAAAATAAATTATTATAGATTTTGGGGGAAATATAATATTTTAATATAAAGACTAATCCTTGCGAGAAGTTAACAGCTAGGCCTGTGGTGTTCGAGGGTTTGAAGCGGGAGGTTGCGAGTTCGAATCAGGGGAAGAAAAATTATTTTTGGAATATCTTTGAAGGAGCCACGTCAGTGTGATTTTAAAGGCTTTTGAATTTTTTTTATCTTTTTATTGTAAGCTGGAACAACTTGTAGCCGCTGTTTTTTTTTTTTTTTTTTTTTTAAGTTTGTCAAATGAGCTAAGTCATGATTATAATGGGGAAAATGCTTTAAAAAAAAAAAAGGGCCAAGCCGCTACAACATGTAGCGGTTGGTGTATTAAAATATTAAAAATTCTTTTTTTTTTAAATCAAATCTGACAACATGTTTGACCATGTGGGGCCCTTATATTAAAATAAAAGCCGCTACAACATGTTTTTTGAGCACAACATGTTGTAGCGGCTATGAAGAATTAATATTTCAATCTAAGCCTTCCAATATGTTGATCAACGGTTGTAAAGTGAGTTGTTAGAATAGTGGCCATGGCAACCGGTTGTTATGAATGGAAATCCCATATATATATATATATATATATATATATATATGCAGTCCATTTCAAGAGCTCACCCCTTTATTTTACGGACCGGGCGACGGTTCGGTCTGAACCGTCGTCTTAACTTTTAGCACGGACAACATATAGCGACGGACCGAACCGTTGCCCGGTCCGTAGCTAAAGGGGGTATGCAAGGTATGTAGGATCAAGGGATATGCCCTTGATCATTTCCGTATATATATGTATGTTTATGTGTGTGTGTATATATATTATATGTATATTTATAGATATATTATATTCACTTAATGGGTTGGTTATTTTGGCTTTTTTTAATCGTTCAGCATCAAAATAAGTTTTGATGAGGCATTTCCTGGAGTTGCCTGCGATCTTGATTCTCGTGGCTTCCATGTATTGTGCAAAGCTACTGAACATGTGGTTGGCCATGTAAAACCATACTCTATCACTGGAAGTTTGCCTCTCATAAGAGATCTGCAGGTTTGATATATATTTTCTAATAGGATTTAATAATTGTTGCTTTATAGGATGAAGGTTTTGATGTTCAAACTTCAGGCTATGGTATGGTTCTCTTGCTATTATTTATTCCAATTTCAGTTGGCGATTCAGATATTTCAGATGATGCTGTTTATTTTTCTTTTTAAGTCATCTCTTCTTCTTTTCTTTTCTTTTTTTTTTTAATGGAACACAATGCCAAAAAACGTTGTGGATCACCCTTAGTAAAATTACTGACGATGCCCGTTTATTAGCATTTGAGAAAAGATGACTACACTTAGGGTTAACATTAGGCTTAAGAAATACATACAATGAAAAGACACTAGGCTACAAAAATTAAATAAAAGTGGCTGTCTTAAGAACATTGATGCATATGAAGAATAAAATGGTAGGACATGCGCGTTTGACAGTTTACAATTCTTCGTCAGAAGGTGATTACCATAGGAATGGAATTTACCAAAGGCTGAGTGAGAACATTTCTTTATTAGATTGGGGAGGTAAATCATAGTAGAGACATTTTTATTTCATTGTCCGATGTAAAATATATTCTGATCTTACAACTTTTTTTTATATATTTATGCAAAAGATCTAATGATTTAGTTGGATGGTTGCTTTCTTGATTATGTTGAATTGTAGTGTTATTTATTACTAATAACTTGCTACTCTCTATCCGGATAACTATTTTTTCTTCGAATGTTAGGTTTTGCATTAAATAAACTTGGACAATGTGTGAATATTTTTTCAATATTTAACTTTAAAGAGTGTAATTTATTATTAAATCATGGAAAACCAAGTCTAAGTGTGTCTAATGTAAAACTTATTATTTGGAGTAAAAAGTCAACAAAAAAGTAGTACTCTCATTTTCAGAAGGAATTAGTACTATTTAGTGATCGGAAAAATCAATAAAAAATAAATCTTTATACGCATTTAGTGAAGCCTACCTTTTTTTATTTTTCCATTTGTAATTTCCTCGATGATATTCAGTATTTTTTCTAGAGCTTTAATTCTTTAACTTCCTTTCTGTGATTCGCTTTCATCACAGTTAGTTTAGCTGGTCAAAACTTGTTTTCGTTCACATGTTATATGTGATTAATTGATACATAGATAGACTTAGAAGATTTAGTTATCAAGAGGATGAAAGTTTCTTATTGTATGCAGGCTTGATGGCTACATACCATGCCAAGAATGAGTACTGCCTTCTTTCTGACATGTGCCAAGGGTACCAGGTGTTTGTCAGTGTCATTGGCCAATTAGAAGATTGATGAGGTTACACAATCCCAAGCTGGTAGTCATACCAATCATAAACTTGGATGACATGGTATTAACCAAAATAAGCTTTGTGATCGATTTTCCATACTTGGTTTGTAAAAAAGGATTCTAGCAGTGTCAATCCTATGATGCCTTTATTTGAATTTCGGCATTAAGCTGCTAATTAAACTTTGTATATTGTCAAAAGTTTGCTTGCCCTATTTAAAAATTGCATTTTTTAAATTTATTTTATATGATATGCTTTGAAATTCTTGATATTGGTATCAAATCCGAGATTGCTTTAATCTTTGCCTAGAAGTAAACTGCCTGGATGTAAAATAATTATCTTAAGAGACGGCGAAGGATGTTAAACTATGCAAGGGGGATGCACCTTCTGTTAGGAAAGGGTTGAATTTAGGCAAGTTTTGTTTCAATCCTGAAAGAGAGTTGATGGTATCACATTGAGCTACTGTTACTCACAATGGTGAACTTCTTATGTACTCCCTTGGTTCCACTTGCAAATTATGCAAATATCAAGGGTATTTTTGTTTCGTGTTTTTCCCCAAATGACATGTTATTTGGTTAGTTGTGGCAGCTTAGTATTCAGGTAAGAAAGAAAGAGCTTGTGAAACTATTAAATTTATTTGTACAAATATCAATTCTTTAAATATAATATATGCATGATAAACTTCTTATGCATTTATGCATAAAATGTATAAAAAAAAATTGGCAATAAGGGAGTTAAGGTAGCCCTCAAAATAACGGTCATTTTATATAATTAAATACACTCTCATGTTATGCACAAAATAATTTTTATAATTTTTCAAAACATAGTTATTATATTCCTCATGCAAGAGCGTGAGTTGACCCTCACCTCTCTTGCCCTGTTAAATCTACATGTATACGATTTACAAATATTCATGAAATAATTTTTAAAAATACTCAACAATTTTTCTATATTATATAAAATGAAATTTGCTATATAAAAAATTTTGACAAAAGAGACTTTTTATGGTGTGGAATGAGAGTATCCATTTGTCGAGTTAATATGCCAATTTATGTATGAAAAAGCAAGACAGAGACGATTTTTCAGTTATTAGCTAGTGTCTAAGAAATTTTAATATGCACTAGGAGTTTGTTTTGTGTTCAACAAATTTTGAATTCATCTCATTCAAGTTTCTACTAGCCAAAAACTCTGCGTTTGAATTGAAGGAATGTAATGGAATGGAGATTGGAATGATTCATTCCATTCTAGTTGGAATGAGTTATTCCATGCTCTCCCTCCCCCAATGCCTTTGCGGGTCAATGATAAAAAAACAACTCATAAGACTTTGAGCATGAAATCTTGGACAAGAACGTTAAATTTCAGTCGAAAATAGCAAAAAAAAATATAATAGTCAATCCATTCCAATCGCAACTAAACACAAATTTTTTCATTACATTCCCACCTTTATTACTTCAATCCAAACGTAGTGGAAGGAAAGATGAGACCTGGTAAAGGCACAGGAATAACTCAACTATATCAAGTAACCAAAGCAAAATTGATCATTTAATATGTTTCTCGAGTACAAGACTATCGCTGTCCATTGACATATTTGTGTGTATACAGTATACTTGTTCTATTTCTTGAGCTCATACACCATTTGGATACAATTTTCTTTGCCAATATTGAACTATGGTACAATAGACTTGTCACTGTAATATCCCGTGTGTATATATATATAGCTCTGCAATGTATAAACCCTATTCATCAAAATTAGAGTTTCTCCATCCGCATCTGTCACAATAAGTATATGCGGACAAGAAATTTGAACAGGAAGAACAAAATGAATTTGTTCCCGCGAACAAATAGATTGTATTGTCCATTTGTTCGCAGGAACAAATTCATTTTGTTCTTCTGGCCCAATTTTCCTATCCGCGTAGAAGTACTCCAGCTGCCAAAGCCTCTGTAATCCGGCAGCTTCACAATTTACTTTCCTTCCCTTCTAGTTTAACTTGCTGAATTCTCTGCCGTAGTCTTTTTCTGTGATCGTGCATCTTCCAGAGGCCGCGACCGAGTATTACAGTAGAGTAAATGCCATGGGTGATGATAGGTGCGAGAATATTATTTGTCTGTCACAATGAATCATCAATAGACAATTAGGTTCATCAAGTCTCACCTCATGATTGTTATTCTCATAAAAAGAACATTCAACTCTGATCCTAGTTGATTTACAAAATCTTAAAATTCAAAAATTGTGATGTGAATTTATTTCAATTTTTGAGATAACAACTTTGTATTTGATAATACTTTTTAAGTAGTTTTCAATATTAACTATTGCACTAATCAGAATCAAATAAATCACATCTAATGACAATTCTTTTAGTAGAAACGGGGGAGAATTTCACAAAATTGAGATACCTGGATCCATACAAATCCAAGATAAAGGGCTAGGAATCCTTCCAGCAAGGGCGAGTATATCTTTTTCATTTGTCTCCTTTCATACCAAGCTGCAGAATGTTGGTCACAGTTGGATGAGAAAAATAATTCAAATGGAGGCTTACTTTTATATTCAAAAAAACATAAAAACTTGGGATTGATTATAAGCTGTCAAACCTATTTAAAAATAGAAATGTTTAGTAACCTGCTTCCTATTAAAACTGCTTATAAACTACTTAAGGAAATAACAAAAGCACCAGTTTGGTGCTTATGATTATTTGCCAAAATCTAATTAATCACTAATAAGGCTGGACCAAGTATATTACTGATTTATCCTTATTTATTTTAATAATTCCACTAACTAGCCCTCTGACTTTTCAAACCTTCCGCTTAGTAATCAACACTTGAAATAAGTAATAAGCAATTTTTTAAATACCAAACATTTTTTTTAACCTTTTTACTAGTTTAAGTGTTTTTTTATTATCAAGCACAAACTTTTTTAGCAAAGGCGTTTGATATTGCCAGAGAAAAAAAATGATTTTGCCGGAGCAATACATATCGCTTAAAATGTTAAATTATGCTAGAGCAATTATAGAAGTCTCGCTACGTACATATTTGCGCACAACATCATTTTTGCTCTAATAATCCTTTTCAAAACGGCTTATAAAGAAAACTAGTAATCAAAATCAATAATCACATTGTTTGAGAAAATACCAAACATCCCATAATCTTATTCGTATAGGAAAATTTTTCAAAGTTCAGTCCCAAGTCAATGAACATGTAGATTGTAGGTGGTGAAATTAGAATTAGGATAATCATTTAATGCCATTTGTAGGGCTTGAAATGTGTCGGAAATTGGGGGAGGGAATTTACTCTAAATCGTCCATTATATTCAGTTATAAAAGAAACACTATTAGGTCAATTATATAAGAGACAAGAATCTGCAAGGAGAATCATTTGTATTTTAAGAGAGAAAATTCTTCAAGTTCTAAGATTCACTTCTAGTGAACAAAGAACCTCTATTCCCACTTCACTTTCATCCTCTTAAACTCAGTATTTTGGTAATTCATGCACAACAAAATGGACATCTGAGGGAGTAGAAAGAGGAGTTAATCGCATTACATGTCACATGAAAATATGACCTTATACGCAGTTTAAACCAAAAAAGTAGTGTCTGTATATGTAACTTGAAGTAGGGGAAAATCATTTAAACCTGTAAAAAGTTTCTTCAAATCTTGACGACCCGATCCAGATTGTAAAACTGGTGCTACAATATACGTAGGATCTGAAAAAAGTAAAGAAAAATAACATATATAGCATGTTTATAGTTATATAAATAAAAATAAAAAATAACAAAAATAACAAAATTTACACGAGAATTGTGAGAGAATACAACCTTTCGGAGAGGCAGCGATATAATAAAGGGAACCCGTAAGAGCAGCTGTAATCACAGCAGCAAATGCTTGAGCAAATGGCACAAAGGGAGGCAGCACACCAGTCTACATTTTGAAGAAGCATAAAGCAGTACCGATTAGCAATAAGATGTAATTTCAAAAGAAAGGAAGGAAGGAAGGAAGGAAATCGGGGGAGAAGCGCTTATACCAATGAAGCCATTCCACGAGCATCCGTCACAAAATCTGTGCCCCTTAAAAAAATGTCGGCCAATGCTCCCTACAAATTTGAGAAAGGGGAAAATTAAATAAGGAAAAGAAAGGATGAGTATATTATCATCAAAAACAAAACTAACTATCATGCATAACTATAATGCATTAATTTGTTTAAGATTTACATAATGAGAGGAATATATTCAGGAACAGAAGAAGATAAGCGTGAAATGAATGAAAACAACATAACCATTCCCCATATAATCGTTTGTAGACATTAGTAATGAAGTTGAGATGTTAGAAAAGAGCAACTTTTTGAAGGAGGGCTGGAGGTATAAAACTTAGAAGCATAATGATTGAATCAAGAATTGAAAGCCATCATCAAAATTATAGAGTTAAAGCCTTTTAACTTAAAGGTGACTCGGCTAAGCAAAACAAAAGTTAGATACTGCCCAATTAATGTTCTAATGTGAAGCGTTATAACTGATTTACAGCACCATTGCTTTAGCAGCAGCCAATACAGCTATGGTAATAGCATTTCCTACAATAAACTAATATCCTAAGCCAAATGGGGGTTAAGAGTTACTGTCAATTGAGAGAAAAAACAACAACAACAAAAAAAAACTCAAAATAGAAGTATATAACTGAGAATCCAAGAAGTTAAGTCAGTTCATGGAGCTACAAGCACAAGTGAAGAGTAAAAATAATGTAGACTAAAGAGCTGTTAATGGTAAGATATAAATGGGTTCTACACTATCATCACTAACACTATAACTATTTGAACCATATGGATCTTAAATTCTCGCATCAAAGTCGGATTTCAATATTACATTCAAATATCTTATTTTCAAGGCATTTGGAAAATATTACTAGTATATAGAGAGAATAGTTTTAAATTAATATAACATGCCATGACTATTGAAAACATATTGATAACTACTTTCAGAAAATACGATAAAATAAAATTATTAAATTATATCTCACCCGCATAGATCTGAAACATATTAATCTTCCTAAAGCATATTCGATTGTTGGCTTTTGGAAAGTTAATTAGCACTCGTATTGAATCTTAATAGGTCTGATTCATCTGTTGTTAATCCAATCAGACTAAGGGAACAAGAAATTATATGTAAAAATATTTTTTAGAAATTGTGCGTGACCTGAAATGAGCAGAAATCCAGAAAGGATACAAATAGGTAACCTCAGAAGGTCGAAATAAAATATTTTATTGAGTTTAATTATTTTTAAAAAATTATATAATATGGCTAAAAATGTTAAAAGGTAATACGGCTAAAAATGTTAAAAGGCCCTAGATAACAAGTCCAAATGTTACTTTCTTTGGAAAGATGTTATTGTTAATTATCTGTAAGACTGAAACTAATTAGTTGAATTATATAATACAAGGACAACTAATACTATAGGAGACTAACCTGAACAGCAGCCCGATAAAAAAGCTCCTCACCAACAGAGCTTGCGGCAACAATGAGGATAAACTGCAAGATTGTAACAAAATGTATTCACTCTTTTTCTTTTTTCTTTTTTCGTGTCTGGAATCTACTCTTCTTATGATGATGCAGACCATGCAGAGAGAATACAGCCACCATTAATGTAAAAGCTATTTACCTGCCATGGTGACATTCCATAAAAGAAGCTTCGAAGCTCCTCATCCTCAACATCCCTGATGGCACGAGCATGAGGTGACACTTTAACAACTTCATCCTGAACCACAGTGGTTTGTATAAAGGAAATGTAAAGTTGAAGTAATGTGGAAATATCAACAAGTAAAATGGAATTTGAAAGTTGAAAGAAGATATATAACTTCTTTTTTTATAGACAAAATACACACGTATTTCCATCAAATTAAAATTTATTCCTCAACGTTTCAAAAGGTGACATAATATAATACCCTAAGGAAACCCAAATGAAAGTATAGAGAATATAATAACAACACATTACTCTTTCGGTTCCACTATGAATATCCTTGCTTAAAATCATATTGTGAAACAGACTTTAAGACGTTCCAATAACATTTAGAAGTAACATTTTAGATGTAGCTTTTTCTAAATTATTTTCAGTAAATTTAAAGTGCCATTATAAGTATAAAAGAAAATTTTATGTAAATATCTCAGCGATAAGCTTAAAACTCCAAGTCACACAGTTTCCAACCATGACATTCAAAGTGGAATAGAGATAGTAATAAACTTCAACCCACATCTAGTATAAAGAGAAGCGCCATGATGGGAGGAGATGCATAGACCAGTCCTTCTACAATGGCATCTAATGATGGTTCGAAACCTCCCATGCAATCAGTTCCTGTAAAGGAGCATACGAACCTTCCTGCTAAAGCCATTGCGCCATAAATTCCTGATTTTTGAAATTTTGAACGAAAGATTAATCAGATATTTAAGATAACATGTTTTTTTCTACTTTTTCAAAGCAATTGTTTTATACTTCTGTACAACAGTAAACAGAAAATAAAATAAATGAAAATTCAAAGAAAAAATAATTTAATTTACTATTCCACCAGAAAACAAATCATCATTTACAAAACTGAATGACAGATTACTTAATCATGATTTCTGTAAGCTTTGTGTATAAATAAGATACTTCACTTGACTTCAGCTTTCTATTCCAATAACAAAGATACTAGGCTTTTACGAGAACAACTCATAAGTTATTAACTGTCAAGAAGTTTTCACTGGTTACATTTTGCTATAAAGCGCAAGTCAGTTTGACATTAATGGTAAATAGAATTGATAACTGTGATGGGTACAATGGTGAAAGCATATTGAAAATTAAAATGGATAAGAACCTAAAAGTTGGTGCCTGAGCTTGTTCCTTTGGCATGTTGGAAGGAGAAACGAACACGATTGCACATTAACTACATAAATTGGAGAATAGGGATTGAGGTATAGGACTTTATTAATCACTGTCATGTGATTTTACCTATATCGATCATTCAATGGTAGTAAAGGTAAAAATGATGCTTCAAGCAGACCGTAGGGATTAAACAGTACAGGTGAATGAGCATCAGTATGGATTTTGAAAAAGAAATCAGTGTGTTGTTTTTGCATCAGTATGTGATAACTAGAGGAAACTAAAATTCATTTCTAATTACATGCAGCTCTAGGGCTTAAGACTTGTATTTGTGGATCGTATACTTTTAAGGTAATGTTTGGAACTTAGAATCCATAAGGGAAAACAAAGGAATTATAGAATCAAATTAAAAAATTGTCACAACTTTACTTCCATTACACTACACTTTAACATAGTACTTGATATATTAATTTTCCTTTCCTTTTCTAGATAGGTCATGATATTAATTCCTTAGAATATAACTAATTAAACTAATGTTCATCAAATATTTTCCTCTTTTACATTTGTTTTTGTTTCCTTTTTCTTTCCTTGCCCCTGCCTCTTCTCATTTCTTTATCTACCAGAAAGTAAAGCCTGTGTACTCTCTTTTAGTCTTCTATTTCTTCTGAGCATCGTCCTTTTTGCCTCCCCATTTTCTATTTCTTCATTTAGTTCTAAATTCAAAGGTGATTCGCAAAAAAAGATTATTTTTCCCAGAACTAGGTTCCCATATTTAAAATTTAATTTGATGCATCTATATCTAATTAAAACAAATTTCATTTCATTTCATTTTGCCTTTGAAATATAATACCCTAAAAAAGTTTGCATCTTTATAAAAGCTACTCACCTATTCCATAGCTGAGTCTGACAACAGCTCCAATCTTCTCCCAAACAGGTAACTCTGCATCTCCAAAGTTCTGATTGAATGTGCTCACCTCCATAGCTGATCTCGTGTACCCTCCTCCTCCTCCTCCCCCTCCGCTCTTTCTCTCCCCTCCATCAATCCCTTCACCACTCCGTTCCGCCACCACCTTAAAACCCCCAACTTTACGGGCGGCCCACTTCTTTTTACTCTTCCTCCTCTGTAAACTCACCGGAAAATCGCAAACACCAACTCTACAACAACAAGAAAACGCCGTCGTTCCCGGATTTGGCAACCGGGAAATTAACGGGAATTCCATTTCGAATTTAATGGGTTAATTCTAAACAGTAAAGAAATTGGATTTCTTTTTCTGGTATTTTTCTTCTTATTGAGCTTGAGCTTCTTGAACTTAGCTGAGCAATGTCATAGCGTGTATTTGATGAGGTTTTGAGATTTATGAGGGACTTTGAAATAAATAACGTCGGTTTGTTTTGTGTTGTCGGTGGGCCCTTCTATTTAGGAATCGCACGACTGCTGGTTAAAGTAGCGGTGGGACTAGTAGCCGTCAACGATGATTGGACCTTTTTAATAAAAGATTGAATATCTGGGGAGCCAATGAAATTATGACGACTGGAGATATTTCCAAGACAAATCCCCATGTTCAAGTGGATAAATTAATCTGGTGTTTGTTTCATGACTGAATAGGAAAATTCACACCAACAGGCAACATCTATTAGTAACGACTTTCTTGTCAAATTGAGACAAAAGCCAGCTTATTCTAAAACAGCTTATAGCTTATTTACTAGATTGTTTTAAAACAGATTATAGCTTATTTACAGGCAGACACAAGGTTAACAATGAAAGATATTAGCTCTAGTATTTTGATCAGATAAAATATCAGTTATCTTTGTTGTGTGCGATCCTTGCCATCATATACTCAAAACTCCGATTTTGTGTACCACCGACTCCCCTGACACCACCCACTGCAAGTAGCTTATCTGCCGATCCCATCACCTTTGTCCACTATCGGCCGATTATGTCTCATCCTCATTAATGTCATGCAGGAGATAACAATCAATCGTCCTCCTTTTCATCATTACCGGTCAACGCTTAAATTAAGATATTATTCATCTAATGGACACTGATCCGGCCCAACACTTTCAAGACCCAATAGATTTAATCAAATGAATCAGCCCAAACAGTCCGGCCCACTATACATAAAATATCATGGCCCAACTGTGACGCCCCCAAAATAGGTATACATCACCCATTCCGAGTCGCCAAATACATGAGATGTAAACAAATCTGATTTCAAGAATACAATTGTGTGCAAAAAAAATGACAATATATATCTTATGAGTTTGAATACAACTATTGTCTATACAATAGAGTATACAAACTCAAAAGGAATCCGATTCTGATTATTGATACACTATTTTACAAAATAGCGAGGACTACTAATACAACTATCCCGAACCATCACTCCATACCATTGATTCATCGCATGTTCTCACCTCTCCGAGAAGAAAATGGAACAAAAAAAGAAAAGGGTGAAAGCTCAACTAGCCTCTTAAAGAATATTATGACTAAGATAATATACAACAATTTATCATTAGTCTTCAACGGGGGAAAAATCGATAAAATATAATAGAGCAACAAGTTTTAGATCAACAATCGCAATGAACAACAATCCATTAGAAGAGTCAAGTAGAGAAAGAATTCTACTATCTTCTAAGATTTAAAAGTTCATCATCAATATTTTATCCTCGTAACATCAATCAATATACATCTTGAATCAAATATTCATCTTGCACTACTAAAGCCAAAGATATTCATTTTATCATGGGTTGGTCATGTTCATCTCAACACTGCTTCATCTTTGCACTACTGCCAAATATATTCATTAGGTAATTATTCATTCAGACTACGCCAAAGATATTCATCGATTAATCATTTATCTTTTGACTACGTGCCAAAGATATTGAGAATATCAACATTTAGGACCGAGGATGATGAAAAATATTTTAAAAAAAGCGAATCCAAAGGTGAGATAAAAGATCAAAGACTAGGATTTGTACTTTTAGTTTATCCAAGTTCAAAAATACCTTATAATAATCAATTGTGGAGCAAAATTCAAGAATAAAGATCAAAACATGGATCAATCAAAGATAGTAACCATAATGTATAACTGGACAAAGAAAAGAAAATTTTATTTTAAATTGAATAGTCTTAGTATAAGTGAATAGTAACCCCAGACACAAAAAGGTAGAAATTCCACAATAAAATCCATACCAATATTTCGATATAATGATATTGAAAGAATAACATCATTATGAAGAAAATAACATCCCTTACCTCAAAATAACAGTACTTCTGATCGGAATATCGGTATAAGGCTGAAGGAAACTTGCACCGATGAATAAAGAACTCACAAAGTATCTAAATACTCACAAAATACACTCGATAATATAGAGAGAAAGAGAAAAATTTGTTTACGGTGTGATTTTCAATTCTAACCAAGACCCTATTTATAGGAAAATGCTTAGAACGCATGCATGAGTAGACTAACTCGCTCTACGATGGCTTTACTACAGTACTTATTCAAGCCTACCACTTTTGAAAATAAATTCCAGCACATTTCATTACTCACCAACCAAAAGTGGGGCCCACCATATTTTAATAAAAAAATTTATTTCTGAAATTTTAATAATTCATAATAAATAGCCCTTTTATCAGAAAAATTAGAATCTCATGTCTATTCCATAGGAAATTAAATTCTCTACAACTTTGTAAGTTTAAGTTTTTTCCAAATTTCAAACGAAAAATGACCGAAATCCACATACGGAGGATTTTCAAAACTTCTATTCTGACAAAAATACTGATAAAACACCTCAACATTAATTCCTTCATTTATAACCACAATAAATATATCCATCATTTATATCCACATAAAATAAATATTTTCTTATCATATAAATCAATAATTAATTATTCACAAATAATATTACGAATCACAATTATAATGACAACCTGTGTCGTTCTAGAAAAGAGGGGCTTTCCGATAAGGATTTCTCCTTATTGGTAGCGCATGATTAGGTGACAAACCCCTTTCCTGCATGTAACTTCCTTAGACATCGCCTAATAATGCTATCTAATAATATTATTCAAATAATATAAATTATTGATCCGATAATGGGAAATCTTGTCGCGTTGACAATTATTGAAACAACAATAATATAAAATATTAACATAGCAATTATTGAATCAATAAAATAAAATATTGAGCAAGAATTATCGTAACAATTATTGAGAAAGTAAATGCTTTCTTACGTAAGAATCGATAATTCAAAATCATGCAATACCGTGATACTATCTCTTTTGCAAACCACGCAGACATCGTATTTTAACCACCGGTATTCCAACAAGTGTTAATTGGTAATAACTACTGTAGTTATTTATAAAAACTCAAACTTGTCATTTTCTTCATTCGACTGTAGTTTTAGTTATGGGGCCCATAAATGGTTCATGGTGAAGTCGCATACGAATATTCCCCGGCAGCAAGAATATTCCACGACCAAACGAATATTCCCCGATAACAATGAATATTTTATAACCACTTGCTTATTTTGCAAAATTTGCACATTTCACCCATAACCAAAACATTATATCAATTTAACACCTTATTATTCACAATACTAAATAGAGGAAATTCGATTTTATTCATTAAAAAGTTGGGGTCTTACAACCTCCTCTCCTTATAAAATTTCGTCCTCGAAATTGACGTACGTACCTGGTGTTTCGAAAAGGTGATGATACCTCGCTTTTATTTCTGATTCTAACTCCCAGGTCATTTCTTCAATAGTATGGTTCCTCCACAAAATCTTAACTTGTGGTATAATCTTCATGCGTAGGACATGCTCTTTCCTATCCAAGATCTTAATAGGTACCTCCTCGTACGTTAAATCTTCGGCTATCTCGTCCGGTTCTAACTCAATAATATGGTTCGGGTCTTTCACATATTTACGAAGCATATATATGTGAAAAACATTATGAACACGAGACATGCTTGGAGGTAATGCGAGTCTATAGGTCACATTTCCTATTTGGTCAAGTATTTCAAATGGACCAACAAATCTTGGATTGAGCTTTCCTCTCTTCCCAAATCTTGTAACTCCCTTCCATGGAGCAACATGTAACAATACATGATCCCCAATACCAAATTCCACGTCCTTTCTATGAAGATCCGCATAACTCTTTTGTCGATCCTGTGCCGTTTGTATACGTTGTCGAATCGTTGGATCTTCTCTGTAGTCATTCGTACCAACTCTGGTCCCAACAATGTTGCTTCACCCACCTCGTCCCAACATACTGGAGAACGACATTTTCTTCCATACAACGCCTCGAATGGAGCCATGCCTATACTTGCTTGATAACTGTTGTTGTAGGAGAATTCCACCAATGGTAGGTACTTATCCCAACTCCCTATGAAATCTAGGACACAGAGTCTTAATAGATCTTCAAGAGTTTGAATAGTCCTCTCTGATTGTCCGTCCATTTGAGGATGGTATGCCGAACTGAATCGTAAATCCATGCCCATAGCTTTCTGCAAGCTAACCCAAAATCGTGAAGTGAATCTTGGGTCACGATCCGAAACTATGGATACTGGCATGCCATACAATCTCACAATCTCATCTACGTACATACGAGCAAGACGTTCAAGGGAATAAGTCTCCCGTATAGGCAAGAAATGGGCAGACTTGGTTAATCTATCAACAATGATCCAAATCGCATCTATGCCTTGAGGAACCTTGGGAAGACCCGTAACGAAATCCATAGTAATGTGTTCCCACTTCCATTTCGGAATCTCAAGTGATTGCAATGGACCCTTTGGCACTTGATGCTCCGCCTTTACACGTTGACAAGTTAAACACCTCGAGATAAACTCCGCGATCTCTCTCTTCATATTGTTCCACCAAAATGTATGTCGAAGATCATGATACATTTTGGTACTACCAGGATGGATTGAAAATGGCGTATTATGTGCCTCCATCATGATTCTATGCTTCAAGTCAGAATCGTTAGGAACACAAAGTCTGAAGCTGACTCGAAGTATTCCTTCTTCATCGATTCTTGCTTCTGGAATATCACCTTCTTGCACTTTCTTCTTCATACGCATCAGCTCCATATCTGTAGCTTGAGCATCTTTAACTTTATCGATTAAAGTCGGTTCTACTTGTATGCTAGATATCATTACGTGGGTACTTGGAGCCTTTACCTCTATCTCCATACTTTGCAAGTCATACAAAATGGACCTTTGTGTTAACAACATTGTACTCGTACCCGCATATGTGATAAGTGGATTTAATATACACGAATCGATGTTCATTTCAAGTTTAAATTCGTAGTTATCTTCTTATTTTGTGTTCATTTTCACTCGTTTCATGTTCTTTTATGTGTAGGGTGCTCTTGGAGGCAAGTGGTGAAGAAAGGCGGTCTTTTGGGGAAAAGTTGGAAAAATGATTGAAATGGAAAAAATTTTTAAAGATGAGCATACCACGCAAGGGGCTATATAATTTTTATAACCCATGGGAGGTAAAGGTCAGTCTATGATCTCTGATTAGCTTTGAACTCTGCTGGGACTTGGTTTTTGGGACTTTTGTGATGCGCATGGACTCTAATAAGGAGGGACTTCGGCCAGAACATAAGGAGAGATATATATTACATTACAAACAACAAAATGGAGATCACGAAAAGCATTATACAGAGATAAATTCCAGGATTTGAGTGCAAGCTTTGGAGGAGTAATTTGAAGAGATTTTCGTGACGATTGCAATTCTAGGCTACGTGAAGGGTGTTCATCTTTCTTCTTCTCTTTAGTCTTTTATTTGTAATTGCAAGGATGTTTTCGTTAGATTATTCAGTTTTTAATTCATTCGTTATGAACTAATTCACTTATTAGGCTTGTGATGGATCTTTGGGTGAAACGATGATTTTATAACTTTGATTTCCAGTTCAATAAAATATTTTCAGTTTATCTATGTTAATTCGAGTGTGAATTTATGAATTGCTTGATCAACAATTCTTTGTGGATTTGTATGGAATCGAGAGAGGATATTCAAATCTAGACTTAATTAATATAGCATGTGTCATGAATTTTGTGAATAGCAGATTCTTGATTATTGTTAAGGTAGAGATATGCTTGACATTGCATGTAATCGGATAGAGAACTTAAGCTTAAACCTTCTTTAATTGTAGTTCACATAGAGATATAGCGAGTTGATTGATTTAGGTGTTTAACTTGTTTCTATCTTAATTGTGGATTTAAGTTAATATGGTATTAGTGCATCGAGAGGTGGCTAGTATTACATTAGTGTTCTTGATTAATAAACTGGGATATTGAATTGAATTGGAATAAAGGTTTGAAAATCAGAGTGAAATCATAAGTCTAATTCTCCATTAATTGTTTGAAACTCTGAATTTTGATATTTGTGATTGTTTTGTGATAATTTAATTAATTGTTAATTTAGTTTCTATAATTAAAAACCATTGAATTGAGTAGTTTAATAGAATTAGGATTAATAGAAAATTGATAATTATGAAGTTAAATTTCTTGCTAAGTTGTCTTCGTGGAAACGATACTTTATTCACTACTATATTACTTGTTGACCATGTACACTTGCGTGTTTTGCGTACATAGATTTTACCCAATAAGTTTTTGGCACCATTGCTGGGGATAATTTAGCCTAGATTTTAATATTTTTACGATATCAGTTTAATTAGTCAAGTTTTACTTAAACATTTTTGTTTTTGTTTTTGTTCTTCCTATTTTAGGTTTTTCACATTGGTTTATGCAAACACGATCCAAACATCCAGACTTGCTCCCTTTTGAGGACGACATTGAAAGAAGATTTCAGAGGTTAAGTAAGTGGATCAAGGAAACGAGGAACGAATTCAAAAATTCTGATAAGGAAGAAACAATGGCTGCCGAAGACTAGAAAGCGTTGAGCGATTTTGCAACACCTAAGGTGATCGATCCGCAATGAAAGCATCACTAGGCTCGCAATAGTCTGCTAATACTTTTGAAATCAATCCTCGGGGCCATTCGGGATAATGCGTAATTCGATTCGGTTTGGGGAATGACAAATGACGATCCGAATGAGCATTTAATCGCTCGAAATGTGCGACACTTTCAAGTACAATGGGGTGTCGGATGAGGCAGTGAGACTTCGCTTGTTCCCATTCACTTTACGGGACAAGGCAAAGAGTTGGTTACATTCTCTGCCGCCGGGATCGATTACTACGTGGGAAGACTTAGCTCAAAAATTTCTTGCCAAATTTTTCCCATCGGCGAAAATTGCTAAAATGAGGAATGATATAATGATGTTTGAGCAGCAAAATGGGGAGTCGCTATATGAGACATGGGAGAGGAACAAGGAATTACTTAGAAAGTGCCCACATCATGGATTACCCAAGTGGCTGCAAATGAACACCTTTTATAACGGACTACATGGGAATGTCGAACCAAGACGACGCGACGATGGCGTCGGCGGAGCATTCATGGCTAAGAGTTACGAGGAAGCCTACAATTTGATTGAAACCATGGCGGCAAATAACTACCAGTGGCCCACAGCAAGAATGACACAGGCAAAGGCGGTTGGAATTTTGGAAGTAGATGGGGTGACAGTTATACAAGCACAGATTTCTGCGCTATCCAAGAAGTTGGATGCTATGACAGGGGCTCAAGTACAGCAGGTTGCGGTAGTATGTGAATCAAAAGGGTGATCATCCTACTGATCGTCATGTAATTAATCCAAAGATCCGTCCTCCGATTCATATGTAACTATAACAGAATTTCGCAGAATACATACCAAAACACCTATAACCAGGGGAATCGGAACCACCCAAATTTCTCGTGGAGAAATAACCAAACAAAATCAAGCTCCACGACCATCATATCCCCAGTTTTCGTGAGTCACCAACAACCTGGTTCAACATCGTGAAAGGAAATCAGATTTCGAGGAAATGGTGTCGAAGTACATAACTGGCAATGAGGCAACAATGAAAAATCAAGCAATGATAATGAAAAATCAAGAGATGGCAATAAAATCACAAGAGTTGGCTATCAAGAATTTAGAAAATCAGATTGGACAGATGGCGTTAGCATTGAATAATAGACCACAAGGAACGTTACCAAGCGACACTGAGAGAAATCTGAAGGGTAGTCATGAGCAATGTCAAGCAGTTATGTTGAGAAGTGGAAAACATCTCGGGGGTAATAATGCAGAAAATTCAGCGACACCGGAGGAAAAAGTTAATGACAATGACATGGTTGAAGGTAACAAGGGTGAGGATAAGCAATGTGAGGAAAGAAAAGTAAACAATAAGCCAATGGTTTATCCTCCACCACCGTTTCAGTAGAGGGTTCAAAAACAGAAATTAGATTAGCAGTTCGCAAAGTTTTTAGAAGTGTTCAAGAAACTCCAGATTAACATCCCATTCGCAGAAGCCCTAGAGCAAATGCCGAGTTATGCGAAGTTCATGAAAGAAATTCTGTAGAGGAAAAAGAAATGGGAAGAATTTGAAACAGTGGCACTAACAGAGGAGTGTAGTGCGGTGTTACAGCAGAAGCTACCACCAAAACTTAAAGACCCAGGGAGCTTTACTATCCCATGCACGATCGGGAAAATATCGTTTAACAAATGTTTATGTGACTTGGGGGTGAGTGTGAACCTTATGCCATTGTCAGTATACTCAAAATTGGGTTTGCCCGTGCCAAAGCCTACGAATATTTCATTGCAATTGGCGGATAGGTCAGTTACATACCCGAGAGGCATAGTAGAGGACATTTTGGTTAAGGTGGATAAGTTTATATTCCCAGCGAACTTTATCATTCTAGATTTCGAGGAGGATAAGAACATCCCGATTATCTTAGGGAGACCTTTCTTGGCCACGAGAAGGACGCTCATAGACATGTAAAAAGGAGAACTTACTATGAGAGTCCAAGATCAAGAAATCAAATTTAATGTGTTCAAGGCCATGAAATTCCCTACGGATGAGGAAGAATGTTTTCGGATGTATTTAATTAAGCAAATCATCAGTGAAGATATGAGCAAGAGTTTGGTCAACGATCCGTTAGAAACAACCTTATTGGGGGATGGAGAAAATGACGACCCGGAATTTGTGGACTACTTACAGATGTTAGACTCATTGCCATGAGTTAGCCGTTTCAGAGCACCGTTTGAACCTTTGCACACTGAGGAGATAGCTGCAGAAAAACTTAAACCGTCATTAGAGGAGCCACCAACATTGGAACTTAATCCACTCCCTAAACATCTCAGGTATGCGTACTTAGGCAATTCAAATTCTTTACCTGTAATTATTTCTGCTGCACTTAACGAATTACAGGAAGAAAAGTTGCTGAGGGTGCTTAGGGAACACAAGTCAGCGATTGGTTGGATGATTGTAGATATAAAGGGAATTAGCCCATCATTTTTGCATGCACAAGATTCTGATGGAAGATTATACAAGACCATTGGGGGAGCATCAACGTCGACTTAACCCTATTATGAAGGAAGTGGTAAAGAAAGAAATTCTGAAATTATTGGATGCCGGTATCATATATCCGATTTTCGACAGTAAATGGGTGAGTCCGGTTCATTGTGTGCCGAAAAAAGGGGGAATGACTGTGGTACAGAATGAGAACAACGAGTTAATTCCAACAAGAACAGTGACATGTTGGAGGGTGTGCATCGATTATAGGGGGTTGAATAAGACAACCCGAAAAGATCACTTCCCGCTACCCTTTATTGATCAAATGTTAGATAGATTGGCGGGACATGATTACTACTGTTTATTGGATGGATACTCGGGCTATAACTAGATCGCCATCGCTCTTGAGGATCAAGAAAAGACAACATTTACATGCCCTTACGGCACATTTGCATTTAGGAGGATGTCATTCGGGTTATGCAATACACCTGCAACCTTCCAACGGTGTATGATGGCCATTTTTTTAGATATGGTGGAGAAAAATGTTGAAGTCTTCATGGACGATTTTTCGGTCTATGGAGACAACTTTGATACTTGCCTAGGGAATCTGGTTACGGTATTGCAGCGATGTAAGGATACAAACCTCATACTTAATTGGAAAAAATGCCACTTCATGGTTGAAGAAGATATAATTTTGGGCCATAAGGTGTCGGCTCAAGGATTGGAGGTGGACAAAGCAAAGTTGGAAACAATCGAGAAACTACCTCCACCAAGCTCAGTTAAGGGTATTAGAAGTTTTCTGGGGCATGCTGGGTTCTATAGGAGGTTCAGAAAGGACTTTTCTAAAACTACAAAACCTCTTTGCAGTCTTTTAGAGAAGGATGCTACTTTCAGATTTACTGTGGAATGCGAGTCAGCGTTTGAATTAATGAAGAAGAAATTAACTACAGCCCCCGTGATAGTCGCACCGGATTGGAATATGCCATTCGAGCTAATGTGTGATGCGAGCGACTATGCGGTTGGGGCTGTTTTGGGCCAACGCAGAGATAAGATGTTTCACACCATATACTATGCAAACAAAACACTCACAGAGACTCAAATGAATTATACAACCACGGAAAAGGAATTGCTTGCAGTGGTGTATGCATTTGACAAATTTCGGGCATACTTGATCGGGACTAAGGTGATAGTCTACACGGACCATTCGGCGATTCGGTACTTAATAGCGAAAAAAGATGCTAAGCCACGCCTTATCTGATGGATTCTCCTTCTTCAAGAATTCGATTTGGAAATCAAAGATAGGAAGGGTACGGAGAATCAAGTTGCCGACCATTTATCAAGGCTGGAAAATTCGGAGAAAAAAGAAGAAGATAGATGTGCAATCAACGAGTCATTCCCGAATGAGCAACTATTTGGGTTAAATGCAGAATTTCCTTGGTATGCGGATTTCACGAATTATCTGATGAGTAACATGCTTCCCCCCGATCTTACACGACAACAGAAAAAGAAGTTTCTTCATGACGTCAAGTGGTACATGTGGGATGAGCCTTATTTATTCAAACAGTGCGCCGACAAGATGATTAGAAGGTGTATCCCCTACAGTGAAGTGCACAACATATTGCAGGAATGCCACTCATCGGCATATGGGGGACACTATGGGAATGAGCGCACCGCGACAAAAGTGCTTCATGCCGGGTTTTATTGGCCGACATTGTTCAAAGACGCCCACCAATTTGTGAAAACATGTGATAGTTGTCAAAGGGTGGGGAACATCTCTAAACAGAATGAGATGCCCCTACAAACAATTCTTGAAGTGGAAATCTTTGATATATGGGGCATAAATTTCATGGGGCCATTCCCTTCATCTTTGAGCAATCAGTATATTCTACTCGCGGTGGATTACGTCTCGAAGTGGGTTGAAGCTGCAGCACTACCATCCAACGATGCCAAGGTGGTCCTCAAATTGCTACAAAAAAACATTTTCATGAGGTTTGGCACGCCAAGAGCAATAATCAGTGACGAAGGTAGTCATTTCTGCAATAAGGCATTCACAGCTCTTTTGACACGGTATGGGGTTAACCACAAGGTAGCGACATCGTATCACCCTCAAACAAATGGGCAGGCTGAGGTGTCAAACCGGGAAGTAAAGAAAATATTGGAGAAATTAGTAAATCTGAGTCGTAAGGATTGGTCACTTCGGTTGGACGATGCATTATGGGCATACCAGACTGCATACAAAACACCAATCGAGATGTCACCATATCAACTACTGTACGGGAAGGCATGTCACTTACCGGTCGAACTACAACACAAGGCTTATTGGGTAATTCAAAAACTCAATTTTGATCAAGCAGCTGTAGGGGAAAAAAGACTACTTCAACTGAATGAGCTCGACGAATTCTGCCTTCACGCCTATGAGAACTCCAAATTATACAAAGAAAAGGTAAAAAGATGGCACGACCAGAAAATTGTGCATCGAACATTCGAGCCGGGTCAATCAGTCCTCTTGTTCAACTCACGACTGCGATTGTTCCCAGGAAAGCTTAAGTCGAGATGGTCGGAACCATTCACTATAAAGCGAGTATTCCTTCATGGCGCCGTTGAACTCTACAGTCATAATCCATTAGAGACGTTCAAGGTCAATGGTCAATGGATAAAGCATTACTGGGGTGGCGAGTCAAACTGGGATGTCGTCAACATCACCCTCACCGATACACAAAGTGAAAACAGGAGTAGTCAAATGAAACGACTTAAAATCAAGCGCTAATTGGGAGGCAACCCAATATTTCGTTATTTTTTTTTGTAAATTCATTTATAATTGTTATAATGTAGTTTTTATTAAGTATTAGGTAGGTATTATAGAGTAAAAGTTTTGTTGAATCTCTCAATCATACTCCAAGTCATCAATAATCTAACATCTTGCATGTTTATGGTTGCAGGAGGAGTCAAAAGTGAGTAAGAGCAACAACGGGCAAGAAAAGAAGGAAAATAGGATAATTTTGATCTGCATTATTGGAAGCCAAAAATCCAAAGTCAGTGGGCATGCCACGGGCGGGCTCAATTCAATTTTGCATTTTCACCGGGGGGTCCTTAAATTTGGGTACTAATTTGGCGATTACTACACATTTGGTTCGCTTTTCTTCCCACTACGCGCCCACGTCCCTTACCGTCTTCCTCACCTAAACTACCCACGACAATTTCTACAAATCCCCACCCACGAATTAGCACATATCTTCATTATCTCACCCCATTATTACCCATGAACCCATTACCACCATTCTATTACTTCAAACCCTTCTCTCCACACACTATCTCTATATATATTCACACCCTCTTAATATAATTTCCTCACAACCTTGCACATACTGATCACACAACCTCGAATTAGAGTTTCAATTGGGAGAATTAAGCTTGCATCTGCAAGGGAGTAACAATCCTACACATTCTTCTTCTTCTCCTGCAATTCCTACCACAAGAGTTGACAAAGTTGGGGGAAGTAACTTCTGGGCACACTAAGTGTTTGAGAAATTGTGTGAACCAAGTTTGAGGGAACTGTAGACCGACATCCAAATGCTAAAGAGGAGAGAGTTCAAGATCTGCGCAACCGACATAAACCTATGATCGTCGAAAATTTGTGAGTGCCGCCGCCGCCGACCGATATGAGTACATGCTAACCAAAGCCCTTACGCCGGAGCGGGGATTGGCCCCCGAGGGAAATGATGGGGATATGATGCCTCAAATCTATTAAAAGGGGTGGATCAAACTCACCGAAAATCCGGAACCCGCCGTTGTCAACATTGTCAAGGAGTTTTATGCAAACGCTGACGACAAAGCCCCATTCAATGTGTTTGTGCGGGGTCGCATGGTCCCGTTTAGTGCTGATGCCATTAATTTATATTATCAGTTGCGGGTGCCACGAAAGTGTCAGTATACACATTTGAGGGATTTTGACCCTGACTACAAGGAGGTTATTACGAACATGACAAAGCTGGGAACATCTTGGATTAAAGGTCGGAAGGGAGGTACAGTGTTCCATAGCAAGAACCTTAACCGGTATGGAAAAATATGGTATGCATTCTTATGCACTAAATTGCTTCCGTCCCAACACACTTCGGACGTCACCAAAGAGAAGGCGTTGCTGTTGTACGCAATTGTGCATGATTTCATTATTGACGTCGTGGCTATTATCAGTTTCTCCATCCGCCGGTGTTTACGTGGAAATTTTTCGGGCGGCTTGCCACACCCATCACTCATATGTGGGTTGTGTCGCAATGCATGGGTGAGATGGTCCGCCAATGAGCCCACACTGTGACGCCCCCAAAATAGGTATACATCACCCATCTTGAGTCACCAAATACATGGTACAAAATTCAAATACAACTTAATAATACAACTGTAGTATAGAATACGACAAGACATAACTGAGAGTTTTAATAAGAATATTGTCATCTAGACAATATCCATACTCAATGGAGTCCTCATTTCATTTATTGTCATACTATTTAACAGAATAGTGAGGACTATTAATGCTATCATCTGGATCGTCACTCCGTTCCCCGACTAGTCCCAGCTACATTCTCATTTCCTGAAGAGAACAGTGAAAGAAAGGGTGAGCTCAACTAGCCCAATAAGAAATATTATGACTAAGATAATGCAGAATAATTTATCGTTAGCCTTCAACAGTGTTAAACTGATAAAATATAACAAACATCAAGTTTAACTGCAGCGGAACAAGCAATCCATTAGAAGAGTCAAGTAGAGAATAAAATCTAATATCTTCTATGATTTAAAAGGTTTTTCATTACTTTTATCACTGAGACTCAGCTTAATAAATAATCCACATCATCCCTCCACTACTACCAAGGATATTCATTAGTATCACGACCACAAATTATCTATGCACTATGGGCCAAGGATATTCGTGTATTCATCAATGGTCATGATCATGCCAACAACTGTCCATCAATGCACTACGGGCCAATGAGGACTTTTACCACATTATTTGTAACATTACGGTCATGATTATACCGAATAATTCATGGTCATAATCATACCAAGTCAATCTATGCGCTACAGGCCACAGATGACTTTCAACATAATATAAACATGAGGATGATGACAATGATATATGAATTCAATAAAATAAGTTCAAGAATTAATTTATCCAGAAACTAATAATGTCCAAATTGTCAACATGATACTTCCTTGTAGAGTAAAATTTAAGAATGCTCAGAAGAATATTTCCATGAAAAGATACTGGATGAAGCGCAAATATCAAGGATATTCCACTAATTTCATGGAGTATAGAAGTCAAAACTTTAACCAACTGAGTATAATAAAGAATGTAATAACAAAAGAAATCACCAGTACGCGATGCGATCAAGCATGCAGAAAGTTATTCCAACAGTAATAATAAATAATGGAACCAGTCATTAATGCGTAAATGCACGACAAGATATTCTAATGAATAATAAACAATGAGAACTGTGTCATGCGAACGCATGCAGATGAGGATGTTCCAACAGAATAATAAAGAATGGAATAACAGAAGAATTTCACCAAGTATGCGATACTTCGAATAGACAGGTTATTCCAACATAATAATAAAGAATGGAATAACAGAAGTTCTCTTCATGAAGACAAAAGAAAGAAATAATACCCCTTACCTTAGAAGAAACTGGATATAGGAGTGGTGAAGTAGCAGAATACTTTTCTTCTTTCTCTCTATAGTTTCTCTCTCTAGAGTTTCAATGAATTCGTAAGAAATAATGGAGGAATGAGCTTCTATTTATAGAAGAATGGATTGAATAGTAACTAATTCATGAACGGTCCAGATTGATTTACTTTTAAACGAACGGTCCATATTGATTTAATAAAATATTCTAATAAAACAAAATCTTTTAAATAAAATATAATATTATATATATATATATATTATATATAACATTAGTCACGGGTTATGAACCCCGTGAACATTGCCTACCAAACATTCAAACTATAACATATATATAAATATAATAATCATAATAATTGTACTCCCTGCCAACTTGCAAACTCAAAACATATATATATATATATATATATATATATATATATATATATACACACACACACACACGGATGGCATGAATGATTTGGGGGGGATAATGTTGTCATGGGTGTCTTATTATATATATATATATATATATAAGACTATATATATATATATATAATGAATAACTTGCTACCGGTTATTTTGAAAAATGGATAAATGGGGGTCCATAAAATAAACTAAAATTACCACAAATACTTCATAAAAATCCCTTCAATATTTTTAACAACATTTATCATCATTATTATAATTCACAATATTAATCGACTAGGTCGTTCCCAGGAAAGAGGGGGCTTTCCAATAAGGATTTCTCCCTACTGACGCGTAATTAGGTGACCAAACCTCTCCTTGACAGAACTTCTAGACATCGTTAATATTGCAAATAATAATATTAATAACTTTGTTATCTCAATTATTGATTTAATAATATATAAAATATCGACAATAATTGAATCAAATAACGTGAGATACTATGCAACAATTACTGTGGCAATAATTAAACAAAACTGAGTGACTTCTCACGTAAGCATCAATAATCAATACCGTGTGCTACTATGCAACCACGCGTATTACTGTACTTTTACTACCGAGTAGTTTAATAGTTTTAACTGTAAAACTTTCGCCGTTATTTTCATAAAAATATTTCTGTTGTTTTCTCAATCCGACAATAATTCTGTTGCGGGGTCCACCAATGATTGTGCCGTCGTACGAATATTCCTTGTTAAAACGAATATTCCCCGACCAATCGAATATTATAAAACAACTTGCGTACTTTGCAAAATTTATAAATACTACCCACTACTATAACATTATATCAAATTCATTCCATAATATTCAAAAATGATATTTATAGAAAATCATCTTTATTAAAAAGTTGGGGTCTTACAACCTCCCATTCTTATGAAATTTCGCCCTCGAAATTAGGGTACATACCTGGTATGTCGAAGAGGTAAGGATACCTTAATTTCATTTCAGATTCAAACTCCCAGGTCATTTCCTTAACATCGTGGTTTCTCCACAAAACTTTGACTTGAGGTATAACCTTGGAGCGTAGAATATGTTCCTTCTTATCCAAGATTTGAACAGGAACCTCTTCATACGTTAAATCTTCCGCTATTTCGTTCGGTTCTAACTCAATAATGTGGTTCGGGTCTTCCACATATTTACGTAACATTGATATGTGAAAAGCGTTATGAACACGAGACATACTTGGCGGTAAAGCGAGTCTATACACCACAGTTCCTACTTGATCGAGGATTAAAAATGGGCCAATGAATCGAGGATTGAGCTTTCCTCTCTTTCCAAATCTCTTAACTCCTTTCCGTGGAGCAACACGTAACAACACATGATCTCCTATATCAAATTCCACGTCTTTTCGGTGAAGATCAGCATAACTCTTTTGTCGATCTTGTAAGGTTTTTATACATTGTCGGATCGTTTGAATCTTTTTCATAGTCATACGTACCAACTCTGGTCCCAACAACGTTGCTTCACCCACCTCATCCCAGCATACTGGAGAACGACACTTTCTTCCATACAACGCCTCAAATGGAGCCATGCCAATACTTGCTTGATAAGCTGTTGTTCAGAGGAAAACTCCACTAATGGTAAGAACTTATCCCAACTTCCCTTGAAGTCAAGGACACAGAGTCTTAATAAATCTTCCAGAGTTTGAATAGTCCTCTCTGATTGTCCGTCCGACTGAGGATGATATGCCGAACTAAATTGTAAATCCGTGCCCATAGCTTTTTGCAAACTAACCCAAAATCGTGAAGTGAATCTTGGGTCTTGATCAGAAACTATGGATACTGGCATACCATGCAATCTCACAACCTCATTTATGTACATACGAGTTGGATATTCAAGTTTATAAGTTTCTCATATAGGTAAGAAGTGAGCAGACTTGGTTAATTTATCAACAATGACCTAAATTGCATCTATGCCTTGAGAAACCTTGGGAAGACCAGTAACGAAATCCATGGTAATGTGCTCCCACTTCCATTCTGGAATTTCAAGTGGTTGCAATGGACCTTTTGGTACTTGATACTCTGCCTTGACTCGTTGACACGTTAGACACCTTGAGATAAACAGCGCTATCTCTCTCTTCATATTGCCCCACCAAAATGTATGTCAAAGATCATGATACATTTTGGTACTCCCAGGATAGATTGCAAACGGTGTGTTATGCGCCTCCATTATGATTTTATACTTTAAATCAGGGTCGTTAGGAACACAAAGTCTGGAGTTGACTCGAAGTATTCCTTCTTCATCGATTCTTGCTTCCGGCATAGCACCTTCTTGCACTTTCATCCTCATACGTATCAGCTCCAGGTCTTTAGCTTGAGCAGCTTTAACTTTATCAATTAAAGTCGGTTCTACTCGTATATTCACCATCATCACATGGGTCCCAGGAGTCTTTAACTCTATCTCCATCTTTTGCAAGTCACACAAAATGGGCCTTTGCGTTGACAATATCGCACTCGTACTTGCATATGATCTTCTACTCAATGCATCAGCTACCACATTCGTTTTTCCAGGATGGTATTGGATGGTATGATCATAATCTTTCAATAGTTCAAGCCAACGTCGTTGTCGCATGTTGAGTTCCTTTTGAGTGAAGAAATATTTGAGGCTTTTATGATCCGTAAAGATCTCCACTTTCTCCCCATACAAGTAATGCCTCCAAATTATAAGTGTGAAGACAACAACTGCCAACTCTAGATCATGAGTAGGATAATTCCTCTCATATTCTTTGAGTTGTCTTGAGGCAAAGACTATGACTTTCCCATGTTGCATGAGAACACATCCTAACCCTTTGCCCGAAGCATCACTGTAGATGATAAATCCCTCCGAGCCAGATGGTATTGTCAGAACAGGTGCTGAAATGAGTCTCCTCTTGAGTTATTGAAAACTCTTCTCATATTCCTCCCTCCAACCAAATTTTGTATCTTTCCGAGTTAACTGAGTTAATGGAGTAGCTATTCGAGAAAATCCTTCCACGAATCTCCGATAATAACCCAAATGGCCGAGAAAGCTACGACTTGATCATCGATTTGGGTTGCTCCCAGCTTTGAATAGCTTCAATCTTTGCTGGGTCAACTGATATTCCATGACTTGATACTACGTGCCCAAGGAATGCTACTTCCTCAAACCAGAACTCGCATTTCTTCAACTTGGCATAAAGCTTGTATTCACGAAGCTTTTGGAGTATCAGCCTCAAGTGTTGCTCATGATCTTCACGACTTTTGGAATAAATAAGGATGTCATCAATAAAGACGACCACAAAGTGATCCAAATATTCCTTGAATACTCGGTTCATCATATTCATGAAGGCAGCAGGAGCATTAGTCAATCCAAAAGACATGACTAGGAATTCATATTGCCCGTACCGAGTTTTGAAAGCCGTCTTTGGAATGTCATCGGTTCTAATCTTCAATTGGTGATATCCGGATCGAAAATCAATCATTGAAAAGAATTTGGCGCCTTGCAACTGGTCAAACAGGTCATCAATACGTGGCAATGGGTATCTATTTTTGATGGTGACATGATTCAACTCCCGATAATCAATACAAAGTCGCAATACTCCCATCTTTCTTTTTCACGAATAGAACAGGAGCACCCCAAGGAGAAATACTAGGACGAATAAAGCCAAAGTCTAACAATTCCTGCAGTTGGGTCTTTAACTCCTGAAGTTCAATAGGAGCCATTCGATATGGGGATTTGGAAATGGGTTTTGTACTGGGTTCAAGGTCGATACAAAAATAAATTTCACGCTCTGGGGGTAGGCCATAAAGTTCTTCGGGGAATACGTCAGGAAATTTATTAACAACAGAAATATCATTCAAAACTGACGTATTTTTGTTTAGATCCGTGACATGAGCTAAGAAAGCTTGACATCCATTTTTCAATAAACGAATAGCTTTATGGCTTGAAATGACAGTGATTGATTTTAATGGTTTAGTTGCTTGAATTTGCATAATAGGTTGGTTAGGAATATGAAGGCTAACAACCTTACGAAAATAATCAATTTTTGCATGATGAGTAGTTAACCAATAAATCCCTAGAATCACGTCAAATGCAAGTATTTTCAATGAAATAAGATCGACAGGTAATGTGAGGGTACCAATTTGAACCAAACAAGACTTATAAACGGTGGATGTAATGAAGGTTTCTCCCAATGGAGTTTCCACAGATAAGTCAAAGTCTAATTTCTCTGGAGTCAAATTTAAACGTTGAGCGCAAGTAGGAGAAATAAAAGAATGGGTAGAACCGGTATCAAATAAGGTATAGACTTCGCTAGAGTTTATGATAAGATTACCCGTGATGACCTCGTTCGGGTTCCTTACTTTCTGGGAGGTCACAACAAACGCTCTCCCTTAAACTACTGGTTTTGACTTGTCTGGGACGGTATTTTGTGTCACCGTTCCAACTGGACTTGTCTTCGGTGCACGACAAAATCAGGCTAGGTGACCTTCTCTTCCATAATTATAACATGCTTTGACTAAGATCACGCAGAGTTTTTGGTGATGTGTCCCTCCCCTCCACATTTGAAGCATATGATAGGTGGTCGTTCTCCTTCCTTAACAACGGGTGTTGGTGCTGACGTCTTTCCATCATTGTTGAATCTCCTCTTCTTGAAATGTCAATTCTTATTATTTTGGCCCTGATTACCACCGAAGTGGTTACCATTTCTGGCCTGCTGATTCCCTCCACGCTTGTTGTCACCGCTTCGATGACTGCTACCACTGTTATTATCATTTTGTTGGTTGCTTTCTCTTGGTTGAGTTGACTCGTTATTGTGCTCCAATAACTGAGCCCTATTTACAACATCTAAATACAAACACAGTTTATGAGAAATTAGATATTGACGTATCTCGGGTTTCGAACCTCTTAGAAACATCCGCGTCATTTTCTCCTCATTGTCAACCAAGTGAGACGCAAACCGGGACAACTCGGCAAACTTAGCTTCGTTCTGCGACACGGTCATATTGTTTTGCTCCAACTTGATGAACTCTACCTCTTTCATGTGACGAATACTTTCGGGAAAGTATTTGTCGTTGAATAGTTCTTGAAACTTCTCCCAAGACATCTTCAGTGCGGCATGTTGAGTACGCTTTACCGATTCCCACCAGTAATCTGCCTCTCCTCGCAACATAAAGGTGGCAAAGGGAACCTTTTGCTCCTCGGAGCATCCCAAGATATCAAATATCTTGGTGATCTGCTTTATCCACGTCTCCACCTTAAGTGGTTTTGGCTCTCCAATAAAATCCGATGGTCCCAGCTCTTTGAACTGTTTAGCGATGACCGTCCAAGAGTTTCCAGTGTTTCCACCTACATTTTGGACAGGAGTCTCTCTTACCTTATGTTGTACAAATTACAAAAAGCTCCTAAACATTCCACCGTTCGCCATTTGGTTGGTGTTTTTGTTCACCTGAGGATTATTGCCTTCCTGATGCACATTTTCCTGGGTGTTGATCTGTGGTGACTCAACGGTCTCCTGTGCTCCATTGATGTTCTCAACATTCTCGGTTGTCATTTTTAAATACTGTCACAAAATAAGGGTTAATTAACATATCACATATTATCCCTATACTCTGACCTACCAATTAAATATCAAATAAACTTAGGTAGGTCATACTAGCGAAAGAATTCCCCGTCTCTCCCCTCCTAGTTCTTGTCTCACATCTCAACTAGGGATCATATCCCTAAGCTTTGATACCAACTGTGATGCCCCCAAAATAGGTATACATCACCCATCTTGAGTCGCCAAATACATGGTACAAAATTCAAATACAACTTAATAATACAACTGTCGTTTAGAATACGACAAGACATAACTGAGAGTTTTAATAAGAATATTGTCATCTAGACAATATCCACACTCAATGGAGTCCTCATTTCATTTATTGTCACACTATTTAACAGAATAGTGAGGACTACTAATGCTATAATCTAGACCATCACTCCGCTCCCCGACTAGTTCCGACTTCACGTTCTCATTTCACAAGAGAACAAGTGAAAGAAAGGGTGAGCTCAACTAGCCCAAAGAAGAAATATTATGACTAAGATAATGCGTAGAATAATTTATCGTTAGCCTTCAATAAATGTTAAAGCGATAAAATATAACAAACATCAAGTTTAAGCTGCAGTGAACAAGCAATCCATTAGAAGAGTCAGTAGAGAATAAAATCTACTATCTTACATGATTTAAAAGGTTTTCATTACTTTTATCATCGAGACTCGATTTTTAATAAATAATCCACATCATCCCCGCACTACTGACAAAGATATTCATTAGTATCACGACCACAAATTATCCATGCACTACGGGCGAGGATATTCGTGTATTCATCAATGGTCATGATCATGCCAACAACCGTCCATCAATGCACTATGGGCCAATGAGGACTTTTACCACATCATTTGTAACATTACGGCCATGATTATACCGAATAATTCTCGGTCATAATCATACCAAGTCAATCTATGCACTACAGCCACGAGATGACTTTCAACATAATATAAACATGAGGATGATGACAATGATATACTGAATTCAATAAAACAAGTTCAAGAATTAATTTATCCAGGAACTAATAACGCCCAAATTGTCAACATGATACTTCGCTTGTAGAGTAAAATTTAAGAATGCTCGAGAAGAATATTTCCATGAAAAGATATCTTTGGATAAAGCGCAAATATCAAGGATATTCCACTAATTTCATGGAGTATAGAAGTTAAAACTTTAACCAACCGAGTATAATAAAGAATGGAATAATAAAAGAAATCACCGGCGCGATGCGATAGGCGCATGCATGTGTTATTTCAATGAATAATAAATAATGGAACCAGGTCATGCGTAAACGAACAGACAGGATATTCCAACAGAATAATAAACAATGGAACTAGGTCATACGTAACACACAAATAGAATGTTCCAACAGAATAATATACAACGGAACCAGGTCATGCGTAACGCACAAACAAGATGTTCCAACAGAATAATAAAGAATGGAATAACAGAAGAATTTCACCAAGTATGCGGTATTTCACATAGACAGGTTATTCCAACATAATAATAAAGAATGGAATAACAGAAGTTCTCTTCATGAAGACGAAAGAAATAAATAATACCTCTTACCTTAGAAGAAACTGGATATAGGAGTGGTGAAGTAGCAGAATACTTTTCTTCTTTCTCTCTATAGTTTCTCTCTCTAGAGTTTCAGTGAATTCGTAAGAAATAATGAAGGAATGAGCTTTTATTTATAGAAGAATGGATTGAATAGTAACTAATTCATGAACGGTTCAGATCGATTTACTTTTAAACGGACGGTCCATATTGATTTAATAAAATATTCTAATAAAACAAAATCTTTTAAATAAAATATAATATATATATATATATATATATATTTATTATATATAACATTAGTCACGGGTTATGAACCCCGTGAAAATTGCCTGCCAAACATTCAAACTATAACATATATATAAATATAATAATCATAATAATTGTACTCCCTGCCAACTTGCAAACTCAAAACACACACACACACACACACACACACACACACACACATATATATATATATATATAATGAATAACTTACTACCGGTTATTTTAAAAAATGGATAAATGGGGGTCCATAAAATAAACTAAAATCATCACAAATACTTCATAAAAATCCCATCATTATTTTTAACAACATTTATCATCATTATTATAATTCACAATATTAATCGACCAGGTCGTTCCCAGGAAAGAGGGGGCTTTCCAATAAGGATTTTTTCCTACTGGCGCGCAATTAGGTGACTAAATTTCTCTTTGACAGAACTTCTTGACATCGTTAATATTGCAAATAATAATATTAATAACTTTGTTATCTCAATTATTGATTTAATAATATATAAAATATTGACAATAATTGAATCAAATAACGTGAGATACTATGCAACAATTACTGTGGCAATAATTAAACAAAACTGAGTGACTTATCACGTAAGCATCAATAATCAATACCGTGTGCTACTATGCAACCACGCATATTACTGTACTTTTACTATCGAGTAGTTCAACAGTTTTAACTGTAAAACTGCCGCCGTTATTTCATAAAAATATTTTTGTCATTTTCTCAATCCGACAATAATTCCGTTGTGGGGTCCACCAATGATTGTGCCATCGTACGAATATTCCCTGTTAAAACGAATATTCCCCGACCAATCGAATATTATAAAACAACTTGCGTACTTTGCAAAATTTATAAATACTACCCACAACTATAACATTATATCAAATTCATTCCATAATATTCAAAAATGATATTTATAGAAAAATAATCTTTATTAAAAAGTTGGGGTCTTACACACACAAATGCCGCTCGCTTTGCTTGATTCTAGAATGATTGCGTGGTATTCTGTATGGGCAGGAGGCGAGTCACATCCACGAGGTCTGGGCTTTATTTTTCCATCGGCATCAGAAGATGAAGTTGATGCAGAAGATACCTCAGAGGATGAGGATGAAGCTATGGGAGATCAAGGAACCGAGCAGGTACCGCAGACCGAGGCAATATCCAGTCCTCAGTTCCTTGAGTTCCAAAATCAGATGACTGCGCACAAAAAAGCAGCACGACGGGAAATGCGGTGATTGGCAATGCGACAAGATCACATGTTTGATTCTATGAACACATCTTTCGCCTCACTCAACACAATCCTACAAAGTTTCAACCCGGCGACTCAATTTCCATATCAGCAACCCGGACCACTGCCGACATTTCCGCCAAGTGATTCTGATGACGAAGAGCACCAACCACCTCCCCAGGCTTAGGCGATTTCAGGGAAGTCCTCATGCACTTAATTTTGTTTTTTATCCAATGAGGGCATTGTGTTACTTAAGTTTGGGGGATTTAAATTCTTGTTTGCAAGCATATATTATTTTTGTTTGCATTCTAGTTTGCATAGTAGCTTAGGTTTTTGCATAGTAGTCTAGGTTATTTTGTTGCATTGTTTTCATTTTTGTTATTATCATATATTAAAAAAAAATAATAATAATAATAAAAAAAATTAGTTAAATATTGTGTTTGCATATGTCCAATAGTGCTGCAGTTTATGTTATTTGTGGGCCAATGATGAGATTGTGAAAAGTTAACCAATACAGTATTGATTATTAGAACTGTGATATAATTTCTGTTATGAATCGAATCTTGCACTTGTTTGAAACTGGTATAAAAAGGTTGGCACGTTAATAACATCTTTGTTGACTAATTAGTTCCAATTGATACATAAATAGTTTCTAAAGGATAATGCTAGGGTGAATGAGAAAATGACAAGGATAGGCAGTAAAGGCTAAAATTAGGCAAAAACCTAAATTTGGGGGAGTATATGTGGGGTACATAAGCTTAAATAAAAAAAATATATAAAAAAAAAGAAAAAAATATATGAAGAGAAAAAAAAGGAGAAAAAGAAAAGGGTATACATTGTGACTAGTCTTGTTTCGGGGCCTTTGTTACTTGAGCAAGTACGCCCGAGGGGATTGTCTTTACACCTAGGGCCCTAAGGTCTTTTATGGTCCGGGAGTCGTTGGTTGAAAGCTCGCTAAGGGGTAGCACTGTTAGCCTAATGGGATGAGACATTGCACAGTCACTTATGTATATTAAAAAAAATAAAACGGGAAAAGAGCAAAAAGCCCCCGTGAAAAAAAAATGAAATAAAAGAAGTATCAGTACCTTGCATGAACCCTTGAATTTGGTATTGCGTAGTTTTAGTTTTAGTTGGAATATGCTTATTTTTGACATTTTTAAGTTTGCACTGTATGATCCCTTCTAAGAAATTACTTATGTGTTGAATTGGAGTCCATATCAGTTTTCATAGATGTTGAACACACGCACACTATATCAGTGATAATGGCTTAAGATTTGAGAATTAATATGAAACCGTGGATTGGTTTTGGTAATTCATATTGTAGAGTTGCTTGTTTTCTCTGAGGACGATGGAATAATTTAGTTTATACGATATTGTTGGATTCGTAGGCAGTTAGATTTTATTTATTTCATCTCATTGCATTGCATAGCATGTAGTTTGTTTTGTGCTCGAGGACTAGCACGATTTAAGTTTGGGGGATTTTGATAAGTGGATTTAATATACACGAATCGATGTTCATTTCAAGTTTAAATTCGTAGTTATCTTCTTGTTTTATGTTCGTTTTCACTCGTTTCATGTTCTTTTATGTGTAGGGTGGTCTTGGAGGCAAGTGGTGAAGAAAGGCGGTCTTTTGGGGAAAAGTTGAAAAAATGATTGAAATGGAAAAAATTCTTTAACAATGAGCATGGCCATGAAATGGCTATAATTTCTTGTACCCCGGGAAATGGGTTCCAGAATCTGCATCTCTCGATTAGCTTTGAACTCTGCTGGGACTTGGTTTTTGGGACTTTTGTGATGCGCATGGACTCTAATAAGGAGGGACTTTGGCCAGAACATAAGGAGAGATATATATTACGTTACAAACAACAAAATGGAGATCACGAAAAGCATTATACAGAGATAAATTCCAGAATTTGAGTGCAAGCTTTGGAGGAGTAATTTGAAGAGATTTTCGTGACGATTGCAATTCTAGGCTACGTGAAGGGTGTTCATCTTTATTCTTCTCTTTAGTCTTTTATTTGTAATTGTAAGGATGTTTTCGTTAGATTATTCAGTTTTTAATTCATTCGTTATGAACTAATTCACTTATTAGGCTTGTGATGGATCTTTGGGTGAAACGATGATTTTATAACTTTGATTTCCAGTTCAATAAAATATTTTTAGTTTATCTATGTTAATTCGAGCGTGAATTTATGAATTGCTTGATCAACAATTCTTTGTGGATTTGTATGGAATCGAGAGAGGATATTCAAATCTAGACTTAGTTAATATAGCATGTGTCATGAATTTTGTGAATAGTAGATTCTTGATTATTGTTAAGGTAGAGATATGCTTGACATCGCATATAATCGGATAGAGAAATTAAGCTTAAACCTTCTTTAATTGCAGTTCACATAGAGATATAGTGAGTTGATTGATTTAGGTGTTTAACTTGTTTCTATCTTAATTGTGGATTTAAGTTAATATGGTATTAGTGCATCGAGAGGTGGCTAGTATTATATTAGTGTTCTTGATTAATAAACTGGGATATTGAATTGAATTGGAATAAAGGTTTGAAAATCAGAGTGAAGCTTAGGGTGAAATCATAAGTCTAATTCTCCATTAATTGTTTGAAACTCTGGATTTTGATATTTGTGATTGTTTTGGGATAATTTAGTTAATTGTTAATTTAGTTTCTATAATTAAAAACCATTGAATTGAGTAGTTTAATAGAATTAGGATTAATAGAAAATTGATAATCGTGAAGTTCAATTTCTTGCTAAGTTATCTTCGTGGGAACGATACTTTATTCACTACTATATTACCTGTTGACCACGTACACTTGCGTGATTTGTGTACATAGATTTTACCCAACAATATGATCTTCTACTCAATGCGTCAGCTACCACGTTTGCTTTTCCAGGATGATATTGGATAGTATGGTCATAATCTTTCAATAGCTCGAGCCAACATCGTTGCCGCATGTTGAGTTCCTTTTGGGTGAAGAAATATTTAAGGCTTTTATGATCTGTATAGATCTCCACTTTCTCCCCATACAGATAGTGTCTCCAGATCTTTAATGTGAAAACGACTGCTGCCAACTCCAAATCATGAGTAGGATAATTCCTCTCATATTCTTTGATTTGTCACGAGGCATAGGCTATGACTTTCCCATGTTGCATGAGAACACATCCTAACCCTTTGCCTGAATCATCGATGTAGATAACAAATCCATCCAAACTAGATGGTATTGTCAGAACAGGTGCCGAAATGAGTCTCCTCTTGAGTTCTTGAAAACTCTTCTCACAATCCTCGCTCCAACTGAATTTTGTATCTTTACGAGTCAGCTGAGTTAACGGAGTAGCGATTCAAGAAAATCCTTCCACGAATCTCCGATAATACCCAGCTAAGCCCAGAAAGCTACGTACTTGATCCCACCGACTTTGGTTGCTCCCAACTTTGTATTGCTTCAATCTTCACAAGAATTGACGAGATACTCCATGTTTTGACACCACGTGCCCAAGGAATGCTACTTCCTCAAGCCAGAACTCACATTTCTTCTACTTGGTATATAGCTTGTTTTCACGAAGCCTTTGTAGTACCAGCTTCAAATGGTTCTCATGATCTTCACGGCTTTTGGAATAGATGAGGATGTCATCAATAAAGACAACAACGAACTGATCCAAATATTCTTTGAATACTCGGTTAATCATATCCATGAAAGCAGCAGGAGCATTAGTCAATCCAAAAGACATGACTAAGAATTCATAATGCCGTCGCATCTGAGTTACGAAGGCGATCTTTGAAATATCCTCAATTTTAATCTTCAGCTGATGATATCCAGAACGAAGATCGATCTTTGAAAAGAATTATGCTCCTTACAACTGGTCGAACAAGTCATCAATGCGAGGTAACGGATACCTATTCTTAATGGTGACAAGGTTCAATTCTCGGTAGTCAATACAAAGTTGCATACTCCCGTCTTTCTTCTTTACGAATAACATAGGAGCACCCCAAGGAGATGTACTAGGACGAATAAAACTGATGTCCAACAACTCCTGTAGTTAGACCTTTAACTCCTAAAGTTCAATAGGAGCCATTCGATATGGGGTTTTAGAAATGGGCTTTGTACTAGGTTCAAGGTCAATAAAGAATTCAACTTCACGTTCTGGGGGTAGACTGGGAAGTTCTTCAGGAAACACGTCAGGAAATTCACTAACAACAGAAATATTATTCAAATCTGGCGTGTTTTTGTTCAAGTCCGTGACATGGGCTAAGAAAGCTTGACATCCATTTTTTTAATAAACGAATAACTTTATGGCTTGATATGACAGTGATTGACTTTAATGGTTTGGTTGTTTGAATTCGTATAATAGGTTAGTTAGGAATATAAAAACTAACAACCTTACGAAAATAATCATTTTTAGCATGATGCATGGTTAACCAATCAATCCCTAAAATCACATCAAATGCAAGAATTTTCAACGAAATAAGATCGACAGGTAATGTGATGGTACCAACTTGAATCAAGCAAGATTTATAAACAGTAGATGTAATGAAGGTTTCTTCTAATGGAGTCTCAACAGATAAGTCAAGATCTAATTTCTCTGGAGTCAAGTTCAAACGTTGAGCACAAGCAGGAGAGATAAAAGAATGGGTAGAATCGGTATCTAATAAGGTATAAACTTCGCAAGAGTTTATGATTAGCTTACCCGTGATCACCTCGTTCGAGTTTCTCGTGTTTTAGCCGATCGCGACAAACGCCCTCCCTTGAACCACCGACTTTGTTTTGTCCGTAGTCGCCTTTGGTGTCGTGAGTCCTCGCTGGACTTGACTTTGCTTTCTGTGACAAACCGGGCTATATATAATGATCTTTTCCACAACTGAAACATACCTTGGAAGGCTGTGAACAATTTGGACTTATGTGTCCCTCATTTTCACATCTGTAGCATCTAACTGGCGCTTGTTCTCCTCCCCTAGAATTTGTTGTTGGTGCTGCTGCTGATGTCTTCCCGTCATTATTGAATCTCCTCTTTCTGAAATTTCTACTTGACTCACCTTTCCTATTATCATGACCATGATTACCACCTGAGTGGTTACCGCTTTTGCCTGTATTCTTTCTCCTCATTTGGTTATCATCGCTCAGATGATTTCCACATCACCCAGTATGACCTTGATTGTGGTCCCTCGGTTGAACATACTCATTATCTCGCTCTAATAATTGAGCCCTGTTTACAACATCTGAATATAAAGAAAATTTATGAGAGATAAGATATTGTCGAATCTCGGGTTTTAGACCTCTCAGAAACATCCTTGTCATTCGTTCGTCACTATCTACCAAATGAGGTGCAAACCTGGATAACTCAACAAACTTCGCCTCGTACTGGGACACCGTCATGTTATTTTGTTCCAGTCTGATAAACTCTACCTCCTTCATATGACGAATACTTTCAGGAAAGTACTTGTTATTGAATAGTTTCTAAAACATTTCCCAAGACATATTGAGTGCGACAGGCTGGGTACGCTTCACAGACTCCCACCAGTAGTCTGCCTCACCACGGATCATAAAGGTGGCGAAAGGAACCTTTTGTTCCTCCGTGAATCCCAAGACATCGAATATCTTGGTAATTTGCTTGACCCACGTTTTTGCCTTAATCGGATCCGGCTTTCCCGCAAATTATGGTGGTCCCAACTCCTTGAACTACTTGGCTATGATAAGCCGCGCATTGCTATCATTTCCACCCGTATTTTGTGTTCGAGTCTCCTTCGTCTGATTTTGCATGAACTGCAAAAAGCTTCTAAACATCCCATCATTCATCATTTGTTCGGTAGTGTTATTTACAGGAGGAATATTACCTTCCTGTTGCACGTTCCCCTGGGTGATGATTAAAGGTGTCTCCACTGTCTCATTCACTCCATTGTTAATATTTTCCGCTGCCATTCTTAAATACTACCATAAAATAATGGTTAATTAACAAATTAACATATCACATATTAACCATATGCTCTGACTGACCAAACAAATAACAAATAAACTTAGTCAGGTCATACTAGCGAAGGAATTCCCCGTCTCTCCCCTCCTAGTTCTTGTCTCACATCTCAGCCAAGGATCATATCCCTAAGCTTTGATACCAACTGTGACGCCCCCAAAATAGGTATACATCACCCATTCTGAGTCGCCAAATACATGGTACAGAAACAAATACAACTTCAGTAATACAATTGTCGTGCAAAATACGACAACACATATACTGTGAGTTTGAATACAACTATTGTCTAATAGAGAGTATACAAACTCAAAAGGAGTCCTCATTACAATTATTGATACACTATTTTACAAAATAGTGAGGACTACTAATACAACTATCCTGAACCATCACTCCATACCCCGGCTAGTTCCTGTTATGTTCTCACCTCCTGAGAAGAAAAATGGAACAAAAAAAGAAAAAGGGTGAGCTCAACTAGCCCAGTAAAGAATATTATGACTAAGATAATATACAACAATTTATCATTAGTCTTCAACAGGGAAAAATATGATAAAATATAATAGACAACAAGTTTTAGATCAACAACTGCAGCGGAACAGCAATCCATTAGAAGAGTCAAGTAGAGAAAGAATTCTACTATCTTTTAAGATTTAAAAGTTCATCATGAATATTTTATCCCTGTAACATCAATCAATATACATCTGGAATCAAATATTCATCTTTGCACTACAGGCCAAATATATTCATTTGTATTACCAGTTGGTCATGTTCATCTCAACACCTGTTCATCTTTGCACTATTGGCCAAAGATATTCATCAGTTAATCATTTATCTTTGCACTACAGGCCAAAGATATTCAGTAATATCAACATTTAGGACTGAGGATGATGAAAAATATTTTAAAGAAAATGAATCCAGTGAGATAAAAGATCAAAGACTGGAGATTCGTACTTTAGTTTATCCAAGTTCAAAAATACCTTATAATAATCAATTATGGAGCAAAATTAAAGAATAAAGATCAAAACATGGATACAATCAAAGATAGTAACCATAATAGACAACTTGGACAAAGAAAAGAAAATTTCATTTTTTAGTGAATAGGCGAGATTCGTGAATAGGTCAGATATCGTGAATAGAGTCAGATATCGTGAATAGTGGACGATATCGTGAATAGTAACCCCGACACAAAAAGGTAGAAATTTCACAATAAAATCCATACCAATATTTTGGTATAATGATATTGAAAGAATAACATCATTATGAAGAAAATAACTTCCCTTACCTCAAAATAACAGTACTTCTGATCGGAATATCGGTATAAGGCTGAAGGAAACTTGCACTGATGAATAGAAACTCACAAAGTATCTAAATACTCACAAAATACGCTCGATAATATAGAGAGAGAAAGAGAGAAAACTTGTTCCTGGTGTGATTTTCAATTCTAACTAAGCACCCTATTTATAGGAAAATGCTTAGAATGCCATAGCAGACTAACCTGCTACCTGATGGCTTTACCTGCTACTATTCAAGCCTACCACTTATGAAAATAAATTCCAGCACATTTCATTACTCACCAACCAAAAGTGGGGCCCACCATATTTTAATAAAAATATTTATTTCTGAAACTTCAATAATTCATAATAAATAGCCCTTTTATCAGAAAAATTCGAATCTCATGTCTATTCCATAGGAAATTAAATTCTCTACAACTTTGTAAGTTTAAGTTTTTCCAAATTCCAAACGAAAAATGACCGAAATCCACATACAGACGATTTTCAAACATCCATTCTGACAAAAATACTGATAAAACACCTCAGCATTAATTCCTTCATTTATAACCACAATAAATATATCCATCATTTATATCCACATAAAATAAATATTTTCTTATCATATAAATCAATAATTAATTATTCACAAATAATATTACAGAATCACAATTATGACAACCAGGTCGTTCCCAGGAAAGAGGGGGCTTTCCGATAAGGATTTCTCTTTATTGGCGCGCAATTAGGTGATCAAACCCCTTTCCTAGACAGAACTTCCTTAGACATTGCCAATAATGCTATCTAATAATATTATTCAAATAATATGAATTATTGATCTGATAATGGAAAATACTGTGCAGTGACAATTATTGAAACAACAATAATATAAAATATCAACGTAGCAATTATTGAATCAATAAAATAAAATATTGAATAAGTAATTAATCGTAACAATTATTGAGTAGTGCCTTCTTACGTAAGAATCAATAATTCAAAAATACTGTGCAATACCGTGTGCTACTGTGCAACCACGTGTATTACTATATTTTAACCACCGGGTATTCCAATAGTGTTAACGGTAACAACTACGCCGTTATTTATAAAAACTCAAACTTGTCATTTTCTTCATTCGATCGTTTTCTGTTATGGGGCCCATAAATGGTTGCACCGTCATACGAATATTCCCCGACAGCAAGAATATTCTCCGACCAAACGAATATTCCCCGACAACAATGAATATTTTATAAGCACTTGCTTATTTTGCAAAATTTGCACATTTCACCCATAACCAAAACATTATATCAATTTAACACCTTATTATTCACAATACTAAATAGAGGAAATTTGATTTTATTCATTAAAAAGTTGGGGTCTTACACCAACATTTCCCCCCAGTCTTTTATTAAACAGAACGTCTAATGAAAGAGTATATTTGGCCCAATAAATAAAGTTGACCGAGGTCCAACTGGTGAATCTCAAATAGCAACATAAATAAAAATCAAAAGCTCAATCGAGAAGCCTACTACGGTTAATACTTAAGACCAAAGCCAGACGCTACCTATTCAAATTCATCATCATTGCTGGCATTAAATTAGCCACCGTCGAGTTTCATGAAAAACCAAAAAGACCGCCAGTATAAGAACTCCTTTTCCCCAATTTTGACAGTTTTACCTGCCAATTTGAATTTCAGACGTCTCCTGCCTTCTTCCTCCTCCCAATTTCTCTCTCTACCTGCAAGTCTCCAACAATGGCTTCCCAAAGTTCAGATAACACAATACTCATCCCTACAATTCTAATTTCTACTGTTTCCCCTTCCCTAAGCCCCACAAAAGTGGCATCGGGTTCAAACCCCCAATCTGATGCTACTCCAAGCAAAAGTACGCCGTCAAAACCGCTTCCCAACCCCTTCGTGTTGTACCAAAGTGAAGAAGAATTTCCTCACGCCAACACCCCATCTTCACTATCCGAAAAAGATATTTGCACCATCCAAGAACGGTACCAAATACCAGAGACTCACCATCTGAGACGACCATCTTCCACGGAGCGGATGTACCAATGTCCAGAGGGTTGGATTACCATGCCCCTTACACTTCTGGAGAAAGGGGTCCGCTTCCCCCTAAACGTATTTCTGGTGACACTTCTGGGGTTTGTTGGCGGTGGATTCGCCCAACTTGTCCTGAACTCCTACATCCACATCTTAGCCTTCATCACATTCTGCCACGAGGTAGGCATTGTACCTACCCTCGACTTCTTCTTCTTTATCTACACCATCAACAAATCCCAAGAGAAGGGATTTAAAGTTCTGAGTAAAATATCTTTGAAGCCTGGTGAGAACTTCGAGAGACGCTCCCTGATCAACACCCCTTCCAGCAATAAAGGATGGCACAAGGAATGATTCTTCGTCAAAGGTCCCAAAATCACCTCTCTGCCATATTAGACCACCTTAGAGAAAGTATCGGTAGACTTTGGGGACATCACCGAAGAGCGAGTCAATAAGATGATAGAGCTCTTGGACAACTTTCCAAAAAAGGAGTGGAGCTATAGTCTTCTCACCAAATAAGCATGGTTATACGACCATAAACGCAAGTTTCGAACTATACTGATGTATAATTTATTGAATTTTCTTTAAAAACACTGGTTTTGAATTATTGCTACTTATCCTCTGCAATATCTCTGATCAAACCGACGTCGATTGACCGAAAGGATCTAGATAAATTCCTTTCGGGTACATCTTCGCCGACTTCTACCGAAATCCTAGTTGAAGTGCCCTCAACTTCCGAACCTCAGAAAGCTGAAGCTCAAACAACAGAACTCATCACTGCCGAGGAATCCAACCAACCTCGTTTGAAGAAAAGAGCCGCCCGAAAGCCCAAACAAATTCCCCAACCAGCCTTCAACGCAAGCCTCCTCGACTTACCTCCTGACGAAAGGACGCGAGTCACTCGTATCAAGAAGAGGAGAACCAATATAATAGCTTTAACCCCTGAAGAACTCTGAGCCCCTCCCCTCGAAGGCACTCGACCACCAGTGATTCCAGTTGAGATTAACGAGCCAAAAATTGAACCGAAAGAACAAATTGAACCAACCTCCTCTCTCTCTCTCGCAAAAGAAAACACTCTTCGGTCGACCAATCGGAACCAATTCCTGAACCCGCAGTTACCCAACCTCTACCTCCTCCTGAACAACCCATGTCTTCCCCACCAGGACCTACCTCAGCCGAGACCAGACCTAAAGCGGTGGCATCCCCCACTTTATGGCCTAAACTAAACGAGACCTTCCTCTTCCAACTATATGATTCTTTCATTCGTGATACTAATGATCATCGGTTCGGCAATAGCTCCATCACGGACTTGATTGATGAAGGAATGATGTACCAGGCCAAGGTAATTTCATCAATAACTTAGTCATTTACATCTTTGCCTTCACTTTGAAATTGTTTGACTAACACTGAATATATGTAGGCAAACGCTGTCTTCGGGCGCCTCCGTCCCAGATATAAGGAAGCTGAAGCTGAAGCTGAAGCTGAAGCTGAAGCTGAAGAGGATGCCACCCGGAGAGAGAATGCAATTCTAAACTCTGCCCTGGCCCAAGAGAGAAGTTAGCACAGAGATACCCTCTTCACCAATGAGGGCCTTCAGAAAGAACTAGCTCAAATTAAAGAGGAGTTAGAGACAACCAAAGGCATTCAACAAGCTACAGTTGATATGAACATCGACTTAGTTTAGAAGAACGAATCTCTGAGGAATAAAAACGAAAATCTTGCCAAGGCCAACTTGATCTTGGCGAAACAAGTCGATGAAGTCCAAGCTAACGCCCAAGCTAAGGAGGAAAGACATCTGGCCAGACGTTGTAAGCTTCAAGATAAGCTGCGAGCATTGAAGGAGCTGGGTCCGCCTTTTACCGAAGACTTGCGCAAGGAGATACAAGTCGAGTACTGAAAATCAGCTGAACTAAATAAGGAAATCGTCAAGATGTACTTCAAAGGTTATGAGGTATGCTGAAGTAAGGACAAGGCAAAACTCGTCACGACCAAAATAGATCCAGTCATCTTTGACTCCTCCGAAAGCGAAGACGATACCTGAAGATGACTTCTCTTTCCCATAGTTTTAGGACTTCTGTAAAAGTTTCTATCTTTTTTGTAAACAGTTTATATCAATGAAATATCAACTTCATTCCTTATTACATCTTTGTGATCTTTTCTTGTCAATAATTCACCATCAATCAACTTGAAAAATGTACAAGCTCTTTCTTAAACTTAACTTAAACTGTTAGCTAACAATTAAGAAAATTTCATAACAGATAAGATGAAGTAATAACACAACCCGAACTCAACACTTAAACAAAATCAGGTAATAAGGTAATGCAATACTTATTCGTTACCGAAGTGTGAGATAGATCTGCATCAATCCAATTTGCCATCAAATGGCCGAACGAGTTCAACCGAACCTCCTTGCACCATTTGGAGTTTGTTTACCACGCAGGGCCTAACAAATTCACAAGTTCCACCGAACAATTAGGCCACCATTGAATGGTAGGCGAGTCCACCCGAACCTCCTTACACCATTGAACTTTGTTTACCACGCAGGGCCTAACAAATTCACAAGTTCCACTGAACAATTAGGCCACCATCGAATGGTAGGCGAGTCCACCCGAACCTCCTTACACCATTGAACTTTGTTTACCATGCAGGGCCTAACAAATTCACAAGTTCCACCGAACAATTAGGCCACCATCGAATGGTAGGCGAGTCCACCCAAACCTCCTTACACCATTGAACTTTGTTTACCACGCAGGGCCTAACAAATTCACAAGTTCCACCGAACAATTAGGCCACCATCGAATGGTAGGCGAGTCCACCCGAACCACCTTACACCATTGAACTTTGTTTACCACGCAGGGCCTAACAAATTCACAAGTTCCACTGAACAATTAGGCCACCATCGAATAGTAGGCGAGTCCACCCAAACCTCTTTCTATTGCTCCCGAATCGAGCATGGAATTTGCCACACAGATTCGTCCAAGACGAGACTGAATCTGAAGGCAAAGTACCCATCCACTGCCTTGCATCTTTTCGGAGCGTTGTCATAAACGTCTGACATTTGGCTACATCAGTAAAATATCCGATGTGAGGAAGATTCTTGGTAGGATCCCTAGATCCATCATAACTCTCCATGTGAGGAAGCTTCTTGGTAGGATCGACCTTCTCCTTAAGAATATCCGAGGAAAAAGGAGATACCTTTTTCCCCAAAGTATCCTTCTCCTGTTGAACTTCAACTAGCTGCTTCCAAAGCTCTTTCAATTCCTTCACCAGAAATTCCACTCCTTCCGGTTGCGAGAAGACTTCTTTCTCCGGAGAAGCCTTCTTCTTCTTAGTAATCCGATCCTTATCATCCAAACCCGCACCTTTAGACGGACTTCCCCAATGATGAGTATCCACAGGGTGGTGTTCCCTTGTCGGATTCTCAGGGGTACGACCTCTGGATCTACTTCGGTATGGAGCTCTGTCACTGAGGTGAGAATACTCAAAGCGGGATACCTTCTTTGTATTCTCAGGTGAGTACTCCCTGGATCTTCTTCTTCATATACTTCTACCATGATCCCGAGAACTGATAGGGTGGAGTGCCCTTTTCGGTCTCTCAGGAGTATGGCTTCTTGACCTTCTTCGATCCGAAGGTCGGCCTCGAGATACATGACCAGAGTGTACATGCTCTTTTCCTCTTCCTAGTCGCCTTTCTGTGGACCTACTCTTTCCTTCAGGCTAAGCATAACTAGATGCTTCGTCCTTCATCTCTACCATACAAAGCATCTGTTCAGTAATCTCTTCTCTCTGTTTCAAAAGAACCTCTAAGGCTCCGTCCGCTTCATTTGCCATCTTGGCCAACTTGGAAGCCTTATCGGTCTGACCATCTCGGTGTTGGGTTTTAGGCGGTATGCCTTCTACCCGTTTCCAACCATGGTTAGGTCCTTTATCAGCAGAAAAAACCAATCTTCTCTTAGCATCACCATGGACTCTCGAACGAGAACCTTCTAAAACATGCTTGGAAGCAGTACTATCATGAACACTCTTTGAAGGACCCAACTGATCCTTGACAGATATCCGTTGTATAGATGAACTCACAGCCATCGGTTTTCCTTCAGGGGTAACCGTTCTACTCCTCACCATAACTTCTGACGTAGAAAAGCTAAAATATGTGATTGAAAACTCAAGAACACTAGAAAATAACCCTCCTTCTTTCCATGCGCCTTAATCACGTAAAACGCGTCCAATCCTGCACAATAAACACGTCAATACCAGAAGCTTGACGGCTTGGACCGTCGGAGGATAGCTCCGGCGTGAGAGTCAGTACAGGCAAACACAAGGTTAACAATGGAGGATATTAGCTCTAGTATTTTGATCAGATAAAATATCAGTTACCTTTGTTGTGTGCGATCCTTGCCATCATATACTCAAAACTCCAGTTTTACGTGCCACAGACTCCCTTGACACCACCCACTGCAGGTAGCTTACTTGCTGATCCCATCACCTTTGTCCACCGCTGGTCGATTCTGTCCCATCCTCATTAATGCCATGCAGGAGATAACAGTCAACCGTCCTCCTTTTCATCATTACCGGTCAAAGCTTAAATTAAGATATTATTCTTCTAATGGATCAGCCCACTGATCCGGCCCAACACTTTCAAGACCCAATAGATTTAATCAAATGAATCAGCCCAAACAGTCCGACCCATTATACATAAAATATCATGGCCCAACATATCTTATTTAAAATAAATTAAAACGGACACTATTTTTACAGTTTGTTGTTAAAAATAAGATATAAACTAGGCCAACCAATGTTAAATCAAATTGTATTTCCTACTTATCAATTGTACTGTAATATTATTTTGGTTTGAATCATCTAATTTAAACTTCATTGATAATAAATGTTACGTCCTCTCAAGCACATAGAATAAGTTTTTAAGTTAAATTTATTTGATACGAGACTTTAACCAAATAAATTAAATCAAAGTGAGACATTAATTCAATACTTTGTAATGTAATGAAGTTGTAACATAATAAATATAAGAAATTATTAAATTCACAATTTTTTTTGTTATTTTCACAACAAAAATATCGTTGTAGATGTATAGCGATGGGGAAAATTGTCATTATAGAATCTATAACAACAATTTGTTGTGAAAATAATATTTTCTGTTATGAATTTAACAATTTTCATTTGTGTTTGGTTCATTCTTTAAAAGTGTACACACTGTTTCAAAAATAAATAAATCAAGCTGTATTCAAAATTTTAAAATTTAATATGATTCATGTAGTTAAGTCATGAAAAGAATTGATATGTATAATTATTAGAATAATACTAGAAACAAACTATTGTACAAACATTTAATAAACTGCTGATGTGGCATACTCCATGTCGACGTCGGGAAAAATTTCTCTGGAATTCCTCTTTTAAAAATTTCTTATCCTTTATGTTTTCTATGTGGTTCGAATTTTGTTGAAAGGGTGAAATTAAAAAAAAAGTGTCCGACATAAAATGTCGACGATTTGAAAATATTGATTTTACAGAGTCGCTAGTTAGTATGAGTGAAATGGTTGTACCAACTCAACCGAGTTATGATTTTTTTTGCAAAAGGCCCAATTATTGGATTCTATTTAACAGACCTTGGAAACCGAGATTCATAGAGTTCGGGGGTTTGCTTAAGCGGGAGGAAGGTGTTAGGCACCCCTCGACTTTTGTAAAAACACGGTTACCGAGTTTGGGCCTAAGTATTTTGTTTAAAAGTAGTACTATGCCTTTTTTGCTCCTATATACAAAGGGTTTGATTCATAAAATCAATTTTTAGCAAATAATTTAAAGGTGAGGTTTTGAAAAGCAATTTTCAAAAACTTATGCTCGCATAGTAATTGAGGTCTTTGATACTTCCATTTTATTTCGTATTTAGCTTGATTTCAATTTTATTGGAGATGCGAAACATCTTTAACAATATATATATATATATATATATATATATATAAGTGTAGGGCCTTTTATGGGCATGGAAACCATCGAAGTGACCCAAGCACCACTGTGACGCCCCCAAAATAGGTCCATACAACCCATTCTGAGTTGGCAAATACATGGTACAGAAAATAACTACAACTTCATTATTACAATTGTCGTGTACGATAACACAAATGCTGTGAGTTTAAATACAAATATTGTCTTCTAGACAATATCCAAACTCAAATAAGTCCTCATTACAATTATTGATACACTATTTTACAAAATAGTGAGGACAACTAGAACAACTGTTTTGAAATATCACTCCACACCCCGACTAGTTCCTGCTATATTCTCGCCTTCTGAGAAGAAAAGTGGAATAAAAAGGAAAAGGGTGAGCTCAACTAGCCCAGTAAAGAATATTATGACTAAGATAATGTAGAACAAATTATAGTTAGCCTTCAATAAATCAGATAAAATATAATAGACAACAAGTTTTAGAACAATATTCGCAGCAGAAATAATAATTCATTAGAAGAGTTAAGTAGAGAATGAAGTCTACCATCTTCTATGATTTAAAAGTCCATCTTCAATATTTTATCCCTATAGCAACAATCAATATACATCATGAATCAAATAATCATCTTTGCACAACGAGCTAAAGATATTCATTTGTATCACCAGTTGGTTATGTTCATCTCAACACCTATCCATCTTTGCACTACGGGCCAAAGATATTCATCAAGTAATCATTCATCTTTGCATTACAGGCCAAAGATATTCAGTTATATCACCATTTAGGACTGATGATGATGCAACATATTTTAAAGAAAATGAATCCAGTGAGATAAAAGGACAAAGAATAGGGATTCATACTTCAGTTTATCCAAGTTTAAAAATACTCCATAATAATCAATTGTGGAGTAAAATTCAAGAATGAAGATCAAAACATGGATACAATCAAAGATATTAACCATAATAGACAACTTGGACTAAGAAAAGAAAATTTATTTTTTCTGTGAATAGTGCCGTATACGTGAATAGTAACCCCGACACAAAAAGGTAAAAATTTCATAAGAAAAATCATACTTCGTGAATAGTACCGTACTCGTGAATAGTGTTGTACAAGTGAATAGTAACCTCGACATGAAAATGTAAAAATTTCATAATAAAATTCATACCAATATTTTGGTATAATGATATTAAAAGAAATAACATCATTCACGAAGAAAATAACATCCCTTACCTCAAAAGAATAGTACTTTTAACTGAAATATCAGATATAATGCTGAAGAAAACGTACACTGCTTATCAACTTTCAAAGTATCTAAATACTCACAAAACTACGCTCGATATATAGAGAAAAAAACTTCTGATTCTGGTGTGATTTTTATTTCTAAGCACCCTATTTATAGGAAAATGCCAGAACACCAATGTAGACTAACCTGCTACCGGTGGCTTCCACCCTTTGCTATTCACGCACACCACACTTTGAAATTTCAATAATTTTCCATAAAAAACAAAAGTGGGGCCCACCCATGTTTTTAATAAAAATATTTATTTCTGAAACTTCAATCATTCATAATAAATAGCCCTTTTATCAGAAAAATATAAACCTTATGTCCATTCTATGTAAAATTTAATTATCTAAAACTTTGTAGAAATCTTTTTTTCCAAATTCCAAACAGAAAATGACCGAAATCCACATACGGATGATTTTTAATACCTCCATTCCGATAAAATACTGATAAAACACCTCAGCATTAATTCCTTCATTTATATCCACATAAAATAAATATTTCCTTATCAATAATTAATTATTCACAAATAATATTACAGAATCACAATAATGACATCTAAATCGTTCCCAGGAAAGAGGGGGCTTTCCGATAATTAGGTGACCAAACCCATTTCCTAGATAGAAATTCCTTAGACATTGCCAATAATGCTATCTAATAATATTATTCAAATAATATGAATTATTGATCTAATAATGGAAAATACTGTGCAGTGACAATTATTGAAATAACAATAATATAAAATATCAACGTAGCAATTATTGAATCAATAAAATAAAATAATGAATAGTAATTACTGTAACAATTATTGAGTAGTGCCTTCTTACGTAAGAATCAATAATCCAAAAAAAATCATGCAATACTGGTGTGCTACTATGCAACCCGCCGCGTATTCGCATACTTTAACCACCGGATATTCCAACGTTGTTAACGATAACAACTACTGTAGATTATTTATAAAAACTTAAACTTGTCGTTTTCTTTATCCGACAGTTTTTCGTTATGGGGCCCACAAATTGCCGCGCCATCGTACGAATATTCCCCGACAACAAAATATTCCACGACCAAACGAATATTCCCCGACAACAATGAATATTTTATAACCACTTGCTTATTTAAAATATTTGTGCATTTTACCCATAACTAACCACATTAATCAAATCAACCCCTTACTATTTAAAAATAATGAATAGAGGAAATTCAATTTTATTTATAAAAAGTTGGGGTCTTACAACCACTAACCACTATTTGATTATGTCAGGGACTTAAATTCGTATCTCTGCTTTAAGGTCCAGGGTTACATTTACAAGGGGCTGCAAGCTGTCTATACAGTTCAAAATTTTCCATCATGAGAATCGGATCCAGATCCAGGGAATTGATCATAGATCCCATGATTCCTAGGCTCATAGAATTATTTAAAAGCTTGCATAGCAAATATATTGAATTAAAATATAGATTAAAATCTAGACATCATAAAACAAAGGATTCGTCAATTAAATCCTTGCATGCACGTAGTCCAGCTTTCCGTTCCCACTAGATACAAATCTAAGGTCGTGTGGTTGCTTAATATTTACAAAACTAGAAAGAAAAATAGATTTAAATGAATTTTAGTCATTCTAACTCAAAGGTTCCAGTTTTACAACTTTTGAACCTGTTAAAAGTTGGATATGGCTAGATTTAGATAAATCTTATTCACAAACTTTATATAGTACAGATTTACATCAAATGAACAATTAAAACTGGTATTTAATCACATTAAATAACTATATATATATATATATATATATATATATACACACACTAAAGCTGTTAAAAGTTTCAAATATGAAGAAATCTTACAGTGTGTAGTGAGGAAGGCTTTAAACTTCTTTTGAAGCTTAAAAACTCCATTTCCACCGGTTAAAACTTGATTTGTTACACTATATGAGTATAAAGTGTTTATAAAGAACAATATTGGAATTTGGAACACTGTTGGAATTTCCTCTCTTTTTTTTAAATGGCTGATGGGGGGTCTATTTATAGACCAAATCAGCTGCGGGTCAACCTGTGGTTGACCTGGGTGGCCCCGACCCCGTTGGTCCATTTATCTCGATGTACGTGCACTCCGACCAATGCGTTGTCTGCTCGAACCTTCATAACTTTCAATCCGGGAATCTAATGGAGGCGTGCTATACCTTTCCGGAAAGCCCTTTCCGAGAGTTACACAATGAAATGGGATCTGAACTTTTCCGAATCTGGGAAGACGGGTTCTTGATCAGATCTTTGAGTCTTCTTAGTACTTTCGTTGAGTTGTCTTATGTTGTTTTCACTCGAAATTGACGTTATAGTTCTGCATGACCTTCATGGCAGTGATTTGACTTGATTTGTTGTTGAGTTGGTAAAATTACTCTTTTTCCCTCCCGGGTTGGTTCCAGGCTTGACGTGGCAGCATCTGTCTTCCTCGGGGTTATCTCCGAGGTTTAACTGTTAGTGTTTCATGTCTGTATTCAAGGTTGTTTCTGAAGTTGATTTGATGATTTTCCAGGGTTGTTGCTGGGATTTTATTTGATCTCTCGGGGTTGTCACTGGGGTTTGAATTGATCTCCCGGGGTTGTCACCCGGGTTTGTCTTGATCTTTCGAGGTTGTCACCGGGGTTTGACTTGATCTCCTAGGATTATCACTGGGGTTTTTCTTTGTGATTTTGAGTTCCAGGGTTGTCTCTTGAAGGCAAAAGACAATTCTGCCCTCCTGCATGGTTAATAACAAGAATGAGAAATTTCGAGTGTCTACAGATTCCCCTCTTTATCATGTTTATGCAATGTAATGGAATAAACAGGAGAAAGATTACTAGACACTTGAAATATGACAAGATTCACTACAAGAAATTACAAATTTTGTGACGAATTTTTTACCACGCACAAAATTTTGTCACAATTTGTTAATTAATAATTACGAAATTCATAATCGTCACTAAAACTTTTGTTTTTGTGACGACCTTTAATTTTGTTACTATTAATCATTTATATAGTTACTAATTTACACATTTGATGACGATTAAGAAAATTTCGTCACAAATTATTTTGGAGGTAGAATTTCGCACCAAAATTTTGGAGGGAAACCTTTTTTGTGATATTTTGTAATAATTGATGACAGTATTTATTATCACCAAATATTTCTTTCGATGACAACATAATAGTTTGTCATTAATTATTTGTAAAATTTAGTGACAATGTTCTTTCGTCACTAATGTTCACATTTAGTGACGCCAAATACAAATTCATCACAATTTTATTTGGAGGGAAAATTATTTTTGGAGGGAAATTTTTTAATGACGGAAAAATAATAATTTATGACAATTTGTATTATCATAAACACCAATTTTATATGACGAGATAATAGTTTATCACTAATTAGATGAGTGGATAAGTGACAAAAATATTTCGTAATAAATTCTTATATTTAGTGACAAAGTACGTAATATCGTCACAATTTTATTTGGAGGCAAAATTTTTCTGAAAAATTTTGGAGGGAAATTTTTTAAAGACAAAAAAATAATAATTTATGACAATTTGTATTGTCATAAATACCAATTTTATATGACGAGATAATAGTGCGTCACTAATTAGATGCGTGGATAAGTGACAAAAATGGTTCGTCATAAATTTTTATATTTAGTGACAAAGTACGTAATATCGTCACATTTTGATTTGGAGACAATAAAATTTAAGAAATTTTAGAGGCAAATTTTGTAAAGACGAAAAATTAATAAATTATGACATTTTATTGTCACAAATTAATTTTTTTAAAATAAAAATAATTTTATGTTTTATTTTCTTTCTTTTTCTTTACCTAAATATTTATAATATGTATAGTATTAATAAAAATTAATATTAGAATATTTATAATATGTATGTTTTATTTTAAAATAAAAATAAAAATACTTTTATGTTTTAAAATACGTATAAAATTTTTAAAATAAAATACTTTTATTTTTATTTTCATTACCTAAATATTTATAATATGTATAATATTAATAAAAATTAATATTAGAATATTTATAATACGTATGTTTTATTTTTAAAATAAAAATAAAAATACTTTTATGTTTTAAAATACGCATAAAATTTTTAAAAATAAAAATACTTTTATGTTTTATTTTCTTTCTTTTCTTTACCTAAATATTTATAATATGTATAATATTAATAAAAACTAATATTAGAATATTTATAATATGTATGTTTTATTTTAAAATAAAAATAAAAATACTTTTATGTTTTAAAATACTATAAAAATTTTAAAAATAAAAATACTTTTATGTTTTATTTTCTTTCTTTTCTTTACCTAAATATTTATAATATGTATAATATTAATAAAATTAATATTTTAATGTTTATAATATTTATGTTTTATTTTAAAAATAAAAATAAAAATACTTTTATGTTTTAAAATACGTATAAAACTTTTAAAAATAAAAATACTTTTATGTTTTATTTTCATTCTTTTTCTTTACCTAACTATTTATAATATGCATAATATTAATAAAAATTCTCGGTTGAATGTTCTTCTTGTCCAATAATTCTTGTAATTGTACCATTAATTCCTTCATCTCTACTGGTGCCATTCGGTATGGTGCCTTCGATATTGGAGTAGTTCCGGGCGCCAAATTGATTACGTAATCTACCTCTCTATCTGGTGGAAGTCCTGGTAAATCGTCTGGAAATACGTCGACGAAGTCCCTCACAATCGGTATTTCTTCTACCTTCGGATTCTCTTTTCGATTATCGACTATGTAAGCTAAGTATCCTACACAGCCTTGTCTCAACAACTTCCTGGCCTGCATCATCGTCAGACAACTCGCTTGTCTGGGCGACTTGCTACCATAAAATACAACCTTTGACGGAGTTATAAGGTTAATACGCTTCTTTTGGCAATCAATTACAGCCCCGTAATTGAATAACCAGTCCATTCCCAAAATAACGTCAAATTCTCCAAGTAGAATAGGGATAAGATCTACGTTCATGATATTACCCTTAATATCCACTCTACAGTTCTTAAACACGTACTTAACAGGTATTATCTCTTTATTCGCAATTTCTATATTCATGGGATATTCCAACTCATCCATAAGCAAATCTAAACTATTAGCAAAGTCTTCGGATATAAAGGAACAAGTAGCACCCGAATCAAATAAAATATAAGCATTAATTTCTTGATCGGAATGATACCTGACACCACATCACGAGACTGGATTGCATCCTGCACTGTCATATTGAAAGTTCTGGCAGTCGATCGGTTTATTGAATGTGGTCCGGTGATGGTTAAGGCATTTCCACTGTTATTTCCACGGTTACCTCCTGGTACTGCTCCTCCTGATCCCTTCTTAGGGCAGTCTCTTGCTAGATGATCCTTCGAACCACAGTTGAAACAAGCACCCTTCTTTGGGTTTGGACAGTTTGGTGCTATGTGGCCTTCTTGACCACAATTGTAGCACACTCGCTTCCCTTTCATACATACTCCCAGATGAGCTTTCCCGCAGGTCGGACATGCTTCAATTTGTTTCTTCTGATTACCTTGTTGATTTCCCGATGATGAGTTATCGTTCCACCTTTTCTTCTGATTGAAATTTCCACTTCATGTGCCACTTCCATTGGCCTTGTTATTAATTTCACCTTCACTCTTCTTCTTCTTCTGATCTTGATTGTACTTGGTCACTGCATCGCTTCCTCCTTCGGCGAGGATGGCCTTTTCAAGACTCAAAGAAGCGTGTTTATTTGAAACATTGATACCTTCTTTGTACACCCAAGGCTTTAGTCCTTGTCAATCTTCGGCTTTTCTTTCGTCCGTGTGTACTTGATACGGGGCGAACCTCGCTAACTCATTGAATTTAGCCGCGTAGTCATGTATACTCATGTTTCCCTGCTTCAGTTCCAGAAATTGAACTTCCATCTGATTCTGCGAACTAGTTGGGAAGTACATCTCGAAGAACATCTCTTTAAATCTCTCCCACGTAATTACACCTTCACCTCCTCGCACTTTTTTTTTGCTTGCCACCAAAGAGCTAGCCTCGGACTTCAAAGATAAATATTGAAAAAGCGGTCTTTTGGTCTTCTCTAACCCTAGCAACGTCGAAAACCTTCTCCATTTCCATAACCCACGTTTGAGCCTCGATTGGGTTCATGGAACCTTTGAACTCTGGCAGTTCCACCGCCTTGAAGTCTTTAAACGTTGTGTTTGGTGGAGCTTGAGGTTGATTGTTCATTGCTCCAGTCAGTAAGTTAACTAACTGTTGAACGGGATTTGCGTTGGCATTATTGTTATTATTGGTTGACTCTTCCTAAGCCGGTTGACGTTGTTGTCTTCTCCTTGGCGGGATTTTTCTGTTAAATAAACGATTTATTAGAACTTTATTTATTTCTCTAAATAGTTAAGGAATTACTCAACAATTTAACATGTCACTTAACACATCATCTCAAATAACTTGATATATTTGCATTCAAATCAAAGTTTTAACATTAAACGATAGCATAACAGCTATTTACAATAACTATCCTGGAATAAAGAATCCACAGGATTTAAAACATTCAAATATTCTTTCGTTCATAAACACGTCAGAATTTACATCTAAAACTAATTAAGTTCTTCACAAAATTAAATAAATCATATCACTGTCGATCAAGGTACTGATTAGCCTTGCTATGCTCCTCTTCTAAGATGCGATGCATCGTCCTGCGATCCATCATATATAATGGTAGTCCTTCGAACTGGATTGGGTACCTCAAAAATCGATCTTGGGTCTCATTCATTGCCTTGTTAAGTTTAGAGTACGTTTCCCCAATCTCCGCTTTCTTTGCACGACTATCATCCTCTGCACGATCAACTCGATGTGATTCTCTTACCCAGCCTTCCTCTGCTATGTTCAGCCTTTCGGATGTTTCCTTCAGTTCCTTCTTCAGTTTCTCTATCTCCTCGGTCTTATCTTCAGTTTGACCCTTCTCATGGACCAAATCCCATTCTACATTTTCCAGTCGAGAGTGAAGAGTCAAAATCTCCCTCTCCTTCTGCTCTAGAGTAATATGCTGAATAACCGCTCGCTCAGTCAAATCCTGGACCTCGTCTCATAACTCCACGTTACGGTCGTATAACGTGTCATACATCTCAGCATCAACGGTGTACCGTGGTAACTCCTCTTCTTCCTCAACAAATTCCTCCTCAGGATCCTCCTCAGGATCAGTCTCGGGCTCACGCTCCTGACCAACAACGGTGATCAATGGAGATGACTCCTCCTCTATTTGCTCCCTAACGACATGAATGTCTCGGGATTCCTCCTCTGTCGGTACTATAGGTACACGGGGTTCTTCTTCCCCAGCTTGACTAGCTTCTCCAACATTCGACATCCTGACAACAAAATTTTAAGTTTTAGTTACTAAGTCGTATCATCTAACGCATACTTTAACACATAAACACATAAGGTCTTTTATTATCTTCAATGAATTACATAAATTCATTTCTTATAACTTCGATAAGAGTTTTCCATCACTATCTTCTTTCTATAAGGTTACTACCTAAGATTGTTCCCCCACCTAAGGTTCATAACCTACTGACTTTGATACTAACTTCATGACACCCCAATCCGGGTACTTGATTCCACGGGATCCTGGTGTTCACTATACAAATATCATCTATCTATCTACCCATAATAAATGCAAACCATGCAATAGATAGAATAAAATCTTCCCTTAAGGGTTACAACATCCAAATAATAATAATACAATCCCAAAGTTAAACTAACCTTAAACATCTGTAAGTGAATCATAAACAAATAAGTCTTAAATAACATCATTAACTCAAGTCTTAAACATAAATACATCATCTAATAAAAATAACAAGTCTTCATCACTTGCTAACTTTGCCCTTGCCTTTACTAGTGGAAGGTTCATCGGTTCTTTCGTTCTTAACTGCAATGTTATTATTAAGCAAGAATGAGTACTATTGCCCACAAGTATAATAATGAAATAACAGTATAATAACATGCGAGTAAATCAAAAACATCTGAATGAAAGCTCAACTTTTGAATCAAGAATGAATAACAAGAATCAAAAGAATTCTGAGGGTCGTAAGACCTTGAACTATGTCCTAGGTTATCAAGGGTTATACTTGAAACCTTTAACAGTCATAAGACTATGGACCTTTCTTCTCGTACTTAGGGGGATCAGCCCTTAGTACCATTGTGACGCCCCCAAAATAGGTATACATCACCCATTCTGAGTTGTCAATACATGGTACAGAAACAACTACAACTTTATTATTACAACAGTAAAACTGTGAGTTTAAATACAAATATTATCTTCTAGACAATATCTATACTCAAATAAATCCTCATCACATTTATTGATACATTATTTTACAAAAATGGTGAGGACAACTAAACAACTCTCTCTAGAACCTTCATTCCATACCCCCGACTGCATTTCGCTTATATTCTCGCCTCCCGAGAAAAAATGGAACAAAAAGGAAAAGGGTGAGCTCAACTAGCTCAAGAAAGAATATTATGACTAAGATAATATACAACAAATTATCGTTAGTCTTCAACAGGGAAAAATCTAATAGAATACAATAGACAACAAATTTTAAATCAATATTCTCAATGAAAATAATAATTCATTAGAAGAGTTAAGTAGAGAATGCAAACTACTATCTTCTATGTATGAATTTAAAAGTTCACCGTCTCATCTTTTATCCCCGTAACATCAATCAATATACATCCGAATCAAATATTCATCTTTGCACTACAGCCAAAGATATTCATCGATTGGTCATGTTCATCTAAACACTGCTCATCTTTGCACTACGGGCCAAAGATATTCTTCAGAAATCATTCATCTTTGCACTATGAGCCAAAGATATTCAATAATATCATCATTTAAAGACCGAGGATGATGAAAATATTTTTAAAGAAACGAATCCAATTGAAACAAAATGACAAGGATTAAGGATTAAGGATTCGTACTTTGTTTTATCCACGTCCAAAAATACCTCAAAAATAATCATAGGGTGTAAAATTCAAGAATGATCAAAACATGGATACAATCAAAGCTAGTATCCAGAATAGATATTTTGGATAAAAAGAAGAAATTTTATTTTTCGATTGAATAGTGCCAGATATCGTGAATAGTGTCGATATCGTGAATAGTGCCGACACGTGAATAGTAACTCAGACACCAAAAGATAGAAATTCCACAAAAAACATCTTCACGCTTTCATGAATAGTAGACTCGTGAATAAGAATCGTGAATAAGAACTCATGAATCATGAATAGTAACTCGTGAATAGTAACTCATGAATAGTAACCCCGACATGAAAAAGTTCCAAATTTGATAAAAGTTCCAACCAATATTTCAAAGATAATGATATTGAAGAAATAATATCATTTGAGAAGAAAATAACATCCCTTACCTCGAAAGATCAAGATTAAATTGAAACACCGGATATAGGCTATGACTTGGACTCTAACCGTATAGCAATACTCAAAGTATACTCAAAATACTCACAAGAATACGCTCGATAATATAGAGAGAAAACTTGGTTTACGGTGTGATTTTCAATTCTAACCTAAGCACCTATTTATAGGAAAATGCTTAGAACACCAAAGCGTAAAATTTAATAAAATAATAATATATATATATATCAAATTCATACGCCCACTTTAGAATTCAGATCCTAGCATTTCCCACATGCCACCTTCTAGAAAAGTAAAAAAAAACGTTTTTCATAAAATAAATAATTAAAACTTTAAAAATCAATTATTTTGAGCTTGAACTTCAATAATTCATAATAAATAGCCCTTTCATCAGAAAATTCGAATCTCATGAGTTTTTATAGGAAATTCAATTTCTACAACTTTGCAGAAGAAAGTTTTACCAAATTCCAAATAGAAATTGACCGAAATCCACAAACAGGCGATTTTACAAATTTATAATCAAATTTCAAATCAATAAATGGGGTCCATTTGACATGTTTAACATGTTTTAAACATTTATTGCAATAAAAATACTCTTCCTCCTCAGATACTCATATATCCCACATTCGTTGTAAAAATATCACCATTATTATATTATTAAAATATAATAATATATTTAAATGAATTATTTTATCGAGAAAAAGATAAAATTTCAATTTTCAACAATTGTCACATTAAAATTTTTCTCCATCTATATCCACATAAAATCAATATTTTCCTCATTATATGAATCAATAATTAATTATTCACAAATAATATTATAGAATCACAATATTAACAACTGAGTGCAGGTTCGAGAAAGAGGGGCTTTCCAATAAGAATTTCTCCTTCTTGGTAGCGCAATTAGGTGACCAAACCTCTCCTTATGAGTAACTTTCTAGACATTGCCAATAATGTTATCTAATAATATTATTCAGGATAATATGAATTATTGCTTCCGATAATGAAAAATATTGTGTAATGACAATTATTGAAACAACAACAATATAAAATATCAACGCAGCAATTATTAACTCAATAAAATATCGAGCGGTAATTATCGTAACCATTATTGAGTAGTGCCTTTCACGTAAGGATCAATAATTGGTGCAATACTGGCGTATCTTCGCGTGTTTTAAACCAATATAGTATTTTAACAAGATAACTCAGTAATAACTACGCTGTTATTTTTAAACAACTTATATTTGTCGTTTTCTTCATCCAATCGCTTTCAGTTATGGGCCCACACACATGGTTTGTGTTGTCGCATTTAAATATTCCACGACAAAGATTTAATATTCCACGACCAAACGAATATTCCCCGACAACAATGAATATTTTATAACCACTTGCTTATTTTGAAATATTTACAGTATTTTACCCATAACTATCCACATTAATCAAATCCACCCTTACTATTTCAAAATAATAAATAAAGGAAATTCCTTTTATTTAAAAAAATTTACAGGGTCTTACAATTAGGGGGGATCATATCTTAGCATAATATCTTAACGCTAACGATAAGTAAATCCCTTTTCAGGTTGTTCATCTCGGTTTGACATTCGAGTCCGCACTAAAAGGAAGTTTGGTTTGGATAATTCAATAAGGGTTCTAAAATTTAGAACGTTCATCAACTAAGGACTAGTTGAATCAATAAAGTTCACTAGTCTAATAAGGTTCAACAATAATGATATTCGATTTGAATAATAATCTCAAGAAGTATACAATAGAACAATTATTGTATAACTGAATCATGCTTTGAAAAGATAATAAATCTTTAATATAACAATTGAACTTGAATAATAAGTAACGATAATTTACTCGAGGTAACTAATAACTTGAATAATAATGACAAGTAGGGTTAGAAAACTTTGCGTCATGTAGGCTAAACGATTACTACTTCCGCTCACCACAAATCCTACACACATACCATATGTATTCACGACATTCATTATTTACATTTTCACTTAATTATTTAATATAAACTCCACTTTATTTAACAAATCATTACCCTTCTAATTTAATTACTTAATTAAATTAGAATATTTTCATTCTCTTACTATTATTACACTCGAATAAATTATTTCATAATAATTTCCATCGAATATTTATTTTATTCCAAAAATATCTCAATTAAAATATTTACTTTATTTTATAAATATTTTAATAATAATTTTCATCGAATATTTATTTTATTCCATAATATCTCAATTAAAATATTTAATTTATTTTATAAATATTTTAATAATAATTTTCATCGAATATTTATTTTATTCCATAAATATCTCAATTAAAATATTTAATTTATTTTATAAATATTTTAATAATAATTTTCATCAAATATTTATTTTATTCCATAAATATCTCAATTAAAATATTTAATTTATTTTATAAATATTTTAATAATAATTTTCATCAAATATTTATTTTTTTATTTTTATTTTTTTTATTTTTATTTTAATTTTAATTTTATTTATTTATTTATTTATTATTATTTTTTTATTATTAAGTAAGGTGGTAATTTAGTTTGGTATTTCATTGAATTGGGGTTACCTGTGCTCATTTTTCTCAAGATTTCATAGTCATTCATGAACATAACAAGGCCAAATTAGGCCAAAAATCAATCACAGGTAAAATTATACATGAATATGGCCATAACTTCCAATTAGTTATTTTTACACGAATTTAGACTTACCCAATCATTGTAATACATATATAATCATTACTTAACCCATCTAGCATGATTTTTAACATGTTACAACACATAATTTGCAAAATCAACACATTTACTTCCACTGTTCTTGATGTTCTTGAAGATTTTGAAAATAAAACATGAAAATTGTCACTACGGATTCGTTATAACACCGAATCCGTTTATTTAAACTTTGGTCTCTTCGTATCAACATGCATAACAACATACGAATGTAAAATTTAGGGATAATATACGTTCAATACATGAAATATCACGTATAAGGCCATATGGCCAAAACCTAAACTCTATAAATTTTTGAAATAATAAGTCATCATTTTATGAAACTTATGATATGGAATCATATAAAATATATATAAAACATGTTATGCTACTCGAATTATTACATATATTCCTAACTCAATTTCCCAATTTCTGTAAATTCCACGAACTTGATTGAAAGCCATTTTCATAAAAACTAAATGACGTAAAAAGTAGAATTTGGGTTGGAGAGAATTACTCACAGATTAGTGTAGATAGGAGGGATTAAACTTTCTCAATCAATCAAACAACTCACAATTCTCTCAATTTCTTAATTCTCTCTCTCGTGATAATTTCTAGACTTAGCAAATAATGGAATGAATGAAGAAGAAGACGTCGATATAATAATAAAAACCGAGCGTAGTTGTGGTCGGGATTAACCAATTCGTGGTTAACTGTCCTCAACCACTACTAAGGCCTTGTTTGGCTATTCAATATAATTCATTCTCATTTAATTTGATAAACTTCTTATACTATAGTTTAATTAATGTCACACTCCTTATAAAATAACTCCAATATTTTATTTAATATATTTTAAATAAAATATAATAATTTCTCATAAATCCACATAGTCACATAAATAATTTTCTCATTAATAAATAATGTCAAATTATTAACTCTCTAATTAATAATTAAATTAATTAAATAACATCATGCTTAATTAAATATTTCTTTTAATACAATAAGCTCACATAATTACATATTTGAATAATAATTATTCTCTACATTAATTTAATAAATGTAATATATATAATTAAATTAATCTACCATAATTGCATCAATTAATTATTTAATCTAATAATTAAATCATCGAAAAATATTTATTTAATTCAATAAATATTAAAATTAATTTAAAAATCTCGATTCATCACATCTTTCCCCTTAAAAGAATTATGTCCCCGTAATCACGACTCAATAAATTCAATAGGTTACATTCTCCCCTCCTTACAAAAGATTACATCCCCGTAATCGCTACAAATAATTAAGTAAATAAATGAGGGTAATTCTTTTCATATTCTCTTCGAGTTCCCACGTAGCTTCTTCTTGTTTTGGTTCCTCCAAATTACCTTATGAAGGTATAACTTTATTTCGAGAACTTGTTCTTTTCTACGATAATTTTGACAGAATTTCTTCGTAAGATAAGTCTTTTTCAAAATGCGGGGGTTTGTATTCAATTACATGCTTGTAATCGGCTTTGTATGGTCGTAATGTCGTAAACATGGAAGACGCGTTGTGGACATTCTCGAGTCTTTGGAGGTAAGGCTACCTCAGACGTAACTTCTCCGATTCTTCTCGATTTTCAAAGGGTCCAATGAATCTTGGGCTCAATTTCCCTTTCTTCCGAACACGATCTTCCCTTTCCAGGGAGAGACCTTTAAGAAAACATAACTACCTGATTCAAACTCGATATTTTTACAATGTGGATCAGCGTATTTCTTCTGTCGATCTTGAGCCGCTACCAGTCGTGCTCGGATCACTTTGACTATTTTTGCCATCTGTTGTACCAATTCTGGCCCTAACAATTGTCTTTCACCAACTTCATCCCAGTAAAGCGGAGTTCTGCACTTTCTGCCGTATAACTCTTCGTAAGGTGGCATGCCTATACTAGCGTGGTAACTGTTGTTGTAGCCGAACTCTACTAACGGTAGGTGATCATCCCAATTTCCTTTAAAGTCCATCACATAGGCTCTTAACATATCTTCTAATGTCTGAATCGTTTCTCTCACTGCATCTGCGTGCATTTGAGGGTGGTAAGTCAGTACTCATTCGCAATTGCGTACCCATGCATTCCTGAAGACGTTTCCAGAAATTTGATGTGAAGCGCGGATCCCTATCTGAAACAATTGATACCGGAATTCCGTGCCTCGAAACAATCTCTTTTACGTATAGCCTCGCCAACTGATCTAAGTTGAATCTTATTTTGATCGAAAGGAAATGTGCGATTTCGTCGATCAATCAACGATAACCCCATGCGTCGTAGCCTTTTCCGAGTCGTCGGCGGAAGGCCAACCACGAAGTCCATTGTAATATGTTCCCATTTCCACTGGGATCTCTAACGGTTGTAGCAATCCACTCGGTCTCTGATGTTCTGCTTTCACTTTCTGACAAGTCAGACACTTGGCAACACATTCTGCAACATCACGCTTCAAATTCGGCCACCAAAAATGTTGTCTAAGATCTTGGTACATCTTAGTACTACTAGGGTGAATCGAATATCGTGAACTATGAGCCTCGCTTAAAATATCTTCCTTAATCTCTTGAACTGGCGGTACCCAAATTCTACTCTCAAATCTCAGTATTCCTTCCTTATCCATCTTAAATCTTGGTTCGGTTCCTTCGGATATCTATCTTCTTTGTCACCTTTTTACATTCTTCATCACGAAGTCGTGGCGTCCTTAACTTTATCCAAAGAGGGTTATACCAGATTGTATCTAAAATATTTTCTCATCAATCTCCATAGGATACTTCACTTCCAATTCCAGTTTCTCCATTTCTGTAATTAGCTCGTCCTGAGAAGTCAACATCATCAACTTCTCCCGACCCTTTCTACTTAAGGCATCGGCAACGACATTCGCCTTACCCGGATGGTATAAAATCTCACAGTTGTAGTCCTTAATTAACTCCAACCACCTTCTTTAACGCATATTCAAGTCCTTCTGCGTGAAAATATATTTCAGACTCTTGTGGTCCGTATATATTTCACACTTCTCCCCATAGAGATAGTGCCTCCAAATTTTTAAAGCAACAACTGCAGCTAACTCTAAATCGTGGGTAGGGTATCCCTTCTCGTAATCCTTCAATTGTCGTGATGCATACGCAATGACTTTGCCGTTTTGCATCAGCACACAGCCAAGTCCTTTATGCGACGCATCACTATAAACAATAAAATTTCCTGTATCATCCGGAAGAGATAACACAGGGGCCGTACTCAACCTCTTCTTCAATTCTTGAAAGCTTTCCTCACACTTATCCGTCCAAACAAATTTTATAGCTTTTCGAGTTAAATTCGTTAGCGGAGTTGCGATCTTGGAAAAATCTTGAATGAATCTTCTATAATATCCTGCCAATCCAAGAAAACTTCGTACTTCTGAATGCGTCCTCGGCTGATCCCAGTTGATCACGGCTTCAACTTTGGATGGATCTACCGAAATTCTGTTTTTATCGATCACGTGCCCAAGAAATTGCACTCGTTTAATCCAAAATTCGCATTTCAAAAACTTGGCATATAACTTTTCCCATCTCAATACTTCCAATGTTAATCTCAAATTCTCTTCATGTTCTTCCTTGGTTTTTGAATAGACCAAAATGTCATCTATAAATACCACTACGAACTTATCCAAAAATGGCTTGAACACACCATTCATTAGTCCCATAAATGCTGCAGGAGCATTCGTAAGACCAAACGACATTACTAACAATTCGTAGTGACCATATCTCGTTCTAAACGCTATCTTCGATACATCCTCTGGCCTCACCTTCAGTTGATGATAACCACTTCTCAAGTCTATCTTGGAAAAGTATCTCGCTCCCTTCAATTGATCAAACAGGTCGTCGATCCTCGGTAATGGATATATGTTCTTAATCGTGACCTTATTCGGGGTTCTCAGTAGTCAATGCAGAGTCGCATCGATCCATCCTTCTTTTCACAAACAACAAAGCGCTCCCCACCGGCGATATGCTTCGGTTGAATGTACTTCTTGTCCAACAATTCTTGTAGTTGTACCATTAATTCCTTCATCTCATGGTGCCATTCGGTATGGTGCCTTCGATATCGAGAAGCGATTCGAAGCGCCAAATCGATTACGAAATCTACCTCTCTATCTGGTGGAAGTCCTGGTAAATCATCTGGAAATACGTCGATTAAGTCCCTCATAATCGGTATTTCTTCTACCTTCGGATTCTCTTTTCGACTATCGACTATGTAAGCTAAGTATCCTACACAGCCTTGTCTCAACAACTTCCTGGCCTGCATCATCGTCAGAGAACTCGCTTGTCTAGGTGACTTGCTACCATAAAATACAACCTTTGACGGAGTCATAAGGTTAATACGCTTCTTTTGGTAATCAATTACATCCCCGTAATTGAATAACCAGTCCATTCCCAAAATAACGTCAAATTCTCCAAGTCGAATAGGGATAAGATCTACGTTCATGATATTACCCTTAATATCCACTCTACAGTTCTTAAACACGTACTTAACAGGAATTATCTCACTATTCACAATTTCTATATTCACGGGATATTCCAACTCATCCATAAGCAAATCTAAACTATTAGCAAAGTCTTTGGATATAAAGGAACAAGTAGCACCCGAATCAAATAAAACGTAAGCATTAATTTCATTGATCGAAATGATACCTGACACCACTTCACGAGACTGGATTGCATCCTGCACCGTCATATTGAAAGTTATGGCAGTCGGTCGGTTTGTTGCATGTGGTCCGGTGATGATTAAGGCATTTCCACTGTTATTTCCACGGTTACCTCCTGGTACTGCTCCTCCTGATCCCTTCTTAGGGCAGTCTCTTGCTAGATGATCCTTCGAACCACAGTTGAAACAAGCACCCTTCTTTGGGTTTGGACAGTTTGGTGCTTTGTGGCCTTCTTGACCACAATTGTAGCACACTCGCTTCCCTTTCATACATACTCCCAGATGAGCTTTCCCGCAGGTCGGGCATGCTTCAATTCGTTTCTTCTGATTACCTTGTTGATTTCCCGATGATGAGTTGTCGTTCCACCTTTTCTTCTGATTGAAAATTCCACTTCCTGTGCCACTTCCACTGGACTTGTTATTAATTTCACCTTCACTCTTCTTCTTCTTCTGATCTTGATTGTACTTGGTCACTACATCGCTTCCTCCTTCAGTGAGGATGGCCTTTTCCAGTATTCCAGCAAACGTGTTTAGCTGAAACATTGATACCTTGCTGTACACCCAAGGCTTTAGTCCTTGCTCGAATATCAAGGAGTTTAAAAATCTACACCAAAAGCTTTCAACATCTAATAAGATAGTACAGAAAATCTTACTGTTGGGAGCCTTGTTATCCTCCTAAATTTATAAAGTCTTCCTCTAATATAGAGTTGACAACTCTAAAATGTCTTTTTTGTTTTTGATTTCTCATGGAATAATGAATAATAGTTCATTGTTGAAAAAAATATATTATTTTTGTGCATCTACTGCTAATAAAATCTTAGTGAGGAGCATTTCATTTAAGAGGCTCACCAGATGATAACCTTAAAAAGAATAAAGATTTCTTTCTTATGGGGATTGTGCATATTTTTTTTTTGCTTTATTTTATTTATTACATTCTTGAATTGAATTATTGAATAGATTAAAAAACAAGACAGTTTTCCCTTTGTTGCAAAAAAATCCTTTCATTTTTAATATTCACTCCTTATAGTGTTAAAGCTTTTATGCTTTTCAGATTTGTTGGAAAGTTCAAGCACCTAAATATTGAATAAAATTTTTCTTAATTTCCCTACACTCCAATTTTGACAACTGGGTCCTTCATTGGGAGATGTCTTAGGTGCCAGAGTTTGAAGAGGCTTCATTTAGTGCATATATAAACAAAGTTGTAAGGTGCAAGACTGAATTTGGATGGCATCTATTGCAAGTTCTATCAGAGAGGTAGGCTTAGAAGCTTATCTTGTTCTTGCTATTGTGTTTTTTTTATAGAATCGTTACTCATATAGCAAAGCGGTCAAAGTCTTCATCGCTTTCTTGTCGAGGAAGAATCAAGATTAAAAGACATTCATTTTGATGAGCTTCATGTAAAATTGCAAGATCCAGTTTCCTTGAAAAGGTTCAATTGATTGATGTCTGAGAACTAGAAGAAGTGTATGATCCCCTTTTATTTTTCTGCTTCTAACCAACTTAAAGAAACCTTTATATGACTTTCTATTTTTGAGTTTGAGATTGACTAATATGTGCTTCCAAATTGTATTATATGCTTAGTTTATGGGTCTCTTTTCTTGTTTTGGTTGCAAATTTCAAATACTTAATAGAAAGGCACAGGTTTAGAAGTGTAGAGAAATAAAGAAGGGAACATGTTTTCTATTATATATGTTATAATGTACAATAGTCAGACTGTAACCTATATGATATTGAAGATTTACTTCGTGAATCTCTTCTTTATATATGTCACAAATGTGTTGGGTACCCTTGACCCTTGGTAATAAAAAATGTGTGTTTTTATCTTTTGTAATAGGATGTAAGCATGATGCAGATAATATTCCCGTCTTATTATTAGTTTGTATTTTTTTTGTTTTTCGACGAATCATCTTGATTTTTTGAAAGATTGCATTTTTTCCCTCTTCTTTCTTCGCTTCCGCCAATTAGAATATTAAGTTGTGAGTGTGGCTTTTAACCTAAAACTTCCATGAATTACATGGTCCGGTTATGGAATGAGGTTATAGATTGTATTTAAAATGATTAACTAAACCACTCAACATGATCTAGTGGATATGTTAATGCTCATTACTTTGTAACTCATCCAGTAAAAGGTTAAAAAATAAGCCTTGTTGTGTATAATTGTTCTTACATTCTCTATTTTCTCTAAGCTGAGGTGTGTATGTTCTTTGAGGTTAATTTAGGTCTAAATTATATTGGTTCTTGTAGAAATTGTTATTTGCCGAAAGTGTAAACCCATTTACACAAGAAAATCTCTACATTACTAGAATATGTAATAAATTATAAAAGAGTGGAGAATGATCTGTTTCTTATTGGCTGATGCGCAACTTGTGAATAGTCTGATTTCTCTTTCACCCTTTTTGGAATATGAATATAGAATTTTGAAGGGCTTTTGGCCACCAATTCAACCCCCTAGTTACGTGAAAACTTAAAAGTTATAATAGTAAAACCGCATAGAGTTTTGCTTTCTTTACTACGTTCTTTCTCTTTTGATTTTCATGATTTTGTACATATGTAAGCAGGAGCTGTGTGTGTGTTGCCACGTTGTTGCATGAGATGAAGCGTCAGGCGGAGTAGTAGATCGCTTTGGTGTTGTGTCTTTGTGCATAGGTGTGCCTCTCTCTCGTCCCCGTCAATCGTGTGTGTATTAAGAAATTGATCGTGTGATTTGCTAATAACTCTAATTATTTGCGAGGCAGCAGGGGATGGGGTAGTCATTGTTTTTGAAAGAGGGGACGTATGTGATGAAACTTGCAATGCTCGTAAAATTGAGTCCAACAACATCCTCTCCAAAGATACTAGATAGAATTCATGTTTCATACATTACCCTTCTGCAGTGTAACCAATAATATCACAGTTTAGGTTGGAATTCTAATAAAGCTGTCATAGAAAATAAATCTTTGGTGACAAATTATATCGTCAATATTATATATTCATTTAGTCACAACAATTAATTTTATCACTATTAATAACTCTTTCTGTGACGAGATGTATCGTCACATAAATATTCAATTAGCGACATTGAAAAATGCGTCTCAAAAAGTAACTATTTGGTGACAAATTATTTAGTAATATTATTTAAAATATAAAATGACAACGACATAATTGTCATGTTAAATATATTATTAGGTGACAAATTGTTTTGTCGTCATTTATTTTCTTATTTTTGGTGACGATAAACACAATAACATGACGAGAGAATAATAATAAATATGACAATATTGTCGTCATTAGAATTAGATGATTTAAATAGAGTAACATATTTTTCGTCACTAAAACAATATCATTTAATGATAAAAAATGATTTTTGTCATTTAATGCACCAAGTTTTGATGACGAAACATAATATAGAGTGACGAAAGTTTCATTCAAATAGTGACGCTATTAACGTCACTAAAAGTAATTAATTATTGTGACAATGATGTAGATCGTCACCATAAGTTAAAAAATTTAGTGATGAGTTCAAATATTGTCAAATAAACCTAATACCATGCTCATACGACGACGGTCTCTGTGACGATTAACAATCGTCACCAAATGTTTTAGTGATGAAAAATGAATTTTATGTGACAAATTTTAGCGTCATTTTTTGTGTGATTTCTTGTAGTGATTAAATGTTGCCATGGAATGCAGCATGATATGATGTTATGGACTCTGAACGTTTTTGTTTGGAGTTACTTCCAATTATGTTCTATCACCGTCTGCTCCTGCTATTTCTGATAGGGATGGAGTTGTTAATGATGGTCTCCACTGAATTGTCTTGATGTCTACTCGAACGGTAGTTTACACAGGCTTTCATCACCAACATTTGGGAGATTTTCCTAGGGATAATACCACTGTACCTTTCTGAATTCGACGTCGGGCTTGTCATTAACGTTCTTTGTCTTCAGATACACTTTTTGACTTTACCTCCGCTGGGGATGTTCCTCTTCTGACGAGTAACCTCATTGGGGATTCCCGATTCCTATCCTAATAATAGTTTTCACCGGTTTACATCAGCGGATCCCTCCTGATGCTATGTTGGGGATGTCACCAATGATTTGGATTCTTATCCAGTTAACACCGATGTTGTTGTCGGGGATAGAGCTTACAATGGTAATTTCCAAAACATCCTTCCAATGCCTACTCAAACAGTAGTTTACAATGGTCTGGAAATCACCAAACCCTCACGGTACCTCGGCTGGGGATTTATATAACAGATAACATCACCGGTCCTCCCTGAGGAAGATAGTTTTCCACGGTTTTCATCATCGGATCTTTCCCAATGCTACGTTAGAGTTGTCGCCAATGGCTTGTAATATCAAATACTTTGACCTTCGTTGAAGCAGTTCTCAATGGCTTACATCACCGGATCTTTCCCAATGTTACACTGGAGTTATCGCCAACGGTTTGAAATATCAGTAATGCCTGATATCTCTACTGGGGATATCTTTCTGACAAGTTATACCTTTGAACAAATATGGATATTTTGACACATTCAAGACCAACGGTTCATGACACCGGACCTTCCCGATGCTTTGACAAAGGTAGTTTTCAACAATATCTATCATCGACTTTCTAAACCGCACATTAGGGTTAATACCAATGACTTACATGAATATATTCTTTCATCAAAAGTTTGGTACCTGAATTCAGGGTTTCAGGCCTTTTATGCTCAATCACGTAGAACCTTTTTCCCTGATTTGACTTTTCAGCTTCCAAAAAATCCATTGCAACTCAAATTTGATCAAGCCGGAGGGGGTAGGGCCCACCCTGGGTGGCCGCAGGTCTTCCTGCAGAAGACAAAGGTAGAGTTGCGGCTCCCCGCGGGTTTATTTAGTTCCTCTGTTCCTTTCATAAGTCATTTTCAAGTTGAACCTCCTAGAAAATTCAAAAATTCTTCTTCAAATCTACTTTGTTCGGGTTGTTTTTTACAAAATCCATCACTGTACAATCGTTTTGCACAACTCTGGTAATGTATACATCCTTTCTTTTCAAGTTTTGACTGTTAGAACGTTAGATTTCATATAGAATGCTTCTAAACAAAATATAGCAAATATGCATGCTCATATGACTTGATAAAAATTATTAAACATATTAAATGCTCATATTTTACCATGCTGAACGTATTGATGTGAAAAAAAACAAATTTCTGAGACAGTTATTTGGCACCCTTTTTTGCTTTATTCATCCTATTTGAGGACAAATGAGCATAGGTTTTTCAAAAAAAATGTACATAGTAATTTGGCTGCCATTATGACTTACTTTTAATTTTTAATATCTATATTTTTGGTATTGGGTTGGTGTGCTACTTAATGGCCACCTAGTCATGTCTATGTGCATATGGATAGTCCATTTTACAAATGAGACTAGCAAAAAAATTTCATAAGCCTAAGAATTTAATGAACATGCAATTTTAACTCTACTGGGGATGTATGTTAACCTAATGCATGCTTTACGACTTAAACTAGGTATGAAACAATGATTTAACTTCAATAAGATTTAAGTTTGAAACTTACCTCACCCTTTCTGAGGTGATTTGGAGATTTTGTTCAAGTTATGGATTCAGATATAGCGACCAGCTGTCGCAGGGTCTTCATAATGTGAGGAGGAGAGCTTCTGATGTCCCTCAGCCTCGTCCAGCCTGACAACCTCGCCGATTGAATGAGTCAGTGATTCGTTCTATCTAGGTTGATTGGCCAGATGCCGTAGACGAGGAGGAGGATGTTCCTATTGTGGACTCCACTTTTCTTCTTCTACTACCTCGCATCGGGAGCTTCCAACTATCAGCATGACGATTCCAGATCTTTTGGTGGATTTGAGATGCCACCCTTCGATCTATCTCCATGCTAATGAGGTAACATAAGCTTTTGTTTTAGATTTTCTTCCTTTTCCCACTTTTAAAATAATGGCTTAATCTTGATTTTCAATTTGATGCAGGTTTCCGACTTTACTTAGCCGAGGGGGAACTGGTTTAGTATTCATTCCTTATAACAGGTCCTTCATTCGAAGTACCAGGCCATCGTTCACTCTTGGAGTTTCAAGGCCTTCTTCTCTATTCCTCCCTGTCGCTGCCCTTAGGGTTATTTGCAGGCTTTATTCGAGCGCTGGTTCCACCAGACTCAGTCTCTCCATTTATTAGACTGTGAGGTAATGATGACACCACTGAACTGGCGGTTCATCACGGGATTGGGGTTTACAGGGGAGTCGATGCCTTTGGTGGCTGACATTTCACCGGATGCAGTTCGATCCCTTTTGGGAGTTCCTACTACAGCACTTAAGGGTCGGACCGTCCGCTCTGGGCCCTTGAGTGTGGATGCCATGAGTGGGGGCTTTGACTAAGCCTCTGCCTGCTGATCAGAGGGTTAGAGATCACATTCTTTGGCGATTTTTCTTTGTCATCATCAAGGGTTGTTTCCTAGTGAACAACTTGTCGACGGTCTCTTTTCAGTGCCACTAATGATGTGGATCAGATCAGGGATTTTGACTGGGGATCATTCACCATTGCCTATTTTCTTCGTGGGATGTGCTTATGGTCAGAGGGCATTACAGAGGCTTGGCTAGGATTTTATCCATTTCTAATGGTGAGTAATTTTTCTTTATCTCCTAATTTCCTCTATTCGGGCAATCCATCTTCATAACTGATGACATTTAATCTTTGTATTTTCAGTTTTGGGCCTATGAGAGGCTTCCTTGCCTTCGCCCAGTTACTACGTTAGGTTTGGAGACCTATCTACGGGGATGACTCTGGCACCACTCCACTTTGGCAGAGGTTCCCGTAGCAGAGGGGTTTAACCATTCTCGATTACAGTTGGAGTTGCTGATTGCCGATGTTATCACGTGGGTTCCTTACACCGAGGATCATTTGACAGTAAGTTTTGAGGGTGGCTTTTCGACAGGGGTAAAGTATGTATTATCCACTCGTCAGATTCCTCTCTTGACTGATGCTGGCTAGGAGCCTTACTTGGGATAGCCTGCTATAAGGAGCATCACATGGGAGATTTGTATTCCATTCTTTCCTCCTGCTAGACGACACTGGTCTTTATCTCAAACAGTCACTGAGATTCCCTTGATGGGCTTGAATGGCTTCACACTATCAGAGGGTTCTATTACTCACGAGACTTTCTACTGCTTAGACCTAGCAAAATTGGCCCAGGCCCGCGGGCCGGGCTGCCCCATAAAAATTGGGCTTAACTTTTTTAGTCCATGAAAACTTGGGCCATTTTGGCCTCAATTCCTTTTTCTGACTTGCGAGCTATTTTAAAAATAAAATAAAATAATGCTCTCCTTGAGAATTGAACTCTAGACCTCCCACACTCCTTAAACAAATGCTCAAATCAACTAAGCTACAATGATTTTTTATTATAAAGTCACTTACCCGACACTCCTACTAGTATAAACTATCCAAGCCTTCATGCAAACTGAAAGTTCATGCCAAGATGAAGGAAGACCCACCAATTTGATGGTTATATATATATATATATATATATATATATATATATGTATTTATGTATAAACTATAGTGGGGTATATATGTATATGTATGTTATATATTTAACATGCATCAATTTCTCATTATTAATGATTGTTAGATCATTTATACTCTTTAGTCCATCCTATGTTGCCAAAAAATGAGATGATCAGTTAAGTTTTTTTATAATTTATTTGTTATCTTAAATTATTTTTTTTTTTGCGCCTACGATAATAAGTTGTCTTGGATTATGATTTTTACAAAGGCTAGGTTTGTTTATCTGTTTAAAGTATGGGTATAGACACTCGAAATTTTGTTTTCCTGTTACTAACTATGCAGGAGGACAAAAGAATTTTTTCCACACTCTAGAGATAACCCTGGAGGACCACAACATCAATTCCAACCCCGGAAATAGCCCCGGGAGATCCAGTTTCCAACCCCGGGAAAATCAGTTCCAGCTTCGGAGATAACCCTGGGGGATCAAGTTCATAGCCTGGAGATAACCCTAGGAGGTCAAGCCAACCTCAGAGATAACCTTGAGGACAGTCAGAGTCAACATCAAGCTAACCTCAAAGATAACCTTGAGAAAAGACTGCTACAACTGTGCGAAAATCGGAGATAACCCTGGGAGGGGAAAAATGGTCATTTTTCCAACTCCACTTCAACTCAAATCAAATACACTCATTTCAACTTAAATTTCTTCAAAACAAGTCCCACAAGAACCATATCTTAACTTCCGAAGCAAAAACTACATAAAAGCGGCTCAAGGATCGCTTGTGAAACTCGAAAATGCCATTTCGGTCATAGACCCATCTTCCCGAATTCAAAAAGGGAAAATTCTATGTCATTGTATAGCCCTCGGAAAGAGCTTTCCATAATGGTATGGCACGCTTCAATCGGACTCTCGGATCGAAAGTTATGAAGGTTCGAGCGAACAATGCGTTGTCTGAGTACACGTACTTCGAGACGGCCAGACCCACATTGCCCGGGGAACCCCGGTCAGCCATAGGTACACCTGATGCTACCGCAGTACACTGCATGTTCCCCCCCTATAAATAGAGGGTTGAGGTGACCATTTTGTAAGAGAGAAAGGCGAGGAAGCCCTGTCCAATTTGCTCTATACACACTATAAATTGAGTGATTTCTCATTTCAAACACTCGTGAGCTTATATTTGGCTACTTTTTACCGGTAGGAATCGAGTGTTCATCCATTTAAAGCTATTGAAGTCTTCTTGGAAAGTCCAATGTAAGCCTTCTTACATTACTTTAAGCCTTTTCTCTACTTCTTGCACACATCGTTATTCACGTTAGAGTCGTGTTGCGTGTGTATGCCCGGACTTCGATTCGTGGCTTTTTATTTCTTTTGTATATATATACTTGTATATATATATATATATATATATATATTTGTACTAACATCGTTGAGTTATGCCTCGATTGAGCTTGGATTTACATTCGGAGCATTTATTACTTATATATATATATAAACTGTTATCGAACTATGTTCGGTGAGCCTGGATTTTATATCCGGAGTGTTTACTGCTTTTACATATATATATATATATATATATTATCATCAAACTCTGTTTGATTGAGCCTGGATTTTATATCCGGAGCATTTACTGCTTTTATATATATAAATACTTATATATATATATATATATTATTATCATCAAACTCTGTTTGATTGAGTCTAGATATAATATACGGTGCGTTTACCGCATATATATATTTACATTTATGTCAGGCATGGAGTTTACTTCGTGGCCTTTTACTGCTTTATTTACATTTCTGTCAGGCCTGGAGTTTACTTCGTGGCCTTTTACTACTTTATTTATATTTAGTCCCGCTTAGAGTTTACTTCATGGCGGTTGATCGTCTCTCTATATATATTTATAGCTTTTATATATTTACATTCCCAATCCCCCATGAAGTCTACTTTGTGGCGGTTGATCGTCTATATATATATATATATATATATATATATATATATATATATTTACAGCTTTTATATATATAACTGTTGGAGTGTAATATTTTTCGAGTACAATCACCAGTTTGTAACTTTTTTCACTTCGGGTACCAAATTGTAATTCGTGTCCCAGAACAGGTACCAAAAGTTGATTTATCCCTATAACTGTTTACAGCTTTCATACAAACTGCATATCATGTGAGCCTAGGAATCATGTGATCACAGATTCAGTCTCCTGAATCTAGATTCGGTTCCCGTGATGGACATTTTCAGCTGTACATAGCTTGTAAATTATTTACGGTGTTTGAATTTCCTTATACGACTCTCATGCCCACGAGGAGTTCGGCACTGCTATGTATCTTATTTTCTCGAAGATGCTTCGCATCTCGAAAAATAAAAGCAATTAAGCCGAACACATAATAAAAATGGAAGTATAAAAGGCCTCAATTACTATTGAGCATAAAAGTTTGAAAAACCTCTTTTACAAAACATCATTGCAATATCTTGTTAAAACTGAACTTTTATACAAAATTCAAACCCTTTGTATATAGGTTCAAACGAGGCATAGCACTACTTCCAGATAATTGCACATTGACCCACATACACACACATTCATATAACAGTTTAATTGAAAAGTGGAGGTCACCGTGGTAACACGGATGTCGGGGGTGCCTAACACCTTCTCTATGACACCCCTAAATCCGGGTACTTCATTCCCACAAGATTTGGTGTTCAATTGATAAAAACATTCATTTCTAACTACCTAAATATAATAAAATTTAATAATAAACCTTCCCATTAAAGGATTACATCAATAAAAATCTCCCAGGTCATCTTACCTTTAAATACAAATGTTAAGTGCGGAAAATTAAATAACTACATCACAATATTAAAAATAAAGTCTGACAATATAAAAGTCACATGTTTACAAGTCTTTAATACTTGTTCATCTTTCCTTTCCCTTTACTGGTGGTAGGTTCATCGACCTTCTCAACTTTAGCTGTAATATTTATATAAGCAAGAGTGAGAAAACGATGCTCACTTGAAATGACAATGAATAAAATATCATAACAACTACCAAATGAATAGGCTCAATAGAACTGAATAATGTGTTCTATCAATGATAATCAGGAACATAATTAGAAATATATATCTGAGGGTCACAAGACCACGAACTATGTCCAAAGTTATAAGTATTCTTTCAACTTAAACTTAAACAGTCATAAGACTATAGTGACTTCTCGTACTTAGGGGGATCAACCCTTCGTACAATGTATTGTGCACAAACATCTAAACGCTTATGCGTAAATTATCCCATGTAATAGGGTTGTTCATCTCAGCATTTAGAATATAAGTCCGCACCAAAGTAAGTGTGGTTTGGATAAGTTTCAAGGTGATTTAGAGTTTAACAAACATCAACTAAGGATTAGTTGAATAAACAATATGCTATGGAATAAGTCATAAATGAATCAACATTGTATAGTAAGGTAATGCTTTAGAAATGAACTAAAAGCATAAACATTGAATCACGTAACATATCTTGCTTGAACAATATTAAGCTAAGGCTAGAATTTTGTTTAGTAAAGAATTGAGTTATTGAGCATGCATAGTAAATAGAAAATTGAACGATAAAACTTGTTCAACATAAGTATATCAGAATTTTAGAAGCTTGCATGCTAAGAAATAAGTTAAAGTAGGAAACCTTCTCAAAGTAAGAGTTAGGTTAAATAGCTTTACACGAACATAACTAAATTGTATAAATAGGATTAGGAATAACTTGCTCAATACTAAACAAGGTAGCGTAAAGAAACTTGCACGATATAATTAGAGTTAAGAAATTTGCACAATCGTAACAATAGAGTTAAAGAACTTGCATACTAAGAAACAAGTTAAAGATAAGAAAACTTGCTCAATATCAAGAGGTAAGATTTAGAAACTTGCCTTGCGTGTAAGCTAAACCGTAAAAATTCGATTCACAATATCTTATACACATGTCATTATGACACAATTAGTTACTACATATATTCTGTATACAAATAAGTATCTATTTCATGTATGGATTGGTTTTAATCACATAGTCAAGTCACATTAGCAATGTAATAACAAAACTCGTTAATTGTTACTAACATTCTCATTCTTAGTACTATAATACGACAATTAACAACAATCACATTTTAACCGTCATAATATTGCACTTTATCAACAATTACAGATTTTGTGTAATTAAAATACACTTTCTGGCCATTCTACTAACTAGGGTCATGTATTGCAGTCATGCAGTCTTCGGAGTCATGCACATGAGGCACATGGCGTTGGTGGCTTGCGGCCAAGGTCAGAATCACGATTTTGAGCACGAAGAAGCGTAAATAAAGCTAATTTGACCTGCATCTTAATTTCTAGCACCCAATTTAACACGTAAAACTTACATAGATTACACATAAACATTACCCATCATATATATACTGATTTAAAACAACTAAACAACAACTTCAGAAAATTTAAATCCTTGAATGCCATGTTTTAAACCAAAAACTCCATTTTTGACATTGTTGACAAAAATTAACACTGTGATCGCAATTATACACCAAATTAATTCATTCAAACTACGTTCTCTTCGTTTCTTACCGAATTAACATATTCAAGACTCAATTTATAGATTAGTATACAATTTAACCACCAAATTTGGAACTTTCGTAAGCCATATGTAAAAACATTCACTGTAAATACTTTTCTTCCTTCCTAAACGTAATTAGCATACAATTTCTTGTCTAAATACAAACTCTAACATCACAAACACGTATAAACACAATTTATCAGTTGCATATGAACAAATTCAACAAATTGAATTCACAGAACTTGGAAGTTATGCCGTGAAACATATATATATATATATATATATATATATATATATATACATAACATTAAGGTTATGAATAATACCTTCTTTTGATTGAAAATCCTTGCTAACCACTGAAATCTCTCAATTCTCTCTCAATTTCTCTCTGCAAACTTTCTTCTTCTCTCACTCAGTATAAGCCAATTATCACTATGCGTAAAGAATAAAACTGAAGGCAAGCCATAATATGCATACTAAATAATATTAGTTACAAAATATAAACATATAGGTTATAAATATATTTTATTTATTCTATTTATTATAAAAAAAAATTCAAAATTGAAAAGTCGTAAGACTTTATTTGGCAAAACTCTTTAAAATAAAGACTTAATATTTTAAGCCTCTTTTTGGGTAAATCTATTTAATTTATTTTTATAACTCATTTATAGCATAGTTTATTGTCACACTTTTAATACCAAATTAAATTAAAAATATTATAATAATCTATTTAATCCCTATCAACTCTCTTACTTAATTATTAAATTAAATTAGAATATTATCTCATAATAATTAATTTCCTTCACTCATTATTTATTTATTTAACAAATAAATAATCAAATCAAATCAAATTAAACAAATATTTATTCCACAATAAACACATTAATTAAAATATTTATATAATTCAATAAATATTTCAAATTCTGGATTGTTACATTCTCTCCGCATAATCAAGCCCCCGGACCCTAACAAACCTCGGTTTCATAGACCAGTCAAATAGTGTCACATCATTAGGTCAATGTGCAAACCTTTTCTCAGTTGAGTTGGTGCAACCATTTAAAAATATCAATTGGCGACTCTTACAGTCCAATCGTCGACATATACATGTCGGACCTTTTCACAACTTATTTTTTCAAACAAATCTCACCTAACATGAGAACAGCAAAAGATAAGAACAGAAAAGGGACAAATAAAAATCCTGACGTCGACAAGTGGCGACTCTGCTGGGAACTTCCAGTAAGAGGGCTTAAGCCGCTATTACAAACTTTTCAAAAACGTTATCTGCTTGTGTGTGGATGTTGCATTTACATTTGAATGTGTGTACGAATGCATTTATTTATTGCACTTAGTGCTTCGCACTATATCTACATATGATATTAGTGCTTCACACATGTCATCATTTCAATACGGTGAGACACATTATATTTGAATGTATGTTGAGTGGTTCCTCCACCGGGAGGCTATCCTGTTGGTGTTTGATTACTAGACTTGTAGAAGACTAATTCCAACGAGGCTTAGGAAAGGCACCACCCAGATTCACTGCAGTTGAAAGACTGGATTAACTTCCCGTCAAGTAGATTGCGATGACCTGGAAACCTTCATGCCAAAAAGCCGCGAGAGTAGCCTAAGATAGGTCAACCAAACATGAAAGAAAGTCTCTTCATACTTTCCCATTTCAATTACTTATAAAATCAATTACTTGTAATTTCATTTCAATGTCAAGCTCAATGTAATGGAAAATATGACGGAATATGTGTACATTCATTCCTTTTTATATCAAAACCTAACATGTTATCTTGTCATATAAACAGATGACACCCGTTTTGCAGGATAATACTCCTAAAATGGATACATCACATAGCATGTAACATTTCCACATTCCCTAAGACTAAACTACGTAAGTCTTTTTGTAGGGAAGCAATTGGTCCAGTTGCCCGTTTAAAATCCAAAAAGGCACTAAGCCCACCGTCAGACATGGCTACAAGTGCCCAGCCTAATCCTACTCCTATTTTTCGCGAGGAGTTCGAAGGATTAAGAAATCAGATAGCAGAATTGGCCGTCTTTCTAAAAGAACAAAGTAAAAACACTCAGGCCCATACAGTGCCTACTTAATCAGAGTCATTCACTCAAGGGGCAGTTCGGATATTAACAGAAAGATGGAAACCCAGATACCTAAACTTCATTCCAATAAAGGAACCAACAAAACCCCTGAAATCACAAAACTCAAGGATGATCGAGAAAATGGGGATATAAGAAAGAAAGTCCAACAAATGGAAGAAACCATCCAATCAATCAAAGGGACTGGAAACTATGAAAGTATCACCTATTGAGATCTCTGCATATTCCCAGGGGCTCGATATCTTGAAAAATTCAAAATCCCAGAGTTTGAAAAGTACAATTGGGCAGGCGATCCCTATACGCACCTAAAAGTGTACATTGGCGAATTGGGGTCTTATGCTGAAGATGAAAGCCTTAGAATGTAACTTTTTTAAAAGAGTCTGACTAGAGAGGTTAAAGCCTGGTATGCCCGACTTGACAATGCCAAAATCCATAATTAGGAAGAATTGGCCCACGCCTTTCTAAATCAGTACAGTTTTCAGTCACAGATGGCACCAAATCAATACCAAGTGACTAAAGTCAAAAAGCAAAGTACTGAGTCTTTCCGAGAATATGCCCAAAGGTGGAGACATATAGCAGCGCAAGTCATTCCATCAATGACAGAAACTGAGATGGTAATGACGTTTATTGATATCCAAGAAGCTCTTTACTATGAGAGGATTCTAGCAGGCATAGGAAAGTCATTCTCAAAAATGATCAAACACGGAGAAATGGCAGAGATGGGCCTGAAGGAAAGCAAGATTAAAGACTTCATTACCTTGGAAGCAGTCGCCAAACATATACAGATTGACAAGTTTGCGAGCGATCCCAATGGGGTACCCGATAAAGGTAATGAAGATGTATCCCTTGTTGTACAGGGGCAAGCTAGGAGACCAAACTACAGTCCCCCCATTTGGAAAAAGCAAGACAATCTACCATCTCAACAACAGGCTTCATTCGACCAATGCTAGGATAGAAAAAGAAAATTTGAAAGAACAGAAAATCGGGTGTTCACTCCACTTGGTGATTCCCTTGAAAATGTATTGGCGATATTAATGGATCATAAGAAAATTACCGAACTGGCTCCACCTCTGGAACCAGGGAGCAAAAGATACAATCCATTCCAAAGATGTGCTTACCACTCAGGGTCTCTAGGACACGATACACAAGATTGTTGGTCCTTAAAGCATAAAATTCAAAATTTGATCGAAAGTGGCAGTATTGTGATCCAACAACCTGACCAACAAAATGTCAACACAAACCTTCCGTTACAGCATGATACGGAGGAAGTAATCAAGATCGGGTCAGGAAGTGATGAAATGTATCCAAATCATAAATACATACGAAGGATGGAGGAATACCCAAAGGCACCGAACAAATGTCCTAGAGTTGGAAAACTCAGAGGAGGGTATGACAGTAATGCAAAAATTAGAGACGATCCAGAATAAAGTAAATCTGCTGGCTAAGCTGATAGTGCGCCAACATCAGGAAATGAGGCAGTTTTTCACTCAACTATCAGAAAGCCAAGAGAAAAAGGAGGTTAACAATAATGCAAGCCCATATCTCTCCATGATGAGCCAGCTAAATGAAGAATATAAAAGCAGGCTGAAAGTACAAGAAAAAGGGGATGATAAAATTGCTAGAAGATCTCACCATCAGAAAAATTGCTTGGGGGAATGCGATTTCTCAAAGAAGAAAGATCAAACAACCTCCGCAAGAGCCCAAAAATTCACCTCTATGAGCAAATCAAATGAAGAAATGCTACACTTTTTGATAAGTGTTGGGTAAAATCTATATACGCAAAACACGCAAGTATACATGGTCAACAAGTAATATAGTAATGAATAAAGTATCGTTCCCACGAAGACAAATTAGTAAGAAATTTAACTTCATATTTATCAATTTTCTATTAATCCTAATTCTATTAAACTATTCAATTCAATGGTTTAAAATTATAGAAACTAAATTAATAAATAAATAAACTATCACAAAACAATCACAAATATCAAAATCCGGAATTTCAAACAATAGATGGAGAATTAGACTTATGATTTCACTCGAAGCTTCAGTCTGATTTTCAAACCTTTATTCCAATTCAACTCAATATCTCAGTTTATTAATTAAGAACACGAATGTAGTACTAGCCACTTCTCGATGCACTAATATCGTATTAACTCAAATCCACAAATTAGATAGAAACAAGTTAAACACCTAAATCAACCAACTCACTATATCTATATGTGAACTGAAATTAAAGAAGGTTTAAGCTTAAGTTCTCTATCCGATTACATGCGATGTCAAGCATATCTCTACCTTAACAATAATCAAGAATCTTCTATTCACAAAATTCATGACACATGCTATATTAACTAAGTCTAGATTTGAATATCCTCTCTTGATTCCATACAAATCCACAAAGAATTGTTGATCAAGCAATTCATAAATTCACGCTCAAACTAACATAGATAAACTGAAAAAAATTTATTGAACTAAAAATCAAAAGTATAAAATCATCGTTTCACCTAAGGATCTATCATAAGCCTAATAAGCGAATTAGTTCATAACGAATGAAATAAAAATTGAATAATTCAAAGGAAACCTCCTTCCAATTATAAATATAAAACTAAGATGAAGAATAATATGAAACCACCCTTCACGTAGCCTTAATCTGCAACCGTCATGAAATTCTCTTCCAATCACTCCTCCAAAGCTTGAAAGTCAAAATCTGGAAATTATCTATGTAATATTCTTTGCGTCATCCTTGATTTATTTTTTTTTAACTTAATATATATCTCTCCCCATGTTCTGGCCGAAGTCCCTCCTTTTTAGAGTCCATGCGCCTAACAAAAGTCTAAAACCATGTCCCAGGAGTCTTCAAAGCTAATCAGGAGACTCCAATTTTGACATTCAGCCCGTTGGGGTAATAAAATTATTTCACTTGGCCGTGGCTAGTCCACTGTTAATGAAATTTTACTACTTCATAAGTTTTTCCAACTTTGCTCCAAAATACCTTCTTTCTTCACCACCTGCCTCCATGACCACCCTACACATAAAAGAATATGAAACGAGTGAAAACAAACATAAAACAAGGAAATAACAACGAGTTTAAGCTTGAAATGACATCAATTCATGTATATGAAATTCACTTATCAAAATCCCCCAAACTTAAACCGTGCTAGACCTCGAGCACAAAACAAACTTCATGCAATGCAATGCAATGTAATGAGATGAAATAAATATAATCTAAATGCTTACGATTCCAACACTATCACAGAATAAAAATTACCCCATCGGCCTCAGAGAAAACAAACAACTCTACAATATAAATCACCAAAACTACTCCACAGTTTCGTATTAATTCTCAAATCTTGAACAATTATCACTGGTATAGTGTGCGTGTGTGTTAAACATCCATGCTAACTGATACGTATTCAAATTTAATACATAATCAATTTCTTAGAAGGAATCATACAGTGCAAACTTAAAAATTTCAAAATTAGGCACATTCCAACTAAAATTAAGCAATACCAAATTCAAGGGTTCATGCAGGATACTTATACTTTTTTTTCATTCATTTTTTTTTCTCACGAGGGCTTTTTGCTCTTTTACCGTTATTATTCTTTTTTTAGATAGATGGTTGATGAGTGCGTTTTACGCTCCATCTCATGCTTGTGTTTATGGGGAGTATTTCTCCTCAACCCACCACAAGACTCAACATATTTTTTTTTCAAAGCTTATATACCCCACATATACTCCCCCAAACTTAGGTTCTCGCCTAATTTTAGCCTTTACGGCCTATCCTTGTCGTTTTCTCATTTACCCTAGCATTATCCTTTAGAAACTATTTATGTATCAATTTGAATCGACCGTCAACAAAGATGTTATTAACGTCTTTAACCTTTTTATAACAGTTTCAAACACGTGCAAGAATCGATTCATAACAGAATTTATATCATAGTTCTAATAATTAATACTGTATTAGTTAACTTCTTCACACTCTCATCATTGGCCCACAAATAACATAAACTGCAACACTGTTGGACATATGCAAACACAAAATTTAACTAAATTTTTTTCTTTTTTCATTATTTTTTTTATATATATTTTTTAACAAAATGCACTAAATACAAAACTAAACACAATGCAATGACAACAATAACCTAAGCTACTATGTATGCACCTAAGCATTCATGCAATTCTTCCTAAATAATTATGCAACACTGGAATTTAAAATGACAAGTTTTAAACCTAAATACTACATATGCATGCAAACATGAATTTAACTCCCCCAAACTTAAGTAATACAATGTCCCCATTGGATGAATAATCAAAAATAAGTGCGTGAGGACTTCCCTGCTATCGCTTAAGTCTGAGGAGGTGGTTGTTGCTCTTCTTCATCAGAATCACTTGGTGGAAATCTCGACAGTGGTCCGGGTTGTTGATATGGAAATTGAGCTGCCGGGTTGAAGCTTTGGAGGGTTGTGTTGAGTGAGGCGAAAGATGCGTTTATAGCATCATACATGTGATCTTGCCGCATTTCCAATCGCCGCATTTCCGACGTCGCTTTGCTTTATGTGCATGATCATCTATCTAATTTGGAACTCAAAGAACTGAGGACTGGATATTGCCTCGGTCTGTGGTACCTACTTAGCCCCTTGATCACCCGTAGCTGAATCATCATCCTCCGATGCCTCTGTAGCATCAATTTCGTCTTCCGAAGCTGACAGAAAAATAAAGCCCAGACCTCGTGGATGTGACTCGCCTCCTGCCCATACATAATACCGCGCTATCATTCTAGAATCATGCAAAGCGAGTGGCATTTGTGTGGGCTCATCGTCGGACCATCTCGCCCCTGCATTGTGGCACAACCCACATATGAGTGATGGGTGTGGCAAGCCGCCCGAAAAATTTCCACGTAAACATCGGCGGATGGAGAAACTGATAATAGCCCCGACGTCAATAATGAAATCTTGCACAATTGCATACAACAACAACGCCTTCTCTTTGGTGACGTCCGAGGTGTGTTGGGACGGAAGAAATTTAGCGCATAAGAATGCGTACCATATTTTTCCATTCAGGCTAAGGTCCTTGCTATGGAACACTGTACCTCCCTTCCGACCTTTCATCCAAGACGTTCCCGGCTTTGTCATCCCTGTGATTATTTCATTGAAGTTCGGATCAAAATCATGTAGCTGAGCATATTGGCATTGGTGAGGTACCCGCAGCTGATAATAGGTGTTTATTGCATCGGCACTGAACGGAACCAAGCGACCCCGCACATACGCATTGAATGGGGCTTTGTCCTGAGCATTGGCATAAAATTCCTTGACAATGTTAACCACAGCGGGTTCTGGATTTTTGATGAATTTGATCCACCCATTTTGATAGATTTGAGGCATCATCTCCCCATCATTGGCCTCAGGGGCAAATCCCCGCTCCGGTGTAAGGGCTTTGGTTAGCATGTACTCATACCGGTCTGCGGCGGCGGCACTCACAAATTTCCGGCGATCATAGGTTCGTGTCGGTTGTGCAGATCTTGAACTCTCTCCCCTTTGGCATTTAGATGTTGGTTGTAACGCCATAGTTGATGTAGACACACTAATTCCACCCAAAATGTCGAACACGTGGCGTGCACAGTCCTTTCTTCCTCCCAAACTATGTGTTTTCTATGGCAATTCAGGTGAGAGAAGATGAAGATGAAGTGGAATTGTTCTCTCAAATTCCCCAAATAACTTGTTGAATTCGTTCCCTTGTGTAGAAGGAGTTGAGTGTATGTGGTGATAATGGGGATTGAGTAATAGGGTTTATATAGAGGTGTTGTGGGGGAGAGGAATTGGAGTACTTGATGATGTGGGGTAGTGGAATTCGTGGGGGTGAAGTGGGTTCAATGGATTTAGGTAATGGGTAGAAGGAATGTGTTAGGAGTTGTCTTGGGTAGTGTATGGGAGGGTGGGTAGTTTAGGTGAGGAAGAAGGAAAGGGTCGTAGGTGAAGTGGGAAAATATAGAAAGTGCGTGTGAGGCATCCTAGAATATGTATGCCCATTTCAGACCCCTCACTGGTGGGAATGCCCCCTGACTTCAGATTTTTGGCTTCAAATTGTGCAGATCCAAATTAGCTTTTTTTTCTTCTTTTCTTGCCTATTGTTGCTATTACGCACTTTTGACTACTCCTGAAACCATAAACATGCAAGATGTGAGATTATTGATTACTTAGAGTATGATTGAGAGATTCAACAAAACTTTTACTCTATAATACCTACCTAATACTTAATAAAAACTACATTCTAAAAATTATAAATGAAACTACGAAAAATAACGAAATATTGGGTTGCCTCCCAATTAGCGCTTGATTTTAAGTCGTTCAGCTTGACTACTCCATGTTTCACTGTGTATCAGTGAGGGTAATGTTGACGACATCCCAGTTTGACTCGCCACCCCAGTAATGCTTTATCCGTTGACTATTGACCTTGAACGTCTCTAATGGATTACGACTGTAGAGTTCAACGGCGCCATGAGAGAATACCTGCTTTATAGTGAATGGTCCCGACCATCTTGATTTCTGGCTTTCCTGGGAATAATCGCAGCCGTGAGTTGAACAATTTTCTAATTGATCGGCTCGAATGTTCGATGCACAATTTTCTGGTCATGCCATCTTTTTACCTTTTCTTTGTATAATTTGGAGTTCTTATAGGCGTGAAGGCGGAATTCGTCGAGCTCATTCAGTTGAAGTAGTCTTTTTTCCCCTACAGCTGCTTGATCGAAATTGAGTTTTTGAACTGCCCAATAAACTTTGTGTTGTAGTTCGACCTGTAAGTGACATGCCTTCCCGTACATTAGTTGATATAGTGACATCCCGATCGGAGTTTTGTACGCAGTCCGGTATGCCCATAATGCATCGTCCAACCGAAGTGACCAATCCTTATGACTAAGATTTATTACTTTCTCCAATATTTTCTTTACTTCCCGGTTTGAGACCTCAGTTTGCCCACTTGTTTGAGGGTGATACGTTGTCGCTACCTTGTGGTTGACCCCATACCATGTCAAAAGAGCTGTGAATGCCTTATTGCAGAAGTGACTACCTTCGTCACTGATTATTGCTCTTGGTGTGCCAAACCTCATGAAAATGTTTTTCTGTAGGAATTTGAGGACCACCTTGGCATCGTTGGATGGTATTACTGCAGCTTCAACCCATTTCGAAACGTAATCCACTGTGAGTAGAATATACTGATTGTTCAAAGACGAAGGGAATGGCCCCATGAAATCGATGCCCCACATATCAAAGATTTCCACTTCAAGAATTGTTTGTAGGGGCATCTCATTCCGTTTTGAGATGTTTCCCACCCTTTTACACCTATCGCATTGTTTGACAAAATGATGGGCATTTTTGAATAATGTGGGCCAATAAAACCCGGCTTACAAAACCTTTGCTGCCATCCGCTCGCTGCCATAATGCCCGCCATATGCAGATGAATGGCACTCATACATAATGTTCTTCACTTCACTATAGGAGACGCACCGTCTAACCATTTTTTCGGCGCATTGTTTGAACAAATACGGTTCGTTCCACATGTACCACTTTACATCATGAAGAAACTTCTTTTTTTGTAGTCTTGTGAGGTCAGGTGGAAGAATATTGCTCACAAGAAAATTTGCATAATTCGCATACCAAGGAAATTCTGCAGAAATCCCAAGCAATTGCTCATCTGGGAATGACTCATTAATTTCACATCTGTCTTCTTTCGTTGTCCCTTAGTTTTCCAGCCTAGACAAGTGATCGGCTACTTAATTTTTCGTCCCCTTTCTATCTTTAATTTCTAAGTCAAACTCTTGGATAAGGAAAATCCATCGGATAAGGTGTGGCTTAGCATCTTTTTTCGCTATTAGGTACCGAATCGTCGAATGGTCTGTGTAGACTATCACCTTAGTCCCGATCAAGTATGCCCGAAATTTGTCAAACGCATACACCACTATAAGCAATTCCTTTTCCGTGGTTGTATAATTCAATTGAGTGTCTGTGAGTGTTTTGCTTGCATAGTATATGGCGTGAAACACCTTGTCTCGTCGTTGGCCCAAAACAGCCCCAACCGCATAGTTGCTCGCATCACACATTAGCTCGAATGGCATATTCCAATTCGGTGCGACTATCACGGGGGCTGTAGTTAATTTCTTCTTTAATGATTCAAACGCTGATTTGCATTCCTCAGTAAAACTGAAAGTAGTATCCTTTTCTAAAAGACTGCATAGAGGCTTTGCAATTTTAGAGAAGTCCTTTATGAACCTCCTGTAGAATCCAGCATGTTCCAGAAAACTTCTAATAACCTTGACTGAGCTCGGTGGAGGCAGTTTCTCGATTGTTACCAGCTTTGCTTTGTCCACCTCCAATCCTTGAGCCGACACCTTATGGCCCAAAATTATGTCTTCTTCAACCATGAAGTGGCATTTTTCCCAATTGAGTATGAGGTTTGTATCCTTACATTGCTGCAATACCATGACCAGATTCCCGAGGCAAGTATCAAAGTGGTCTCCATAGACCAAAAAATCGTCCATGAAGACTTCAACATTTTTCTCCACCATATCTGAAAAATGGCCATCATACACCGTTGGAAGGTCGCAGGTGCATTGCATAACCCGAATGACATCCTCCTGAATGCAAATGTGCCGTAAGGGCACGTGAATGTTGTCTTTTCTTGATCCTGGGGAGCGATGGCAATCTGGTTATAGCCCGAGTATCCATCCAATAAACAGTAGTAATCATGTCCCGCTAATCTGTCTAACATTTGATCAATAAAGGGTAGCGGGAAGTGATCTTTTCGGGTTGCCTTATTCAACCTCCTATAATCAATGCACACCCTCCAACTTGTCATTGTTCTTGTTGGAATTAACTCGTTATCCTCATTCTGTACCACGGTCATTCCCCCCTTTTTCGGCACATAATGAACCAGACTAACCCACTTACTATCGGAAATCAGATAGATGATACCGACATCCAATAATTTCAGAATTTCCTTCTTTACCACTTCCTTCATAATCGGGTTGAGTCTTCGTTGTTGCTCCACCATCGGTTTTGCATCATCTTCCATCAGAATCTTGTGCATGCAAAACGAAGGGCTAATTCCCTTTATATCCGCAATTGTCCAACCAATAGCTGATTTGTGTTCCCTAAGCACCCTCAGCAATTTTTCTTCCTGCAATTCGTTAAGTGCAGCAGAAATAATTACAGGTAAAGAATTTGAATTGCCTAAGTACGTATACCTGAGATGTTTAAGAAGTGGATTAAGTTACAATGTTGGTGGCTCCTCCAATGACGGTTTCAGTTTTTCTACGGCTATCTCCTCAGTGTGCAAAGGTTCAAACGATGCTCTGAATCGGCTAACTCGTGGCAATGAGTCTAACATCTGTAAGTAGTCCACAAATTCTGGGTCGTCATTCTCTTCAACCCCCAATAAAGTTGTTTCTAATGGATCGTTGACCAAACTCTTACTCATATCTTCACCGATGACTTGCTCGATTAAATCCATCCGAAAACATTCTTCCTCATCCGTAGGGAATTTCATGGCCTTGAACACATTAAATTTGATTTCTTAATCTTGGACTCTCATAGTAAGTTCTCTTTTTTGCACGTCTATGAGTGTCCTTCCCGTGGCCAAGAAAGGTCTCCCCAAGATAATTGGGATGTTCTTATCCTCCTCGAAATCCAGAATGATAAAGTCTGTTGGGAATATAAACTTATCCACTTTAACCAAAATGTCCTCTACTATGCCTCTCGGGTATGTGACTGACCTATCCGCCAACCCAATTTTATGTATACTGACAATGGCATAAGGTTCACACTCGCCCCCAAATCACATAAACATTTGTTAAATGACATTTTCCCGATCGTGCATGGGATAGTAAAGCTCCCCGGGTCCATAAGTTTTGGTGGTAACCTGTAATAACCGCACTACACTCCTCTGTTAGTGCCCTTTGTTTCAAAATCTTCCCATTTCTTTTTCCTCGATGTAATTCCTTTCATGAAGCTTCAGATAACTTCGGCATTTGCTCTAGGGCTTCTGCGAATGGGATGTTAATCTGGAGTTTCTTGAACACTTCTAAAAACTTTGCGAACTGCTTATCTGATTTCTGTTTTTGAACCCTCTGCTGAAATGATGGTGGAGGATAAACAATTGGCTTATTGTTTAATTGTATGTCCTCATATTGCTTATCCTCGCCCTTGTTACCTTCAACCACGTTACTATCATCAACTTTTTCCTCCGGTGTCGCTGAATTTTCTGTATTATTACCCCCGAGATGTTTTCCACTTCTCAATATAACTGCTTGACATTGCTCATGACTACCCTTTGGATTTCTCTCAGTGTCACTTGGTAACGTTCCTTGTGGTCTATTATTCAATGCTAACGCCATCTGTCCTATCTGATTTTCTAAATTCTTGATAGCCATCTCTTGTGATTTCATTGCCATCTCTTGTGATTTCATTGCCATTGCTTGATTTTTCATTGCTACCTCATTGCTAGTTATGTACTTCGACACCATTTCCTCGAAATCTGATTTCCTTTCCTGATGTTGAACCGGTTGTTGGTGACTCTGAAAACCTGGGGGATATGACGGCTGTGGAACTTGATTTTGCTGGTTATTGTTCCACGAGAAATTCTGGTGGTTCCTATTCTCTTGGTTGTAGGTGTTTTGATATGTATTTCATGGAATTCATTATAGCTACCTATGAACCTGGACGGATTTGGATTAATTCACAAGACCGACCGTAGGATGATCACCCGCACACAATTCGCATACTACCGCAACCTGTTGTACTTGAGCCCCTGTCATAGAATCCAACTTCTTGGACATCGCAAAATCTGTGCAGATAATTGTCACCCCATCTACTTCCAAAATCCCAACGCGCTTTTCACGTCATGTCATTCTTATCGTGGGCCACTGGTAGTTATTGGCTGCCATGGTTTTAATCAAATTGTAGGCTTCCTCGTAACTCTTAGCCATGAATGCTCGCCGACGACTGCGGTCAATACCGGTTCGACATTCCCATGTAGTCCGTTATAAAAGGTGTTCATTTGCAGCCACTTGGGAAATCCATGATGTGGGCACTTTCTAAGTAATTCCTTGTACCTCTCCAATGCTTCATATAGGTACTCCCCATTTTGCTGCTCAAACATTGTTATCGATTCCTCATTTGGCGCGTATTTTATCACGGTGGGAGAAATTTAGTAACCAACTTTTTGCCTTGTCTTCCCACGTAAAGTGATCGATCCTGGCGGCAAAGAAGTAACCAACTCTTTGCCTTATCACCCCATTGTGAACGGGAATAAAAGAAGTCATCGCCTCATCCGATTTCGTACTTGAAAGTGTCGCGATATTTCGAGTAAAATGATTAATGCTCGTTCAGATCGTCATTTGCCATTCCCCCAAACTGAACTGAATTCTGCATCTTCTGAATGGTCCTAGGCTTGATTTCAAAAGTATTCGCAGCTATTGCAGGCCTAGTGATGCTCGACTGCAGATCAGTCACCTTAGGTGTTGCAAAATCCTCAACGCTTTTCGGTCTTCTTCTGAACCATTGCTTCTTCCTTATCAGAATTTTTGAATTCGTTCCTTATTTCCTTGATACACTTACTCAACCTCTGAAATCTTCTTTCAATGTCGTCCTCAAAAGGAAGTAAGTTTGGATTTTTGGATCGTGTTTGCATAAACCAATGTCAAAAACCTGAAATAGGAAGAACAAAAACAAAAATAAAAATGTTTAAGTAAAACTGGACTAATTAAACTGATATTGTAAAAATATTAAACTCTAGGCTAAATGTTCCCCGGCAACTGCGCCAAAAACTTGTTGGGTAAAATCTATATACGCAAAACACGCAAGTATACGTGGTCAATAAGTAATATAGTAGTGAATAAAGTATCGTTCCCACGAAGACAAATTAGCAAGAAATTTAACTTCACAATTATCAATTTTCTATTAATCCTAATTCTATTAAACTATTCAATTCAATGGTTTAAAATTATAGAAACTAAATTAATAAATAAATAAACTATCACAAAACAATCACAAATATCAAAATCCGGAATTTCAAACAATAGATGGAGAATTAGACTTATGATTTCACCCGAAGCTTCACTCTGATTTTCAAACCTTTATTCCAATTCAACTCAATATCTCAGTTTATTAATCAAGAACACGAATGTAGTACTAGCCACCTCTCGATGCACTAATACCGTATTAACTCAAATCCACAAATTAGATAGAAACAAGTTAAATACCTAAATCATCCAACTCACTATATCTCTATGTGAACTAAAATTAAAGAATGTTTAAGCTTAAGTTCTCTATCCAATTACATGTGATGTCAAGCATATCTCTACCTTAACAATAATCAAGAATCCGCTATTCACAAAATTCATGACACATGCTATATTAACTAAGTCTAGATTTGAATATCCTCTCTCGATTCCATACAAATCCACAAAGAATTGTTGATCAAGCAATTCATAAATTCACGCTCAAATTAACATAGATAAACTGAAAATATTTTATTGAACTGAAAATCAAAAGTATAAAATCATCGTTTCACCCAAGGATCCATCATAAGCCTAATAAGCGAATTAGTTCATAACGAATGAAATAAAAACTGAATAATTCAAAGGAAACATCCTTCCAATTACAAATATAAAACTAAGATGAAGAATAATGTGAAACCACCCTTCACATAGCCTTAATCTGCAACCGTCACGAAATTCTCTTCCAATCACTCCTCCAAAGCTTGAAAGTAAAAATCCGGAAATTATCTCTGTAATATGCTTTGCGTCATCCTTGATTTGTTGTTTTTTTAACTTAACATATATCTCTCCCCATGTTCTGGCCGAAGTCCCTCCTTTTTAGAGTCTATGCGCCTAACAAAAGTCTAAAATCCATGTCCCAGCAGTCTTCAAAGCTAATCAGGAGACTCCAGATTTCGGCACCCCCGCCCTTGCGGGGGGTACAAGGAAAATCATGCCCGCCCCGGCGGGCTAGTCCACTGTTAATGAAATTTTGCTACTTCATGAGTTTTTCCAACTTTGCTCCAAAATACCTCTTTTGTTCACCACCTGTCTCCATGACCACCCTACACATAAAAGAATATGAAACGAGTGAAAACGAACAAAAACAAGGAAATAACAACGAATTTAAGCTTGAAATGACATCGATTCGTGTATATGAAATCCACTTATCAATAAGTGAAGGAAGGATTATTGAGTTACTGCCTCCTATAAATCCCAAGACAAGGAGTTATGATTCCACTAAGATATGTCTCTACCATTCTAACTCACCTGAACATACGACTGAGTAATTTTGGTCTTTGCGACATAAAATCCAGGATCTCATTAAAAATGGGGAGCTGAAGATAGAATCCCCCCATGACCAGAAAAGGCAAAAAGAAAATAAAAAGCTTAAGTCGTCCACTCAAGACATGTAGTTCAAAGGAGTTGAAGGCTATAAGCACCAATCCTGGCAGAACACAAGGTGGACTGATCCTGATGTAGGGAATGACAGAGGAAACAAGGGAATTCCCAAAGGAGATTCCTCCGCCAACATCAAATATCCTGTGGTCCAAAGATAGCAACCACGTCCCTGATTTTATAACCTTGGATGATGCAGAGGAAATACTAATCCTTTCTAAGGAAGAAAAAACCAAAAAGAAAAGTTCCTTGCAAGAAATGCAACAACAGTTCGAAGGAGATTTCATAGTCGAATCCTCTCGAGCCCAGGAAAAAGGTCAAGGAACAGACAAAGGAAAAGATGGTGAGGTTGTCGGGGAAGCCAACCCATTGAAGAATCAAGAGTTTATCCCTTCATGCTACAGGTCTAGTATAAGCATCCCTGAGGGGTGTGCTGAATCAAGAAGCGATCAAGTTATGGCCATAAGTGAAGATATTCAGAACCAAGAGGTAACCTCTATCGCGAACCCTGAAAGCAACATAACCACTGACAACTGGACTATCATGCCTCAGCTAGCCAAGAAGATGTAGATCCAGAGGATACAGTTGTGGGTTCCAGGAGATGTTGGGACGATATTACTTTCTTTATAGTGTGCCTTTTATTTTCCATGCATGTAAATATCCAAAAAAAACAAACAAAAACAAAAACAAAAACAAAAAAAAGAAAAAAGAAAAAGACAAACAAAAACAAAAACATCTCTACACCCTTCTCACCACTTACGACTTTGAACCTTTTCACTCTTGGTTTGAACTACGAAAGACCTGATCTCCCCTCATCAATGGGAGTACGTAGGCAACCATTTATGGTGCTGTCAAACCAAAGAAAAAACCCAAAAACCTAAAACAAACACTTCTCAAAACTGTTTTACTTATCCAGTACGGAACTATGCAGACCTGATCTCCCTGATATACAGGAGTACATAGGCAGCCATTAGTGGTGCGGTCGAACCCTCAAATGAAATATCCAAACCCAAACATCAATCCCGAGATAACCAGCAACAGAGATGAAATGACCATCATTATAAGATGCAACTCGTCAGCAACTCATCGCTCCTGAAATGCGAGAAGACTTGATATCTTTTGACCTCCAGCAATACATGGGCAACCGTCGTGGCAAATTCTATCTTATACTTGACGACATGTTCCCCCAGATCAAGATAGCAAATCAAACCTTGCAGATCAAATCAAACTTGGGTGAAGTCATCAACAACCAAGATGAGATCTTTGGGGCCAATTTAGTGTAGTCTGAAGGCCTCTCGACATCAAATCATCAAAATGGTAACAACAACAAAGCGGTATATCAAGCATGATCATCAACAAGGACCTTCAAAGAGTTGACACCCTTAATAATAAGTCTTCATCAAATTAGAAGAAAACTATCAAGGCCGATTGCACATATAATTCAGGGTATCAAAGCCCAAAGCCACTACATGTTCACCATATGGTAAAAAGGTAAAAGCCTCTCGCGATCCCGGTATCTTATTAGCCCATCTGTTAAAGCAACTATCCCAGACAACAAGCAAATCTGTGGAAAATTGAAAATCAGCGATAACCCGATATTGGAACCCTTACAACATGACTGGGGTAATCTCGGAAACAACGACAACTCAACACTGGGGAATTTTTCAACCATCCTAAAGAGGAAAATGCACCAGTCAGCACCATCATCATGGTCCATCATTATCAGAGCTTCCCTCACATCATCTCAGTGGCGATTCGGTATGATCATTTTGTCTTTTCCAATCATACTTTTCTCAAAATGAATAATCCGCATGTGAGGATATTACTCACTCGCGACTTGGTCAATAAAGAGAGTTTCTTACATGAATCCCCGATAATAACATGCAAAAGGACTGGGGCATTTTTTGATTCCAAGAAAGGGAAAGAGTTTAAGGCGGGATCAAGCCTCTCATCAAAAGAAAGGAGAGAACTCCTAAAAGAAATCATGGCGACATAAAATTGCCCCTACAAAAGAAGGGGAAAATTCTTAAGAAAGTTCTTAATTCAAAAGCAGAAGCCCAATGACAAAAGGTCTAGCTAATGAAATCCTCATCTTCAAATGTGCCAACCGGCTTCGAAACCTCACAAATCGAGGCCTCTACACCGAAATTCAAATCTGGACAGCGAAAGAATGAGCTGCACCCTCCAGGGATGTCAGCGGCATTCAGGTCATCAGTTCAGTCGGGTTGCAAATCAAACGCTCAAGGAAATGGGAAACAAGCACCCAACAACGAAAGGAAACTTCAAATCACCTCAAAAGGGGTGAGGCAGAGTCTGTTGAAGCAAACCTTGGAATATTACTTCAGCGAAGGTATCAAAAAATTCGGTATTCTAAACCATTGGCATCAATTTAACGTAACATCAAGACAGTTCAGAGATACCACCATTTGAGTGGGAACTAAAATAGTTTGGCGATGTCAGTGTAGTCAACTATCAGCAGGGTAGGCACCGTTGTCAGACTACCATTAGGGTAGGCACTGTTGTAAACTACCAGCGTATGCATCGAGAAGGTTTGGTGATTTTTGAACGTCATCCCCAGTAGAGATGTAGAAAATATCTCAAATTATCTTCATCAAACAAGCATCGACAACACCGACAAAAAGCCAAACCGTTGGAGTCAACACCAGCATAGGCATTAGCAATGATTCGTAAAGGTAAAGAAATTTGCGAAAATATCTTTACATTCATTACATTGTGATTTGCGATATACAAAATGCGATATGTGAGTTGCGAATTGCGATTGGCCAAATGCGAAAAGCGAAGTACGAAAAGCAATGTGCGATTTGCGAACTGCGATTTGCAAAAATATGTTAACATTCATCATAACATTCATTACATTGCGATTTGCATCATTAGAAGTACCTTGTCCTAATTTCAAGTGTCTAGTAATCTTTATCATGTCCATTCCATTGCATTACACGAACATGATAAAGAGGGGCATCTGTAGACACTCGAAATTTCATTTTCCTGTTACTAACTATGTAGGAGAACAAAAGCATTTTTTCCACACTCCAGAGATAACCCTGGAGGACCACAACATCAATTCCAACCCCGGAAATAGCCCCGGGAGATCTAGTTTCAAACCCTAGAGATAACCCCGGGAAATCAGTTTCTAACCCCAGAGATAACCCCGGGAAAATTAGTTCCAGCCCCGGAGATAACCCTGGGGGATCAAGTTCAAAGCCTGGAGATAACCCCAGGAGGTCAAGCCAACCTCAGAGATAACCCTAAGAGTCAACGATAAGCTAAACTCATACATAACCTTGAGAAAAGACTACTACAACTGTGCGAAAATTGGAGATAACCTCGGGAGGGGGAAAATGGTCATTTTACCAACTCAACTTCAACTCAAATCAAATACACTCATTTCAAATCAAATTTCTACCAAAGAAGTCCTACAAGAACCATATCTTAACTTCTAAGCGCAAACTACGCAAAACGGCTCAACGGACTGCTTGACGGAAACCCAAAAATGTCATTTCAATCATGGACCCATATTACTGAATTCAAAAAAGGGCAAATCCTATGTCATTGCATAGACCTCGAAAATAGCTTTCTGGAATGGTATGGCACGCTTCGATCAGACTCTCGAATTGAAAGTTATGAAGGTTCGAGCGAACATCGCGTTGTCCGAGTGCACATACTTCGAGATGGCAGGACACACATTGCCCGGGGCACCCCGGGTAGCCGTATGTACAATAGAGGAGGGGGCAGCTGCTCCCCCCTCTATAAATAGAGGGCTTGGGGTGGCCATTTTATAAGAGAGAAAGGCGAGGAAGCCCTGTCTAATTTGCTTTGTACACACTATAAATTGAGTGTTTTCTCATTTTAAACACTTGTGAGCTTATATTTGGGTACTTTTTACCGGTGGGAACCGAGTGTTCATCAATTTAAAGCTATTGAAGTCTTCTTTGACAGTCCACCGTAAGCCTTCTTACATTACTTTAAGCCTTTTCTCTACTTCTTGCACACACCGTTATTTAAGTTGAGAGTCGTGTTGCGTGTGTATGCCCGGACTCCGGTCCGTGGCTTTTTATTTGTTTTATATATATACACTTATATATATATATATATATATATTTGTACTAACATCATCGAGTTATGCCTTGATTGAGCCTGGATTTACATCCGGAGCGTTTATTGCTTATATATATATATATATATATATATATATATTACATTTCTGGCAGGCCTGGAGTTTACTTTGTGGCCTTTTACTGCTTTATTTATATTTATGTCAAGCCTGGAGTTTACTTCGTGGCCTTTTACTGCTTTATTTACATTTAGTCCCGCCTGGAGTTTACTTCGTGGCGGTTGATCGTCTCTTTATATATGTTTATATCTTTTACATATTTACACTTCCAATCCGCCATGAAGTCTACTTCATGGCGGTTGATCGTCTCTATATATATATTTACAGCTTTTATATATATAATTGTTTACAACTTTCATACAAACTGCATATCATGTGAGCCTAGGAATCATGTGATCACAGATTCAGTCTCCTGAATCTAGATTCGGTTCCCGGTATGGAAATTTTCAGCTGTACATGGCTTGTAAATTATTCACGGTGTTTGAATTTTCTTAGACGGCTCTCATGCCCTCAAGGAGTTTGGCACTGCTATGTATCTTATTTTCTCGAAGATGCTTCGCATCTCGAAAAATAAAAGCAATTAAGTCGAACACATAATAAAAATGGAAGTATCAAATGCCTTAATTACTATTGAGCATAAGGGTTTGAAAAATCTATTTTATAAAACATCATTGCTATATCTTGTTAAAACTGAAATTTTATAAAAAATTCAAACCCTTTATATATAGGTGCAAACGAGGTATAACACTACTTCCAAATAATTGAACATTAACCCACACACACACACATTCATATAAAAGTTTAATTGAAAAGTGGCGGTCACCATAGTAACACAGATGTCGGGGGGGTGCCTAACACCTTCTCTCCGCATAATCAAGCCCCCAGACCCTAACGAATCTCGGGCACATTGCATCAACCAAATAGTGTCACATCACAAGGTCAATGTGCAAACCTTTTCTCATTGAGTTGGTGCAACCATTTAAAAATACCAATTGGCGACTTTTACAAATTCAATCATTCGACATATACATATCGGACCTTTTCACAACTTGTTTTTTCAAACAAATCTCACCTAACATGAGAACACCAAAAGACAAGAACAGAAAAGGGACAAATAAAAATTCTAACGTCGACAATGGGAATGGGATTGAACCCTTAATTCCATTTTTAATAATAATAATAATAATAATAATAATTTATTTATTTATTTTTGTCATTTTTAGATAATCCCTATTTGACTAATTTTAAAATTTATATGAGATTTATCAAAGAGTGCATTAAATTTAATTTCCCCCTAACTTGATAACTTTTAAATTTGTATATCGAGTTAAGTCTTACTAGAAGTAATCTTTTACTCCTATGTTTTAAAATATAAGAAAAATTTAAAAATTAAGAAAAGAAAAGTTTTTATCTTCATTAACCATAAATTATTACAATTCAATATAGATAGATTATCTACAAAGAATTACATATATATATTTTTTATACGTAGAGACATCTCTAGAAATAATAAGTCTAGATAAATGAGTATTTTTCAACCTTGTACACTTATTATATGAAATTAATTTGCAAAATTCGTGTTTTCTTACCTTAACTAAGAAAGAGTTTGGATTTTGGGTATTTCTAAAATTTATTTTGCTTATTTATTTTGGAACAAAATGATAAAATATTTTTCTCATGTATTTTGACAGCGAACGAGTATTATATTTTTTTTGTTTTTCCTTGAATATTAAAAGTTCCAATTTCCGGTTACAATTTAAGTTAAGGTATATAGTGACTTTAAAATGAAAATCCTTGTGGCTCAGTTGGTTTGAGCATTTATTTAAGGAGTGGGGAGGTTTAGAGTTCGATTCTCAAAAGGAGCATTGTTTTGTTAAAAAAAACGGGCCGGGTCAAATTTCAACATGGGCCACGAGCCTCATATTTTCAAATTAAAAAATCTGGGCCATTTTGGTTCTAAGACAAATTGCCCTACTTAAATTTGGCCCAAATTATCACTAACAAACCGAACCCGTTTGGTGGGCCCGCCTGTTGCAGTGTATACTACCGCTGATGGTTTCCTCGTACCATTGGGGCTCAGACCCGTGCCACTCAGTTCATGGCAAACATGGTTCCTGGGTCTATGATGATGACAGACTGGATTGCCTGCGTTTGAGAGCCCACTCAATTAGAGCAGATTGCCAGCTTGAGCCAGTGATTGAACCAGGCACACTTTTTCATCAAGCACCTTGACAGAGATCCTTAATAGGCAGATTCTTTTGATCCATCCAGCTCCGACGTTGGCCTCTTAGGCGGTCCATATTCTGACAGCTTTACTGGCATAGATCCCCCTCTCTATCAACTTGACATCCCTTCCGACTGAGATTTAGTGACTTAGGAAGAATTACATCAGGTTGATTGGCTGGGTGATATAGATATCATAGATTTCTTCTGATAGGTTTCTCATTATATCTTTTGATAGGCCTATGTTAGATATTGGGCAGATGTGCCCCATTTCACGTTATCTCTTTTGATAGGCCTCTGTTAGATATTGGGCGGCTATGTCCCATTTCCCTATACTTTTTATTTTTAGTTGTAGACAGAGATGATGTATTTAATCTTTATTAGATTATGTATTTAGGAATGTATGTATAATATTTATTATCTATTGCATCATATTATCATTTATCATGATGCATTCAATGTGTCATAGATATGCATTCATATAGGTGAGTTTAGCATTGATCCCTGGATGGTCTCATGATACGATTCTACAAATGTCTTCATCTACCATCAGTCGGATTGAACACACACCACCCAAATTGATAGCCTCTTCTTTGAGATCATGGTATGATAGTTTGCCTCCCACAGATCGGGTGAGAGTTGATCAGATGTTGAGACATTCCATGACCATCCTGACGTTCCAGGTACCATTGGGTTTTATAGAGGTTATGCTATCTTGTTGGATACCTGAGAGATAGGTCTTCAGGTTTGATCGGCCTTGTGCTAGGATGGCTATTGGAGATATGAGACGACAGTTTATAACACTGACTGGCTTACGGTGCAAAGTTATCGCGGATGAGATCACTTCAGATCATGTGGTGTCCTTGGATTTCTTGATTGACTGATTTGGATCGGTGGACAACTATGTAAGACACTCGGGAGACTTCACCATCACTGCAGATGAGTGGCGGATTGCCTGTATAAATATTTTGTTGTTGTGCATCATATCTTATTTATACATGCCACTATACATGGACCATATGGACATTGGCCTGATCACAGTGGTTCGTGCTCTCAGAGGGGGTTGTATCATCTTGCCCATAATATTGGCAGAGACTTTGAGGTTGGCCACATTTTGCCATACCCATCCCGTGGAGTTTTTCAAGGGGAGTGCTATAGTATTATACGTGTTGTTTATGACACATTTAAGACCGATCAACACTTTTAGACATCATGGATACTGTTTTACTCATGAGATAACCATGTCTTATTCTTTTCAGCTGGCTGATTGTACAGATGCAACATCCTGGTCGGTTTTTCTGAAAGTGATTGAGGATCCATTTGTGATCTTTCCCTATCCAGGACTCAGCTCTCCTTATAGCTTTATTACTCATGCAGTTGGCATGTACTATCTACACCTGGCTAGTTTAAGAGAGGTGACCACTTATCATCTATTGGCTATCATGGCACAGTTTGATCAGTTTCAGGATATTCAGCCCTTTGATGAGGCCTTAGGTCAGGGACTATCAGCTTCGTTTCTATTAGCAAATGACTTGACCAGAATTTATGATTGTTGGACTCGTCGCAAGGGGGCTAATTTTTTGACTAGTTATCCGGGTCGTTCTTTAGAGTATTCTGCATGGTTGGAGGCAGATATTGCATCGACTATGGTTGTTCACTCAGAGGTGAGTATTGATTCTGATGAGGAGGAGCCTGTGGAGGACCCTGATTCTCTCACCGAGGATGAGCTATTTGTTGGTTTGATAATAGCCTATGCCAGTGACACCCCTAGCACTTCTACTGCTGTGGCTCCACCTTCTGTAGAGTCTTTAGAGTAGGTGATTCATCGGATGACCTTTGATAGGGATCAGGCTAGAGCACTGATGTTGACAGCCTTTTTTGGTCGAGATGCTTCTTTTGTTGAGAAGGATGATGCTCGAGCTACTCGGGACGTAGCTTTTGTTGAGAGGGATGATACTCGAGCAACTCGGGATGCTGCTTTTGTTCAGCGGGATGAGGCTCGAGCTACCCGGGATGCTTCCATCGCTGATAGTACTGCACTTAAATCCTACACGGATAACATTATTGCAGATATAAGTGCATTTATGGATGATCTTGGTAGCACTATGCAGATGGTTGTGGATTGTTTTAGCTCGCATGGAGACCTTAGGGCAGGAGCTTTTAGATGCACTTCCATCTTCTGAGAGGGATGCCATGTTGGACATGTTATCCCGTTTATCTGTGAGTTTATAGACTAGCTTTCATGTTCCTGCATAGACTAAGTTAGCCATTTTTTTCATGTATAGGATACATTGTATATATTAAACAATATTATATGGCAAAGAAATATATTTTGATTCACTTCTCTTTTGGATATGTTTTGTCATTGCTGGATGTTCACCACTTTTTTCATGCCTTGATGTCTTGATATATCATGAACTTTTCCTTGATGGATTGACATTAAGACGTCGGAGAGTACCTCAGAAGGGTTCGTCGATCAGGTAGGCTTAGTAGTATTTGGGGTTTTATATAAGGTTTGGTGTTTTGGGACTGGTTTTTAATTGGATATTCGAGTTTATAGGGAAAAGTGTTTAGTTTTTTTTAAAGGTTAGACTACACCACAAATGGCTGCCTACGTACTCCCGGTGTTGAGGGAGATTAGGTCATTCGTAGTTCAGGCTTAGCCTAAATGGTTTGATAGATGGATTTTCTATTTTGGGGTTTTTCTTGGTTTGAGTAATTTTTTTTTTGATTTGATCATACCTTAGATGGCTGCCTACGTACTCCCGGGGTTGAGGGAGATCAGGTCATCCGTAGTTCAAGCTTCGCAGTGAAAACCTGAATTGACTTGATTTTCTTTTTTCAGAAGGTGGTTTGTAGGTGACCCAGACATAGTACCTCTTCACGGCGTCTGAATTGATAAGATGGAGGAATTATTTCCCACCCATTTCTTGCAATCTGATGGCTCATCTTGTCAATACTTCCTTGACAATGAAAGGGTCTTCCCAATTTGGGGAAAACTTTCCTTTGGATTGATCTTGATTGGCAAGGACTTTCTTCAATACCAAGTCATTTTCTTTGAATTGGCGGAGCCAGACTTTCTTGTTGTATGATCGAGCAATCTTTTGCTGATATAATTGCCCATGAAAGATAGATGTACCCCTTTTCTTATCTATCAAAGATATTTGGTGCTACCACTCTTGCAACCAATGGTCTTCTTCTATCTGAGCATCTATTAACACCCTCAATGACTCTATTTCTACTTCTATGGGGAGTATTGGTTCCATGCCATAGACTAATGAGTAAGGGGTAGCCCCAGTAGAAATGTGCATTGAAATTTTGTAGGCTAACAGAGTTAGAGGCAATAAGTCAGGTCATCCCTTGTGATTGGGGGACATTTTTTGCGTAATTTTCTTTATATTCTTATTGCCTGCTTCAACAACACCATTCATCTTGGGATGATAGATTGCTGATTTAAGATGTTTGATGTGAAACTTACTGCATAATTCTTTCATCATCTGGTTGTTTAGATTCTTGGCATTGTCTGACACAATCACCTCCGGTTGTCCATATCGACAAATGATATTATTTCGGATAAAACAATGATTACCTCTTTGGTGACCTTGGGAAAGGAGGCAGCTTCTACCTATTTAGTGAATTAATCAATCATGGTGAAGATGAATCGATGAACATTGTTGGCTTTGGGTTCTATTGGCCCAATCACGTCCATTCCCCACATTGAAAAGGGACACGATAAACTCATAAAATTTAATTCGTTTGGAGGAGCGTGGATGACATTTCCATGGACATGGCATTGATAGTGTCTCCTGACGTGATCGTTACAGTCGACTTTGAGGGAAATCTAATAATGCCTCGTTCTTAATATCTTCTTGGCAAGTAAAGAACCGCTCATGTGTGGACCACATACTCCACCATGGACTTCATCCGTGTGTCTTTGGGCTTGATCTTTGTCCATGCATCTTAAAAGGCTTATTCCAACATCCCTTTTGTAAAGTGTGTCTCCGTTCAAATAGAATTTCAGGGCCATTTTATGGATTCACTTTCTTTCAGCTTGACTTGCTCGAGCGGGCGTAGATCCATCTCGAAGATATTATTTGATGTCATAATATCAGGGTTATTTGATGGGAGGCAATTCATCTGATACTTTGTCAGGAATAAGCATGTGAATGTTATTCCTATTTATATATGATTTGATTATGATATATATGAATGAATGTGCAAGTATGATTGCATTAAGAAAAGTTGTAAAGTCCTTTGATAGATAATAGAAACATGTGTACAAGGACTTAGAATGAATTGATCAAGTATGTTAGGTTGATCCTACATAAGCAAAACAGCTTTGTAAAGTCCTTAAAAAGAAATGATGTACAAGGACTATAAACATAGAAAGATCAAGCATGTTAGGTTGATCTAATGATGTAATAGATAGGCTTGTCTGATCGTCGAGCACTGCACCAGAAATCATAGTCTGCCAGGAGAGTTAAGAAGAACTCGAGAGCTATCGAGGCAGAATCGTAGTCTACAAGATAGTAGATCTCAGAGTTCGTAGACTGCCAGGAGAGATGAGGAAGGATCGTAGTGTGTCGAGTAGAACTTCCTCGTAGCCGAAGTCTGCTGAGGAAGTCATGTTCAGAATAGTAGAGACAGCCTGCCTACGAGTCGACCGAGTATCTGCCAAAGCCAAGTCAGAAACGTAGACTACACTCGGAGTCGTAGAGTTTACTGATGCCGAAGCCAAGTTAAGGATCATAGATTACACTCTGAGTCGTAGAGTCTATTGAATACATGCAGATATCGTAGTCGAGCAAGATCAGATGAAGACATCGAGCACAAAGACAGAATTCGTAGAGTGTCAAGATCTGATCCCGAAGTTGTAGGGTCTGCACAGCCAAAGCTGAATCGAAGAGTGTAGAACTACGACCTCAACAGTTGTGCCCACAACGCCAAGGCAAAATCGTAGAGCAAAGACGATTCTCAACAAATGAGCACTCCCAGAATATCCAAAGGAACCAAGCCTCTGGTTCAAGCTGCAATGTTACATCCAACTTGAAGGAAACCAGAGAGCACTCAACAAATGACTTGCAAGCTAACAGAAGATCTAAGCACCAACCTAATCAGCATCAAGATTAAGTTGTGAAGCCATTCGAGATGAAGTCTTCCACAAGGAGATCAGAAGAAGACTTCAGTAACTGACGAAGGAAAATCAGCAAGTGCAGTAGCTGTCAAGTAGACAAAAGACAACGATTTTGGAAGCAATCAGGATCGTAGTGTTTGCCAAAAGAAGAGCGATGAAGTACATACTGAGAGATCTTGGGATGACCGAAGAACAAGGCTAAAGTGATTAAGCATTGGGTCGATCCATTGATGATAAGTGAGCGGAGATCACAAGGAGAAAGCGGTGGACACGCCACAAATCTGAAGTGTCTTGCTTTATTCGGAAGGGGCGAGCAAAGAAGTCAAGTCATCGATGTCGAGAAGCTGTTGAGGCAAACAGAAGTGTTGAAGCACTGCACAAAAGTAGGAAGAGGTGTTCTACATTGAAGATTCAATCAATACTCTTCAAGATCGTAGTGTTGTCTCTACCAGTCAACATGACACTACGATCAGGTCCTTGAAGACATGCATCAGAATCGTAGAGTTCAAATAGCTGAAGAATGAAGCATTGGCAACGGTTCAATCTGAAGGGTAATATTCGGACAAGTGCTTATTGAGAGCATCGATGCAAAAGGACAACCTCTGATCGAGAAATCAGAAGGAGGAAATAAAGTCTTCAGCCTACCTAAGACATTAAAGTGATATATCTGACAGGGTAGGTAAAACAGTAGACTGCAGTGTCAGAGAAAGTATGACTTGTCACATCAGCAGTCTACCTCTGTAAATTCAAGATCTGTGAAGATATTTGAATAGCCTTCAATGGCTACTTTCCAACGGAAGGATTGGGAAGGAGTATAAATCAGCAAGAGCTTTAAAGATCGAGGGTTGCTGGAGTTGCTGAGTTTGGAGTAACGGTGGACTGTTCTAAACCATATAAGATAGTGAGTCCGAAGGCTCACTCTACGATCCACCAAGAACACTCAGAGACATACAAAGAAAGAAGTAGAATTGAGAGTTCTACAATGTAAAAGTGAGAGTTCTACTACATGAAGAGTGTTCTAAACTGCCGAGAGAAAGAAGAGCATTAATGACATCTTGATGTCCATCATGGGAAGACTCTAAGTACCATAGAGAAGAGCTCACAGTCATCTTAGCAAGTCCATCATGAGAAGGCATCAAGTATCAAGAAAGGAGATCACAAACGCCATCATGGTGGCAAGCATGAGAAAGTTTCTAAGTACCTAGCAGAAGAGCTTAAAGTCATCTTAGAAACCAATCATGTGCAGCCATCACGTATCAAGACGAATGATCTTCAAGGCAGTTCATCAAGGGATCATCAGAGGAGGTTGAGTAACTGAAGAAGCTGAGCATCATGCAACACTCAACTGCACTTCAAGGATGATCATGCCAAGCTGCTAAGTACAGAAGATGTTCAAAGCATAAAGACATCTTAGCAGCTCAGCACCAACTCCAACAAACAAAAAACTCAACAAGAAGCGGGGCACGAGGGTCCTTGTGGGAAGGACTAAATGATGTTCAAGTTCGATGGGCTTGAAGAGTTCTAGGGAACTAGAGGCGTTCCAAGGCTGCTGGCCTTGAAGAGTTCTTAGTGAACTGGAGTCCCAAGGCTGCTGGCCTTGAAGGAATCTTAGTGATTCAGGGTGCTGCCCTTCCTTAGCGAAAATCCTGCTAGTTGAAAGCAGAAGAGTGGATTAGGAGCTTGAGTCTTTGAACCACTTAAAACCCATTATGTCTTTTACATTATGTCATTTACATTATGTATATTAACTGCTATAACTGCTATGTATGTTCTAACTACTTACAACCGAACTAACTCTACAAACAATGTATGTATGATTATGAATATATCAATGAAGGGGATCTTTTACTTATTCCACTGTGCTTGAAAAGATTCTTATGTTTGTCATATGCTAATTTAATAGCAATACAAAATAAAAGAGAAAAGTATTTGAAATAAAAAGGATCTATTCAACCCCCCCCCCCCCTTCTAGATCTATTATGCCTATTGGGAACTAACATACTTTTCCAATATAATTTCATAGGCGGGTGCCTTTTAGCTTACAAATTTGATATCAGGAATTCCCATCCTATCAGATATATGGATTAAGGAAGCCAATGTTGCCAATGCATCAAAAAAGTCATTCTTTCTTCGAGGGATTTAGATGAAGGTTATTTCCTCAAACTCCATAGTCATCTTGATAACTTGCCGATGATATGGCAACAAATCCAATTCTTTGGTATAATACTGCCCGGTGGTTTGTTTGATAACCAACTCGGAATCCCCAAAGACCAACAACCATTTAATATCCATGGATTGATCCAGTTTCAATCCCATTATACAGACTTCATACTCAGTTGTGTTGTTGGTGTTGATAAACTGAAGCTTGATGGCCATAGGATATTGTTCTTCTGTAAGAGATACGAGAACTGCCCCTGCTCCGGCACTTTCCATGTTTACGGCTAAGTCAAAATACAATTTCCAAGATCGAACTGTATTCTCTCGATGGATCTATTGAATTATCATTATTCCATCATCCGGGAAATACGTTTCCAAGGGTTCGAAATTCCCTGATGGTGCTTCAACCAATTGATCTGCAATTCCTTAACCTTTGATGGACTTTTGAGTCACGTAGATGATATCGAACTGTTAGAGGATCAACTACCATTTGGACAATCAGCAATTTGACATGAGTTTGTTGAATACATACTTCAGAGGATCAATGTGGGATATGAGATAGGTTATGTGCCCATGAAGATAATGTTGTCACCTCATGGCGGCCCATGCTAACGCACAACAGGTCTTTTCAATCAAAGTGTACTTCTGTTTGTCACTACTGAATCTTTTACTGAGGTAATAGATAGCTCTTTCTTTGCCTCTATCGTCTTTTTGCCCCAGCATGCAGCCCATAACATTGGCATTAACTGATAGGTACATAAACATGGGAACCTTATCCCTTGGGGGTACCAAGACAATGGCTTTGATCAAATGCTTCTTAATGGAAAAGAAATATTTTTGCCACTTTTCATTCCACTTCAGGGAGGAATTTTTTCTTAACAGCTTAAAGATGGGCTCACACGTTGCTGTGAGTTGAGAGATGAATCTGTGTATGAAATTGATTCTCCCCAGAAATCCATGTGACGCCCCCAAAATAGGTCCACACAACCCATTCTGAGTCGCCAAATACATGGTACAGAAAACAACTACAACTTCATTATTACAATTATTGTGCAAAATACGATAACACATATGCTGTGAGTTTAAATACAAATATTGTCTTCTAGACAATATCCAAACTCAAATAAGTCCTCATTACAATTATTGATACACTATTTTATAAAATAGTGAGGATTGCTAGAACAACTGTTTTGAAACATCACTCCACACTCTGGCTAGTTCCCGCTATATTCTTACCTCCTGAGAAGAAAAATGGAACAAAAGAAAAAGGGTGAGCTCAACTAGCCTAGTAAAGAATATTATGACTAAGATAATGTATAATAAATTATCGTTAACCTTCAATAAATCAGATAAAATATAATGGACAACAAGTTTTAGATTAATATTCGCAGCGAAAATAACAATTCATTAGAAGAGTTAAGTAGAGAATGAAGTTTACTATCTTCTATGATTTAAAAGTCCATCATGATATTTTATCCCTATAACATCAATCAATATACATCCCGAATCAAATATTCATCTTTTGCACAATGGGCCAAAAATATTCGTTTGTATCATGGGTTGGTCATGTTCATCTCAACACCGTCCATCTTTGCAGACTACTGGCCAAAGATATTCATCAAGTAATCATTCATCTTTGCACTACAGGCCAAAATATTTTCACTACAGGCCAAATATATTCAGTTATATCATCATTTAGGACTGAGGATGATGAAAAATATTTTAAAGAAAACGAATCCAATGAGATTAAAGGACAAAGATTAGGAATTCGTACTTCAGTTTATCAAAGTTCAAAATACTCCATAATAATCAATTGTGCAGCAAAATTCAAGAATAAAGATCAAAACATGGATAAAATCAAAGATAGTAACCATAATAGACAACTTGGACCAAGAAAAGAAAATTTTATTTTTACGTGAATAGTGTCGATTCGTGAATAATGCCGCCAGTATCGTGAATAATAACCCCGAAATAAAAAAAAGGTAAAATTTTCATAAGAAAAATCATACTTTAGTGAATAAGACTATACTTTGAATGAATAGACTGAGTATCGTGAATAAAGGTCAGATATCGTGAATATTAACCTCAACATAAAAAGGTAAAAATTTCATAATAAAATTCATACAAATATTTTTTATAATGAAATTTAAAAAATATTATCATTTACTGAAGAAAATAACATCCCTTACCTCAAAAGAATAAGATCTTACATCGAAATATATAGGATATAATGTTTGAAGAAAACTTGCACTGCTTATCAACTCTCAAAGTATCTAAATACTCACAAAAATACGCTCGATATATAGAGAAAGAAACTTCTGATTCTGGTGTGATTTTTATTTCTAACTAAGCACCTTATTTATAGAAAAATACCAGAACACCAATGTAGACTAACCTGCTACCGGTGGCTTCCACCCTTTGCTATTCACGCACACCACACTTTGAAATTTCAGTAATTTTCTACAAAAAACAAAAGTGGGGCCCCCACATGTTTTTAATAAAAACATTTATTTCTGAAAGTTCAATAATTCATAATAAATAGCCCTTTTATCAGAAAAATATGAACCTTATGTGCATTCCATATGATAATAAAAAATAAATTATTTTTAGCCTTCAACAATAATAAATCAAATAGTTATGATAATGTAATTTTCAATAATAACTACAACGGAACAAACAATCCATTAGAAGAGTCAAGTAGAGCGTGATGTCTACTTTTTGTTACGATTTAAAAGTTCATCATCAATATTTTATCCTTGTAACACCAATCAACATTTCATGTTCATAATTATGCAAATTAATAATTTATCTTTGCACTACGGCCAAAGATATTCATTTGTAACAATATTGGTCGTGATCATGCCAAACACCAATCCGTCTTTGCACTACGGACTAAAGAGAACTTTCACCATAAGCCTTTATCTGTAACACCAAAGGTCATGATTATATCAATACATAATTCCTAGTCATAATCATACCAATCAACAGTTCTTCTTTGCACTACGAGCCAAAAATAACTTTTCCCACAATTTAATTCTGAGGATGATGACAATGATATAAAGGATGAATAGAAATAATAAGAACAATAAGATCAAGAATAGAAATTAGAGATTTATAATTTAATTTATCTAAAATTTAATAATGTCTAAATTGTCAATATGATGACCAAAATGTGGATTAAAATTCAAGAATGATATTCAAGATTCTTATTTTAAAGATAATGATTAAAATTCAATAAAAAGATTTAAGTAATTGAAATGATACTAGATGAAATGCAAACCTCCAAAGTATTTCTAATCATTTCAGAAATTATAGAAACAATACTTACCATAGTAAGTTTAGGTTTAGGAGTATAAAATAAAGTGATATCACTTATAAATATGAAAGAAATGATATTCTTTTTACGAATATGAAAGAAATGATATCTCTTATGAGTATTAAAAGAAAATAATATTCTTTACCTTAGTAGGAAACTAGATCTGACCTAAATAAAGGAGATTATTTTGAAAAAATCTTGCACTATTAGTTACATTCAAAATATACTTATACTAAAAAAAAAATACTAACAATATTGTGGTTGAAGAAGCACTTGTGTTTTTGGTGTCTCCCGGATGAAGGAGCTACCTTACTTTTATAGTGCAACCCGGTGGAAAAATAAAACGAACTTGCCTAATTTCCTGCCTAACTCACATTTTCTTATGGGTGAGGGCCCACAAATTTGGAAAAATGAATTGCAGGAGAAAGTTTTCAACCCACCAATTTGGAAAAGAAGAAGTGCACAGAAAGTTTTGAAAAAATTAACAATTTGACAAATGTAATACTCCCTCCGTCCCAGGATAAAAGTCCTGGTGGACTTTTTACGCATATTAAGAAGAGGAATGAAATGACAAAATTGTCCATAATAATGTCATTAATCATTTACAATGTAGGTGAGAGAGTGGCTTTCTAGCTTTTCAATTCAAAATATTTTTAGCACATAACTAATTATACTAATTGAATATGGAGAGAGAATTAGAATAAGAAAAATATAAGATATTTATTGCTTTATGTAAAAGTTTATTTATTAAAGGAAAGTGGACATTTAACATGAGACTACCAAAAATAGTAATAAGGACTTTTATCATGGGACGGATGAAGTATAATATTATAATAAAAATTATTATAAAACTATACTATTATAATATTATAATAAAATATTTGAATGAATATTAATGTCGAAGAAGGTAATTGTGGTTACATAGAAAAATATGTCAAACTTTTAACAAATGTCTCAAGCTAAACCCCTTCGTTTGTAATAAGAATTGAAAAAATATCCACCACACTATAATTATTCACAATTAATATTACAGAATCACAATATTGACAATCGCGTCGTTCAAGAAAAGGGGCTTCCAGTAAAAAGCAAGACAATTAATTAATATATTCTCGATCGAACTTACAGACATCATATAATAATGCTAATTGATTTAATAATATCATATCAAATAATATGAGTTACTGTGTCGTATTATTAATTTAATAATATAAAATACTATGCAGATGTTATTGTAACAATTATTAAATCAATAATATAAGATACTATGCAGTAACTACTGTGACAATTATTGAATAAAATACTGAGTGAGTTTTACTTTAGCAATTATGAAATCAATAATCGGAGACATCTTTGTAATAATCAAGTGTGTTCGCATTAATATCTGCGACATCAGACTTTTATCATGGGTATTTCAACAGTTAACAATAAAAGTTATGTCGCCAATTTGTAAAAAAAGTATTTTTTGTCGCTTTCTATATCCGACAATTATTTCGTTGTGGGATCCACCAATGATTGGTTATTTCGGCGCCATTGTACGAATATTCCCCGATAAAAAGAATATTCTCCGACTAAACGAATATTTTTCAATAACTATTTACTTTGTATAATTTGCACATATCACTCATAACTATAAAATTTATTAAATTAACACCTTATTATTTAAAATAAAATTAAATCTTATTCATAAAAAGGTGGGATGTTACAATATGAGACTTAATTTCTTTTTAAAAGTTTAAGAATAATTTTGTACTTTGTGCTTTTTCAAAAATTGTTGGAGTGAAAGACATAAATTTTTTGTTTAAGCTAAAACTACTTTTGAACCAAAATCTCTACTCTTTAAAAAAAATTCTGAGAATTACCAAGTACTTAAATACTTTCATATTTAATTTAGAAGTGTTTTCGGTATTTCCAAAAATGGAACTGATATTTTCATATGTATTTTTTATATTTCCACATGATTCTCTCTCACATGAGTATACAGTGGATCCCACCTTCATGTGAAAAGAAACCATGTTAAAATATCAAAAACACATGTGGAAATAATGCTCCCCTACCATAAACTCTCTCAAACGGGCTCTTAACCAGAATTCACAAATTTCTATAATTTAATGCATATACTTGGGGAATAGAAGGAAGTTTCCACTATAGTTGTTATCTATTGACAAAAAATAGGGAAGACTTCAAACTATTTTATTTGTTAGTATGCAGCCATTCAAGAATTCCTTTCTCTGCTTCAGTGAGCTCCTCCTTTTTCTGCTTTAAAGTCCCTTCTAAATACCCAAAGTAATCCTTGTAGTTGCGTTAGTAATAACTATCTAATCTCTGGAAATGTAAAACAAGAAAACAGAGAAATATATAATTTGGATGGTTAGTATATTTTTAGGGGTAACTCAAGCAAATTCATTTATGTAGTAGGACATGCATTGGTGTAATGTTTTGGAATTTGAAACATGTAGAGCAAAAGAAAATACAAATTAAATGTAATAGAAATTCATTAAGTCTAACTATATATTTACACTCCTACAAAGTTTTAATATTATAATAAAAATTTGAAATATTATACAATTTTAATATTACTTCCTCCGCTCTAAATTATAAAATAATTTTTAATTTTGATTCAATTTTATATATTTTCAACCTCAAAATTGAGATGATTTATTAACAATTTCAAACAATAAAATTTATACTAGTTAATATTGTTTTTTAGATAGTTTAAAATATTTATTATGGAATTAACTAAAATTATATGAATTTATGTCGATTTTAAGTTTGAAAATATGTCAAAATGACTTTCAAATTATATTTTGAAACGGATGGAGTATTTTTTCCCCTCTTATTTTTCGTAAACATATGTAACAAATAAGACAATACTAATATAAAAATAGTACTCCATCCGTCCCTATTTAAATAACGTTTTAGAGTTTTTTATTTGTCCCTAATTAAATGACGTTTGTTCAAATCTAAGAGAATTAATGATAATTTTTCCAAAATTATCCCTCATTACTCTACTTATTTTTTTGGTACTTTAAACTCTTGTGCTATGATAAATTAATGATTTAAGAGTATTATAGACAATTGAGTACTATATTTAATGCTTTCCAATAATTATCTTAATTTTTGTGTCCATCTCTAAAACGTCATTTAAATAGGGACGGAGGGAGTAATATTATTATACATCATATGCCATGTTATTGTGTACACAATTTTGTGTGTAGTTTGTGTCTACAACATTACTAACATACTCCCTTTATTCAAAATTATAAGATTAATATTGACTTTTAAAAAAATTAATTCCAAACATTTTCAAACTCAAAATTGAAATGTATTCATTTAATTTATGTCAAAATAATTATAAATATCATAAATAGTTTAAAAAATAGACTAGTTATAAAATTTATTGCTTTGAAAACTTAAATGAATATTGCCAATTTTAAATTTAAAAATGTTTCAAATTGACTTTTAAGAAGTCAATAATGATCTTATAATTTAGAAATGATGAAATTTTAATATTCAAGTTATAGATTTTCTCAATTGTGACGCAAGGTATTCATTAAATCGAATGTACTTATTCATTGAATCTTGTTTCGTCTAGACTAGTAATATAGGAAACACTTGCCTCCTTATCATTCTTGCTCTTGTTTTCTTGTGATTTCTTCAAGTATTCTGCAATGTAAAAAACTGAACTTATTCAACCAAATAAGTTTAACCAAAAGACAATGTAAGAAATTTAATTGAGCAACAAAGGCTAATAATTGAAAGAGAATAAATATTCAAATACTTTGAAGGAGGTCAGTTCTGGAGTCAGCAGCTAGGAGTACAGTTGAAAGGAGGACTCCTCTCCTTCCATTTTCAGGCACACTTGAATATTTTCTCTGACTTTCTTCTTTGTTTTTAACAGCTTTTGCAATGGATGAAACAATTATACTAAGTGTAGTTGATATGGCCATGGGGGATATATTTCCTAGTTTACCACCGCAAATTCCTAAAGATAACACAAAAAGATAACACAAAGAGGCAAAAAGATAACCACCGCAAATTCCTAAAGATAAGGAAAAAGGCAAAAAGACAAACCGAGAAAGTTATTGTCAGTAGTAGCATATGAAATTGACTAAACTACTCAAATAGCCCTCATATTTATGCCTTTTTACAATTCCGCTCCTTCAACTTTTGTTGCCATATATAACTAATCCTCCAAGTTGTGTAAGGGTAAATCGGCAAATTCATACTCTCTTCTTTTTCTTAATAAATTCAGTACTAGTGTATTGCTCTTAGTTTTGCCCAAATTCTCAATTTCTCAGACAATGGTTGTTTTTTCTCTAAAAGAAACCTAGGTGACCTAAATAAGGTCTCATTTGTGACCCTTTTATGAAGGTAATATATATATATATATATATATATATATAGGATTCCATCCACAAAGAACCCATTGTTGTTAATCCTTTTACCAGCCCGTACCGCTACAACCCTGTGACTCTACTTTTTAGACAATTTTTTTTTATAAATAAGCTACAAAGTTTTGAAAAAGATTTACTAAAAAGGATTTCTCCCAACAACCTAATTGTTGATGGATGGATCTATATATATATATATATATATATATATATATATATATATTGAAATAGTTCAAAAGACCGAAATATATTGAATTTGTAAATTTATTACAATTCATATAAAAGATTACAACCGATGAATAAACACAAACATATTTCATTTAAAATAGTTAACAAATAAAATTACTTGATGAATCGATTATAGTCAAAAGCTAGTGAACACAGTAATAATTACTATTGAAATATAAATATAAATATATCAATTAAAATTATAAATTATAAATCTGACCAATTCTTTAATATAAGAATCTGAATAACACGCCTAATAGGTCTCAAAAGCGATTAGTTTTATTTTGATGATAACAAACTTTAGTAAATAGAATTAATTAAATAGGTAGAATCCTCTCTTAGGAGTTTATGTACTTTATTATGACCAAAAATATTTTTCATCCTAATTGAATTTATTTTTTTGACCTTGATAAATTAAATATCAAGTGTTAATTAAATTAATTCATATATTAACATTTCCTAAGGTAATGACATTCTTATTTCTTTTTCAAAATAATTTTCTAAAATCATTTTATATTCTTTATTTGCTATTTTTATAAAAATATTTTATATTCTTTATTTGTTATTATAAAAATATTTGTTTTTATAAAATATTTTATATTCTTTATTTGTTATTATAAAAATATTGTTTTTATAAAATATTTATTTTTATAAAATAACAAATATTGTTATAAAAAAGCAAATAAATAAATGTTAACTCTTAATTATTAGATTTTTTATACAAAGGAAGAGGTTGTGCGGTTTGATTTTTTTTTTTTTTATACGTTTTAAATGTTCGCATTCAAATCAGATTATTTAATATTAAAAATTTGTTTTAGTTAAACAAATGACAAATATTGGTATGGTGGGGTCCTCATATTAAAATAAAAGTTTTAAATTCAAAGTTATGCTTAGAACTTGCTATATTTATGTTTCAATCGGTGGCCCAATAAGTTTATCAACTATTCAAAAAGGGGTTACAGAAGAGCATCACATATAAGAAGGATTCTTATGGAAAGGCTCTATATATATATATATATATATATATATATATATATATAGGAAATGATCCATGCTAAAGATTCTTATGGATGAAAAATAGACAAATAGTATCATAACCATCCATTGCAATAATTAAGGGCGGTGATTAAAAAATGATGATTGTCCGTCCGTCAGACGAAATAGCGGACTCTGTTAAAAAAATATTTGGTAGATTTTGTTCTTAATCCGCCAGTTGAACTAGCGGAATAAAGAAAATATCAGATCTGTTCCACGATTAAGCCCATAACCTCGTACGCTTTCTTCTTTTTGCTAGTTCCCCCAATTCCTCATAGGAAAAGTCTTGGCAGACAGGAAATTGGGACAGGAAAATTGGACATTTCAATTTTATTTTATTTTTTTGCTTGTGACTCTAAAAAAATGTATAGTATTTATTGCAACAAGAATTTTTATAAAATATAGTTTTTTAGGTGTAATTTAGATAATATATAAGAACTTAGTTGTACAGAATGTGCACTCTTCCTCGTATACTTTCTTTGTTTTGCTAAACCCTCGATTCCTCTGAAACCTCCTGCTAGTACGATTCCTGTGTGATTCCTCTGTGCAATAATTTTCGATTGATTCCTCTGAGCCCTTGGTCAAAACTTGCTGCGATTTCGAGCGATTCCTCTTTCAAATCGTCAAAATCCGAAGTGCGATTGATCAGATATTTTTGCTTTTGAAGATGCAAGTGCATTGACACCAGCACTGAGGGATTCTGGTCTCCAACAATACAAGCTGGGGGAGTAGATACACTTGTGAAATTGCTTGCAACAGGACAGTCGAACACTCAAGCCAACGTTTGTTTTCTCCTAGCAAGTATGATGATGGAGGATGTATCTGTTTGTCCTAAAGTCTTGTCTACTGAGACTGCAAATCTACTCCTTAAGCTACTAGGACCTGGTAATGAAGCTTCAGTTAGAGCATAAGCTGCAGGTACCCTAAAATCTTTTTCTGCTCAGTGCAAAGAAAAAAGAGCTCAAAACTAATCAAGATAACTGTTGGTAGCTTAAAACTAATTAACAAGAATGTAATGCAAACAATTGAACTCATGTTGACTTACAGTAGAAGGAAATAAGTGTTGGAATCCGAGGTGTGAAAGAAGTGGCTGAGGCCTTGAGGAATAACCTCAAGCTTGCTACTTCAGATCCCCATACTTATAAAAAATAAATAAATAAGTTGGTGGAACCTTATCTGGGCATCAACCAAATTGGAATGGATAGATTCAAATAATACTTGGGTGGCTCCTGCACGTGGATGAAATGCTCAAATCGAGAAATGCTCTAAATTTTTATTGCACTGGACCATTCTGTGTGGATGTTATAAAAATATGTTAGACAATTGAATATTGGTTTTGGGCATCTATTGGTGTTGTAGAATATTGGGGAACAGTACTATGAAATGTGAATTTTTTATATGCATAGCCTGAATTTGCATTGTTTATGTATTCTTCTATACAATTTTTGCATTGGATTTTGCTTATGTTTGGCAGTGTTTGAGTTGCTATAGGTTATGCTGTTCCTCATGGGAGACCTTATTTAGAGCATCGACTTCCTTGCTGTGGTATTGGGCTTGGTTGGTTCTTGCAAGTCACATAAGAATCCTTTTTTTTTTTGTTGATTAGTGATATTACTTATAATACCAAACGGAGGGTTAAACTTGTACATGGAATACATTGTTATATTTATGTCATATATAAAACATTTCCTGTATTAAAACAAATAACTGATTATTCAAATTATCTACAAAATCCGTACATACACATTTCCTGTATTAAAACAAATAACTGATTATTCTCTTGTTTTTGTTTATATCATAACTTGTATTTTGATCATTGGAAGTATATTTGTTATTGTATGTTTATAGACGTGCAGGCATAATTTATTTGTTTGCTCATACTTTTTCCTCTTCTATTCAGAGGACTGCATCTACCAGCAGCTTTGGATCATTTAACAGCAATTCCATGTCCTTCAAGTCAGTAAATTCTGAAAATGCAGTAGATATTCCTTTAGAAGCTATCTGATTTTGGGTTGATGAAAGATGGGCCAGTAGATTGTAGAACCCATGTATCTACAAGGGTTATGGGAACCTATGGATATGCAGCTCCTGAGTATATGGTTACAGGTAAGATTGGCTTACAGCCTATGGAATTACTTGGTGATTTGTACTTTTGGAGTTACTTGGTGAATATTTTTCTTTATTTGTAAAATTTTGATATGACTAATTGTATTTACTGCCTTTGTTTCCTTGATGAATAAAATCAATTGTAAATGTCCTAGTTATGTTACTCTCATTTTTTTTTTTCCGTTTTTAATGTTACTTTCTCCTTTATATTTGCAGATTAAGAGCTTAAGGCTCCCAATGAAGTTTGGGAACCATAGAGGCTTTGCTTTTGTGGAGTATGTTACAAAGCAGGAAGCCCAGAATGCTCTTAAAGCTCTTTCAAGCACCCATTTGTATGGGCGTCATTTGATATGTCTTTTTCCTTTTGCTCGGAAACATGTATATGCTTACATACATTGATATCCAGCTCTATTCGCCTACCTAACTTTTAGGTCTCGGAGAGAGCAAAGGAACTGCCTCTTAATGTACTGCTTTTTCCATTTCTGATTTATGCAGGGGACTTTTTGGGCTATTTTGCCCGAGTATGCAATTGTTAGGGAAAAAGATAAATATAATGAAATTAGATCATTGTAACATTTCCACAAAATCTTTTTATAATATTACACATTAATATATTCGATTTAAAATATTTCTTCTTCTTTTTGTAATATTATTTTCTTATTACGATTGATGTTTGGACATACAAGCTGTGAAATTAGAATTATTATGGATTAATATGATAATAATTTATTTATTTTTAAAATTTTTAAATATTTTTTTTGGAGGAGATTATCATATTTATAAGGAATAAATATGATAATAATATAAGGTTTGTATATTTTATTACTGCAATTTCGTGTGAGTTTTTTTTATTTTACCCTGCTATCCCATATTTATTATTTGGTGTGATTTGTATTTTATTCCTTCTGTGATTTTAATGTGATTGTATATTGTGATTGGCGCGTGATTTGTATTTTATTTCTTCTGTGATTTTAATCTGATTGCATATTGTGATTGGCGCGTGGCTTATACATCCGCTAGTTCAGCTAGCGGATGGGATGAATTAATTAATTATTTCGTATGAACTGGGGGGTAATTTAGTGAATGTAATTTTTTTTTTAGGCTGACTAGCGGACGCCGTGTTTTGCTTTTTAATATCCGTCCTTGATTATTGCAATGGATGGTTATGATGCTATTTATCCATTTTTTATTCATAATAAATACTTGTTATGGTTCTCTATATATATATAGGGAACCTTTTCATTAATAAATTGATCGCTATGGAGAATCGTATGACAACCCCTTTTTGACCGGGTTGATAAACTTATTGGAAGGTGAGATGAAACATAATATATCTAGTTTAGCATAACTTGTAAAGAGCTTTTATTTTAATATGAGGACCTACATAGTCAACATGTTGTCGGTTTGTTGAAATAAAACGAATTTTAATATTAAATAATGCCCGATCGACATGACATGTAATTTAATTTGTGTTTTTTTTATTTTATTTTTAAGCATTTCTCTATTAATAGTCATAACTTCAAAGACATCACGTAAACTTAAAAAAATATAAAATACTCCCGGCCGCTACAAGCTCTTACGGCTGTTAAATAAAAAAAAAAAAAAAAAAACCAACCGGGACAAGCTCTTCCGGCTTGGAATTTATATCCTTGCAAATATTGCTATTTTGTCAGTAGGCTTGCAAATATTTGCTATTTTATAATAACAGTAGGATATAAAATATTTGCTATTTTTATATAAAGAATTATAGCAAATATTTTTATAATTCTTTATATAAAAATAGCAAATATTTTATAACCTATTTTATATCCTATTATAAAATAACAAATAAATTGTGACGCCCCCAAAATTAGGTATACGTCACCCATCTTGGGTCGCCACTTACATGGTACATAAATTCAAATACAACTTACTAATATAAGCTGCCGTATACAATAATACATAAATCGTGAGTTTGAATACAAATATTATCTACTAGATATTATACAAACTCAAAAGAGTCCTCATTACAACTATTATCACACTATTTCACCGAATAGTGAGGACTACTAATGCTATCCTCGGACCATTACTCCGCTCCCCGACTCGTCTCAAATTTATATTCTCATTTCTCAAGAGAAACGGTGAAAGAAAGGGTGAGCTCAACTAGCCCAAGAAGAAATATTATGACTAAGATAATGCGTAATAAATTATCATTAGCCTTCAACAAATGTTAAACCGATAAAATATATATAACAACCGCTTTTAATCTGCTGCAATGGAATATACAATCCATTAAAAGAGTCAAGTAGAAAATAAAGTCTACTATCTTTTAGGTTTTAAAAGGTTTTCATAAATTTTTATCACTAAGACTCGGTTTAATGAATAAACCACAATATCTAATCATCCCTCGCACTACCTGGCCAAGGATTTTCATCAAATTATCAATGGTCAGCGACTATACCGAATCACCCCTCGGTCATAATCATACCAAAACTATCCATCATCGCATTACAGCCACCGAGGACTTTTATCACATCATTTATAACAAGCCATGATTATACCGAATGATCCCGGTCATAATCATACTAAGTTCATCTACGCACGTAAGCCAAAGATAACATAATATAACATGAGGATGATGACAATGACATAATAATTCAATAAAACAAGTTCAAGAATTATTTTATCCAGGAATTAGTAACGCCCAAATTGTCAACAAGATATCGTTTTATAGAGTAAAATTCAAGAATGATCGTAAGAATATTTCCATGAAAAGATATTGGATGAAACGCAAATATCAAGGATATTCTACTAATTTCATGGAGTATATAAGTCAAAGTTTTAACCAACCTGAGTATAATAAAGAATGGAATAACAAAAGAAATCACCATGCATGCAGATTTCAGCATGACAAAGTTATTCCAACAAAATAATAATAACGGAACCAAAGTCGTGAAATTCACAATCGATGGATGATCCAATGTAATAATAAATCTTGAATAATAAACAATGGAACTGTGTTTGGTGTAAAACACACGCATGTGAGGATATTCAAATGTAATAATAAATGCGGAATAATAAACAATGGAACCAAGTCCGGTGTAAAACACACGTATGTGATATTCCAATGTAATAATAAAGAATGGAATAATGTAAGAAGATCACCAAGTATAGGGGATTCACAGATCTGAAAGTTATTCCAATGTAATAAATAAGAATGGAATAATATAAAGATTTCACCAAGTATAGGGTATGCCGCAGATACGAGTTATGTATATAGGGTATGCCACTTTTACAAAGTTATTCTAATGTAATAATAATGAATGGAATAAATGTAATTTCTCTTCATTAATAAAAAGAAGAATAACCCTTACGGTACAACAAATAATATCCTCACCGTAGTAAAAGACACCTGGATATCAAAGTAGTGAAGTACTGTAATACTCTTCTTCTTTATCTCTATAGATTTTCTCTATAGCTTCTCTCTATAATTCTCTCTCTAGTTTCAAATTGAATTAAGTAAGAAAATAATGAAGGAATGAGCTTCTATTTATAGAAAAATAGAATGCATAGTAATTAATCCATGAACGGTCCAGATTGATTTACTTTAATCTGACCATCCATATTTAAAGCAAAATCTTTTAAATAAAATATCATATATTCTATTTATATAAAAATATTTTACTATGCAAACACTATGCAACACTACGCAAAACACTATGCAACACTATGCATAATAAAATATAATATATTCTATTTATAGTAATAACTTTAATAAAGTATTCATGTTATATAAAAGATGTTTCGCTTTTATTACGTTAATAATACTGAATAAAACAAAAGCGTCATTATCGCTTATAATAATTCATATTATTAATCGACAATAATGGAATCAAACCGAGTGACTTCTCACATAAGCATCAATAATCAATACTGGTGTGCTACTATGCAACCACACGACATCGTGTTTCTTTTACTACCGAGTAGTTCAACAAAGATCAACCAGTAAAACTTCCGCCGTTATTTCAATAAAATATTTTTGTCGTTTTCTCAATCCAAATAATAATTAATTGTCAGGGTCCACCAATGATTGAGCCATTGCAGACTAATATTCCCCGCTAAACCTAATATTCCCCACCAATCGAATATAATATAACCACTTGCATACTTTGCAAAATTTATAAATACTACCCACAACTATAATATTATCTCAAATTCACACCATAATATTAAAAAATTATTTCGACAAAATTTAAATCTTTATTGATAAAATCTGGGGTCTCACAATCTCCCTTCCTTATGGAATTTTGCCCTCGAAATTAGGGTACGTACCTGATATGATAAAGAGGTGAGGATACCTTGAATACCTTTATCGTTAAAAATATTAAATTCATCTTCGCAATCCGCCAAAGATATTCATTAACAATTCATCTTTGCACTACAAAGCAAAGATATACAACGTAGAAACCAATAATGCCGAGACGCAAGCTGATAATAGTATCACGACCACTAATTATCCATGCACTCATCGCCAAGGATATTTGTGTTTTCAATTACTGGCCATGATTATACCGAATAATCCTTGGTCATAATCATACCAAGTCTATCAATGTATTACTACCAAAGATGACTTTTACCACATCCATGAATTAATATTTTATCACGAGACTCAAATTTCAATAATTAATCCATATCATCGAATCATCCCCGTGACTACGTGCCAAGGATATTCATTAGTATCACGACCATGAATTATCCATGCACTACTACCAAAGATAATCGTGTATTCATTAAGTATCACGACCACAAATTATCCATGCACTACTACCAAAGATAATCGTGTATTCATTAGTATCACGACCACAAATTATCCATGCACTACTACCAAAGATAATCGTGTATTCATTAGTATCACGACCACAAATTATCCATGCACTTCTACCAAAGATAATCGTATTCATTAGTATCACGACCACAAATTATCCATGCACTACGGCCAAAGATAATCGTGTATTCATTAGTATCACGACCACAAATTACCATGCACTACGGCCAAAGATAATTGTGTATTCAATTACGGTTATGATTATACCGAACAATCCTCGGTCATAATCATACCAAGTCCATCTATGCACTACAGTGCCACACGTAGATGACTTTCAACATAATATAAATAATGAGGATAATGATATAAAGAATCAATCAAATGAGATAAAGGATAAATATTAAACCTTTATAATATAATTTATCCAGATTCAAGAATATCCCCATGTTATCAATCACTTAATAATCTCATAATCTAATATCATAATATTATAACAATATTTTAATCACTTCTTAAATTTATAAACAATTTATCTCAATTGTTTACGCTTTTACCATATAATGCATTTAATCATTCAAAATGCCATACTCATAAGATATCATCACCAATTATCAAATCCTCATCAAAAAATATGCATATACTCTATATAGGATTTCTAGCCATAAAATCCTATTTTCAACTTTGTTACTTCACATAACATATTTAACTCATATGTTCATAACTAAACTATTTTCATGAAAAATACCAAATCAGTCCCAAAAATATTTCTTTTCTGCGATTTAGCATAATATAATCCCATAATGAAAATATATTTTCTCGGAATTTTTAAAATTCATTTACTATTTTTCAAAAATCAATTTCTAATTAATTCCTTAAGAAATTAGCTACCTCAAGTTTAACTCCAAAATTCCCAAATCTTGGCAAGACCTTACACATGTTAACGTGAGCTTCTAGTTTAAATTTCATGGTCATCTGAGTTATAGAACTCCTCGGTTATAGCGATTTTTCATCCGGAAAAACCAAAATATTGAAATAGTCATAACTTGCTCATTTTAAATCAGAATGAGCTCATTTTTGGACAGAAGGTACTTTATACCATATACCTTCATGTCCCAAAAAGGCCAGAATTTTTCTCATAATTTAAGTGGCCGAAACAGCCCGTCTAAAATCATGGCGTAGACTTTTTTCGCTTTTTTTGCAGCTTTGCACTCCTTTGCTAAAATCAGTCCACACAAAAATCTACAACACCTTTTCCAGTAATTCCACTTGGATTAGTTAGGTAACTCATAGATCTAACTCTAGGACTTGACCACACTCAAAAATTCAAAATATAATAGGAGATATGGTCAATTGAATTTCATGTTACGTTTTTCACCAAAATCTGATTTTCAACTCTTTGTGATTTCTAAGAAACTTTCATGTTTTCACATAATAACCAACATAATTTATCATAACACTTACTAATACTTCATATACCCATGATTTTTATTAGTCCAATGCTTTTATTATGACTTTCATCATAATCCTCGTAAACAGATCCTTTTAGTTGAAGAAATATTTGAGGTTTAAGAAATGGTTTTTATCTTTGGGGTCAATAAAAATTCGATTTCACGCTCTAGGGTAGGCTAGAAGTCTTCAAGAATACGCCAAGAAATTTATTAATGATAGAAATATCATTCAAAATCATATTTCTCGTCCAAGACTTGGATAGACGTCACATTAATACCAACTGTGACTTCTATCCCTTAACCGGATAAGACTCACAATGATACCTATCAACTTGCCATCTTCACCACGACGTTGCCTACAGAAAGTCCGGCTCGTGCATTCCACACAAGGAAGTCAACAACGAAAGGATCGGGGCTCTTTACTTATGGCTTGATATAACAAGGATTAACTTTAGGGTTTGGTTACTTTGAATTCAGATAACAAGGTTGGTTAGGAATATGAAAGCTAACAACCTTACAAAAAGAATAATGAGTAGTTAATCAATCGTTTTCAAAAATTACCTCAAAGGCAAGTATTTTCAAAGAGATAAGATCGTGAAAGTGTTTATTTGAAACAACAAGATTAATAAATAGTGGAGGTAACGAAGGTTTCTCCCAACGAAGTTTCAATAGATAAATCAAAGTCTAATTTTTCCGGAGTCAAATTTAAACATTGAACACAACTAGCTAGAATAAAAGAGTGGGTAGAACTTGTATTGAATAAAGTATAGACTTCAGTAATAATTTATAATTAATTTTACCCGTAATAACCGTTCGGGTTTTCTCACAAACGCCTCGCTTAAATTACCGAAGTTTGACTTTACTATAGGGTACATTCCACCCTTAAGTGCTTCTTCACATTCTCGATCCATGATTTGAATCATTATTCTCGATCCATATCGAATTCGGGACCGCTATGCATGTGGTAATTCTCAATTCGATGTTGGTTCTCTAATTCTTTGTCCAAAAGCAAAATCCATTTCATCTATTTTGGCTTTATTGGATCAGACGCCTTTTTCTACACTATCAACGCGTTGTGCCTTTTTACCCATGCATCGCCTATTCTCCTTCGCTCGATTGTTTCTTCTTTTCAAATTTGATCTTTGATTTTTAAATTCTCGATTCCAACTTTAATATCTTACACCCCGCCAAAGCGTGATTTTGTTCGAGCATCACATATCGGGTAACCCAATTTTGAATTGTTGTATCCCTTTGTTCCACGATCGTTTGCCGTTCTTCAACTCGTTCTTCTAGCTCACGAACACGATTTTGTAATTCTAAGTTTTGATCATAAACTTCTTCTAACCAATTCTCCTCGTGTTCCTCTTCTTCCTCTTCTTCCTCTTCTTCCTCACTCTCACTTCTACCTCGCAACTAGCTCGGGTGCAACAATTAGTTCTTCATTCACTACGTGGATATCTCTAATTTGTTCCTCGCTCAACAATCGCATTAACCTCGATTAGTGATTAAAGGTGTCACAACGGGCCACATTCACTCCATTGTGAATATTTTTCACCGCCATTTCAAACACCGCCACAACACAAGGGTTAATTAATATATCAAATATTATCCCTATACTCGAATCGACCAATTAAATAACAAATAAACTTGTAGATCATACTAGCGTAAAGAATTCCCCATCTCTCCCTCCTAGTTCTTATCTCAAGATCTTAGCTGTGGATCATATCCCTAAGCTCGATACCAACCATGACGCCCCCAAAATTAGGTATACGCCACCCATCTTGGGTCGCCACTTACATGGTACATAAATTCAAATACAACTTACTAATATAACATGCAGTGTACAATACTTACATAAATCGTGGGTTTGAATACAAATATTGTCTACTAGATATTATACAAACTCAAAAGGAGTCCTCATTACAACTATTATCACACTATTTCACGTAATAGTGAGGACTACTAATGCTATCCTCCGGACCATTACTCCGCTCCCGACTCGTCCCAAATTTATATTCTCATTTCAAGAGAACGGTGAAAGAAAGGGTGAGCTCAACTAGCCCAAGAAGAAATATTATGACTAAGATAATGCGTAATAAATTATCATTAGCCTTCAACAAATGTTAAAACCGATAAAATACAATAGACAACCGGTTTAATCTAGCAATGAATATACAATCCATTAAAAGAGTCAAGTAGAAAATAAAGTCTACTATCTTTTAGGTTTTAAAAGGTTTTCATAAATTTTTATCACTAAGACTCAGGTTTAATGAATAAACCACAATATCTAATCATCCTCGTACTACGGGCCAAGTATTTTCATCAAATTATCAATGGTTATGACTATACCGAATCACCCTCGGTCATAATCATACCAAAACTATCCATCACCGCATTACAGCCCTTCGAGGACTTTTATCACATCATTTATAACAAGCCATGATTATACCGAATGATCCCTCGGTCATAATCATACTAAGTTCATCTATGCACGTAAGCCAAAGATAACATAATATAACATGAGGATGATGACAATGACATAATAATTCAATAAAACAAGTTCAAGAATTATTTTATCCGTGAATTAGTAACGCCCAAATTGTCAACAAGATAATTGTTTTGTAGAGTAAAATTCAAGAATGATCGGAAGAATATTTCCATGAAAAGATATTGGATGAAACGCAAATATCAAGGATATTCTACTAATTTCATGGAGTATAGAAGTCAAAGTTTTAAACTATTTGGGTATAATAAAGAATGGAATAACAAAAGAAAGCACCACGCATGCAGTACTCAGATGTATAAAAGTTATTCCAACAAAATAATAATAACGGAACCAGTGTCGTGAAATTCACACAAGCGAGGATGATCCAACAGAATAATAAATCTTTGAATAATAAATAATGGAACCAGTCGGTGTAAAACACACGCATGGGATATTCCAAAATGTAATAATAAATGCGAATAATAAACAATGGAACCAGTCGATTGTAAAACACACGTATACATGATATTCCAAATGTAATAATAAAGAATGGAATAATGTAAGAAGATCACCAAGTATAGGGGATTCAGCAGATACATGAGTTATTCCAATGAATAAATAAGAATGAAATAATATAAGGATTTCACCAAGTATAGGGTATGGCGTGATACAAAGTTATGTATAGGTATGCCACTTTTACAAAAGTTATTCTAATGTAATAATAATGAATGGAATAATGTAATTTCTCTTCATTAATAAGAAAGAATAACACCCTTTACGGTACAACAAATAATATCCCTTACCGTAAAAAAGACACCGGATATCAAAGTAGTGAAGTACCGAGAATACTCTTCTTCTTTATCTCTATAGATTTTTCTCTATAGCTTCTCTCTATAATTTTCTCTCTGTAGTTTCAAAGTGAATTAAGTAAGAAAATAATGAAGGAATGAGCTTCTATTTATAGAAAAATAGAATGCATAGTAATTAATCCATGAACGGTCAGATTGATTTACTTTAATCTGATTTCATCCATATTTAAAGCAAAATCTTTTAAATAAAATATCATATATTCTATTTATATAAAAATATTTTACTATGCAAACACATGTACAACACTATGCAAAACTCTATGCAACACTATGCATAATAAAATATAATATATTCTATTTATGAATAACTTTAATAAAGTATTCGCTTTTATATAAAAAGATGTTTCGCTTTTATTACGTTAATAATACGAATAAAAAAAACGTCATTATCGCTATAATAATTCATATTATTAATCGATGATAATGGAATGTTGAGTGACTTTCACATAAGAATCAATAATCAATACCGGTGCTACTTTATGCAACCACACGACATCTTGTACTTTTTTACTACCGAGTAGTTCAACAAGATCAACGGTAAAACTTCCGCCGTTATTTCAATAAAATATTTTTGTCGTTTTTCAATCCGACAATAATTTCCGCTAGGGTCCACTAATGATTGAGTAGTTAGACGAATATTCCCGCTAAACCGAATATTCCCCAACCAATCGAATATAATATAACCACTTGCATACTTTTGCAAAATTTATAAATACTACCCACAACTATAATATTATCTCAAATTCACACCATAATATTAAAAAATTATTTCGACAAAATTTAAATCTTTATTGATAAAATCGGGTCTCACATAAGTGATATAAAATAACAAATATATGCTACTATCATATAAAATAGGATATAATTTTTGGATGAGCAAATATATGCTATTTTATATAAAGAATTATAAAATATCCTATTTTATATCCTATTATAAAATAACAAATATTTTTATAATTCTTTATTTGCCATTTTTATAAAAATATTTTATATTATTTATTTGTTATTTTATAATAGGATATAAAATAGGTTATAAAATATTTGCTATTTTTATATAAAGAATTATAGAAAATATTTTTATAATTCTTTATATAAAAATAGAAAATATTTTATAACCTATTTTATATCCTATTATAAAATAACAAATATATGATATAAAATAAAAAAATATATTCTTTGTCATATAAAATAGTATATAATTTTTGGATGAGCAAATATATGCTATTTTATATAAAGAATTATAAAATATCGTATTTTATATCCTATTATAAAATAACAAATATTTTTATAATTCTTTATTTGCTATTTTTATAAAAATATTTTATATTATTTAATTGTTATTTTATAATAGGATATAAAATAGGTTATAAAATATTTACTATTTTTATATAAAGAATTATAAAAATATTTGCTATAATTCCTTATATAAAAATAGCAAATATTTTATATCCTACTGTTATTATAAAATAGCAAATATTTGCAAGCCTACTGACAAAATAGCAATATTTGCAAGGATATAAATTCAATAGGAAGAGCTTGTCATGCTGTTTTTTTTTTATTTTTTTTTTTTTTTATTAATGGTAGTAAGAGCTCAGTAGTGTAGGGAGTATTTTATATTTTTTTAAGTTTACGTAATGTGCTGAGTCATGACTATTAATGGAAAAATGCTTAAAAAAAAAGGCACAACCGGTACAAGCTGTGCCGGTCGGGCATTATTTAATATTAAAAATTCATTTTATTTCAATAAACTAACAACATGTTGACTATGTGGGGTCCTCATATTAAAATAAAAATCGGTACAAGTTGTGCCGGCTTGGTATATTTATGTTTCATCTCAGCCTTCCAATAAGTTTATCAACGGTCCAAAAAGGGGTTTTCGCACAGTTCTCATGGCAACCGGCTGCTATGGAAGGGTTCCCATATATATATATATATATATATATATATATGTGTGTGTGTGTGTGTGTGTGTGTGTGTGGTTATATGTGTGTCGTGGGTGCATAAAGTGGGAGCTGTCATTGACACTCCAAAATTAACCCCACTTTCACTTTATAAATTCAAATAATTAATACAGTAGTAAGCAATGATCAATCCCACAGAGAGCAAGTTTGTTTTAGAATTATTCTACTAGTTTAATAGAAATAAAGATAGGAGGTTTTTGAAAATTGTTTTTAAACTAAAAAAACATAATTAAATGATGAAATTAACCAAATATGTAAAAATTTCAATTCTGCAGTTCAGTTTCACCAAGTTACAATAATAAATTAACCAAGTTGTTATTATTTATCCTTCAATGAAACTTTTAGCCCTAGATAACAATAAGCTCTGCTATCCAAAATTCTCCTTAGATTGTCATTGTATAAAACAAACTCTTCACAAGATTCTAACTATCATTTAACCTAGAACAAGCTTTCTAGATTTAATATGATATAAGAATTAAGAAATAGAGAATTAGCGTGACGACCCCATAATAGGTATACATCACCCATCTTGAGTCGCCAAATACATGGTACAAAAATTCAAATACAACTTAATAATACAACTGTCGTGTAAAATATGACAAAACATAAACTGAGAGTTTTAATACGAATATTGTCTTCTAGACAGTAATCAACTCAAATGGAGCCCTCAATATATTTATTATCACACTATTTCATAGAATAGTAAGGACTATTAATGCTATCATCTGGACCGTCACTCCGTTCCCCGACTAGTCCCAGCTACGTTCTCATTTCCTGAAGAGAATAATGAAAGCAAATGGGTGAGCTCAACTAGCCCAGTAAGAAATATTATGACTAAGATAATGCAGAATAATTTATCGTTAGCCTTCAACAATGTTAAACTGATAAAATATAACAACCATCAAGTTTAACTGCAGCAGAACAAGCAATTCATTAGAAGAGTCAAGTAGAGCATAAAATCTACTATCTTCTATGATTTAAAAGGTTTTTCATCACTTTTATCGTTGAGACTCAGCTTAATAAATAATCCACATCATCGAATCACCCCTGCACTACGGCCAATGATATTCTTTAGTATCACGACCACAGATTATCCATGCACTACGGGCCAAGGATATTCGTGTATTCATCAATAGTTATGATCATGCCAACAACTGTCTATCAATGCACTATGGGCCAATGAGAACTTTTACCACATCATTTGTAACATTATGGTCATGATTATACCGAATAATCCCTGGTCATAATCATACCAAGTCCATCTATGCACTACAGGCCACGGATGACTTTCAACATAATATAAACATGAGGATGATGACTATGATATAAGAATTCAATAAAACAAGTTCAAGGATAAATTTTTAAAGATTTATAATTTAATTTATCCAGAATTCAATATTGTCCAAATTGTCAACATGATACTGCTTTGTGGAGTAAAATTTAAGAATGATAATATATCAAAAATGATTTGGACCAAAAAGAAATCAATTTTTGTTATGAATAGTACTCCGGGTGAATAGTACTTGAGTGAATAGTACCATGTGAATAGTACTTCAGGAATAGTACTCTATGAATAGTACTTTGTGAATAGTACTCGTGAATAGTATTTTGTGAATAGTACCCGTGAATACTACTTTTGTGAATAGTACCGTATAAATGGATAGTACTCATGGACAGTACTCCGGCATGAAAAACTTAAAATTTAATAAGAATGTGTAGAAAATATCCTTGTGAAGCGATACTAGATGAAACAAAAATGTCAAGGATATTCTACTAATTTCACGGAATATAGAAGCAATACTTTAACCGAATGATGGTATAATCAGGAATACGAGACGAAATAATATTACTCACATACTACAGAGTATGGAAGAAAATATTATTCCTATGAATACTGAACAAAATAATATCCCTTACCTCGTAAGAAGATTGGATAATGGAATAGTGAGGTAAATGACTTTCTTCTACTTTCTCTAAAGCTTTCTCTCTATAAATGCTCTTGTGAGTCTTAGTGAATTGGTGAGAATGAAAGAAGAATGAGCTTTATTTATAGAAAATATAGTTTCGATAATAAGCACGTTTTGGGGCTTGAAATATTACAAAGATAATACCTTCATCTTTTTCTTCATTTTAATTTAGTCCCGCAAGTATTATCAAACTTGCACCACCTCCCCTAATAGTACATCTCGTGAATTAATAGTACAATCATGTGAAAAAAAATAATTACAAAGATATAGTACCTTCATCTATACCTCCATTTTTAATTTAGTCATGCAAGTATTATCAATCTTGCACCACCTTCCCTAATAGTACATGCATGTGAATCAATAGTACACACATGTGAACAAATAGTTATAAGCATGTGAATTAATAACAATTAATTGCTCATTTATCCGATTAATTACCCGATTGGTCAATATAGCCTCCAGACATCCATTATTATCGAAATAGATGTCGATTTCCACTAACACTAATAATCCCAACATAATGGAAATATCAATTTCATCTTTAATCAACACGAACTTATTCATCATTAATATTATAACTCACAATATTTAACAACCAGATCATTCTCAGGAAAGAGGGGCTTTTCGATAAGGATTTCTCCCTATCATGGCGTGCAATTAGTTGACCAAACCTCTCCTCGATGTAACTTTCTAGACATTGTCATCAATATTGCAAATAATAATATGAATAACTTTGTCGTCTCAATTATTGATTTAATAATATAAAATATTATGCAGATGATACTGTGACAATTATTGAATCAATAATATGAAAGATATTATGCAGCAATTACTGTAGCAATAATTGAGTATAACCGAGTGACTTCTCACGTAAGTATCAATAATCAATACCGCAGTGCTACTACGCAACCACGCCAGACATCGTATTCTTTTACTTTTTTACCAGGGTAGTTCAACAATGACTTAACGGTAAAACTTTTTCGTAGTTATTTTTATAAAAGATAATTACATCGTTTTCTAGCTACGACAATACTTTTCGTTGTGGGGTCCACCAATGATTGTCGTCGCATTTAATATTTCTGTTAAAATGAATATTTCCCGACCAATCGAATATTATATAACCACTTGCTTACCTTGCAAAATTTGTAAATAATGCCCACAACTATAACATTATATCAAATCCACACCATAATATTCAAAAATATATTTCGAGAAAAAAAATTAATCTTTATTCATAAAAGTTGGGGTCTTACAACCTCCCCTTCTTATGAAATTTAAATCCTAAAAATTAGGGTGCGTGCACGGTATGTCAAGAGGTGAGGATACCTTGACTTCATTTTGATTCTAACTCCCTAGGTCATTTCCTCAACATCGTGGTTTCTCCATAAAATTTTGACTTGAGGTATAACCTTGGAGCGCAGAATATGATCCTTCTTATCCAAGATTTTAACAGGTACCTCCTCATACGTTAAATCTTTCACTATCTCATCCGGTTCTAATTCAATAATGTGGTTCGAGTCTTTCACATATTTATGTAACATAGATATGTGAAAAACGTTATGAACACGAGACATACTTGGCGGTAAGGCGAGTCTATAGGCCACAGTTCCTACTCGATCGAGGATTAAAAATGGGCCAATGAATCAAGGATTGAGCTTTCCCCTCTTTCCAAATCTCGTAACTCCTTTCCATGGAGCAACACATAACAACACATGATCTCCAATATTGAATTCCACATCCTTTCGATGAAGATCAACATAACTCTTTTGTTGATCTTGTGAGGTTTTTATACGTTATCGGATCATTTGAATCTTTTCCGTAGTCATACGTACCAACTCTGGTCCCAACAATATTTCTTCACCCACCTCATCCCAGCATACTAGAGAACGACACTTTCTTCCATACAACGCCTCAAATGGAGCCATGCCAATACTTGCTTGATAACAATTATTGTAGGAAAACTCCACCGATGGTAAGAACTTGTCCCAACTTCCTTTGAAGTCAAGGACACAAAGTCTTAATAAATCTTCAAGAGTTTGAATAGTCCTCTCCGACTGCCCGTCTGTTTGAGGATGATATGCCGAACTAAATCGTAAATCCGTGCCCATAGCTTTTTGCAAACTAACCCAAAATCGTGAAGTGAATCTTGGGTCTCGATCAGAAACTATGGATACTGGCATACCATGCAATCTTACAATCTCGTTTATGTACATACGAGTAAGATGTTCAAGTGTATAAGTTTCTCTTATCGGTAAGAAATGAGCAGACTTGGTCAATCTATCAACAATGACCCAAATCGCATCTATACCTTGAGAAACCTTGGGATGACCAGTAACGAAATCCATGGTAATGTGCTCCCACTTCCATTCTGAAATTTCAAGTGGTTGTAATTGACCTTTTGGCACTTGATGCTCCGCCTTGACTCGTTGACAAGTTAGACACCTTGAGATAAACCACGCTATCTCTCTCTTCATATTGCTCCACCAAAATGTATGTCAAAGATCACGATATATTTTGGTACTCCCAGGATGGATTGCAAACGGTGTGTTGTGCGCCTCCATTATGATTTTATACTTCAAGACAGAATTGTAAGGAACACAAAGTCTGGAGTTGACTCGAAGTATTCCTTCTTCATCGATTCTTGCTTCCGGAATAGCACCTTCTTGCACTTTCTGCCTCATATGCATCAGCTCCAGGTCTGTAGCTTAAGTAGCTTTAACTTTATCGATTAAAGTCGGTTCTTCTTGTATATTCGCCATCATCACACAGGTCCTTGGAGTCTTTAACTCTATCTCCATCCTTTGTAAGTCATACAAAATGGGCCTTTGCGTTGACAATATCACACTCGTACGCGCATGTAACACCCCAGTCCCACATCGAAAGATAGGGGAAAAATTTGTCTCCATATAAGGAAATAAGTTACTACCAATAGTACCTTCAAGTCATGACATTTTGGGAGCCTGTGGTGGGCTAGATGACCCAAGAAGATACTATTGGGCCAGTGGTTTGAGGCCTTATTTGGATCTATCATGTACAGAATGATATGTACTACACCAGATGTTGCTCATGCACTTAGTGTAACAAGTAGATATCAGTCGAATCCAGGAGAAAAGCACTGGAAGGCAGTGAAAAATATCCTAAAGTACTTAAGAAGAACTAAGGATATATTTCTTGTCTATGGTGGGTCTGAATTGAAACTAGAGGGCTTTACAGACTCAAGTTTTCAAACAGATCAAGATGACAGTAAATCCATTTCTAGTGTGTGTTTACCTTGAATGGTGGCGCAATGAGTTAGAAAAGTTCCAAACAGCAAATAATTGGTGATTCAGTGACGGAGGCAGAGTACATATGTAACAACCCCAAAATAGGTTCATTCCATCCAACCCATTCTGAGTCGCCAAATATATGGTACGAAAAACAACTACAACTTTATTACAACAATTGTCGTGCAAAATACAACAACACATATGCTGTGAGTTTGGATACAAATATATACCAACTGTAGCACGTCACAATGACACCTTACATAAAGGTATAGTCAAAAACTATTTTAGAAATTAGAATCTTTGGGAAGTGCTCAAGGAAACCTTCATACATGGGAGGCCATGCTTTTAGGTTATGGTAGATATCATATGGCCACAGAATTATCCTTGGTTGACCCAATAAACCCCAAAGAAAAACGAGAAGATTACTATCATATTCTTCCCAATGGTGAGTCTTCTCTTGACATATCATTATCTCCACTGTCTCTAATTGGGTATTATACTCCAAACAAACACCAAGATTATATAGGTAGTGCTTGTAAATATACTCAGCAAGTGGATGAGCACAACCGTGTCTTATGATAACACGAGGTTGTATGTCATTAGACATCTTGTATGATAGTGACAAAACACCATTCCAAGTTAAATTCACCTCACCTCAACATCTATAGACCACCACTCTATTCCCTCGCTATCCCTTTCGACCCAAATTTACACTTTTATTACCGAAAGGAATTGTGAAACAAAAGGGTGAGCACAACTAGCTCAATAAAGAATATTATGACTAAAGATAAATAAATTATCAATAGTCTTCATCAAGAATAAATCGTAGATTTAGAACATATGGTAGATGATAAAACTTTTCAACCATAGTTAAATTTGAATGAGCAATCCATTAGAAGAGTCAAATAGACTATAAAGTCTATTGTCTTCTCCATGTTAAAAATCCACCAACAATGTTTTATCCTCGTAACATCAATCAACAATTTCACGCCCACAATCACGTGTATAACTCATAATCGTAATTGTAGTTCTAAATTCCTTTCCTCATCCAAGACAAAGATAATTTTCATCACTTGTCTTTTACCGAAACATCAAAGATCATGGTTATACCAAATCACAGCCTTCGCTCATAATCATACTAATAAATTCATCTTTGCACCACGGGCCAAAGATATTCATCAACATTCATCTTTACACTACAAAGCAAAGATATTCAACAACGGGTCATCTTTGCATTACAAGCCAAAGATATTCATCAATAATTCATCTTTGCACTACAAAGCAAAGATATTCAACAACAGTCATCTTTTTGCATTACGAGCAAAAGATATTCATCAATAATTCATCTTTGCACTACAAAGCAAAGATATTCAACAACAGTCATCTTTTGCATTACGAGCAAAAGATATTCATCAATAATTCATCTTTGCACTACGGCTAAAGATATTCATCGGTTGGTCATGTTCATTTAAACACTGTTCATCTTTGACTACTGAGCCAAAGATATTCTTCGTAAATCATTCATCTTTGCATTGGTTTTATCCACGCCCAAAAAATACCTCAAAAATAATCATAGTGGTGTAAAATTCAAGAATGATCAAAACATGGATACAATCAAAGCTAGTATCCGAATAGATATTTTAGATTTAAAAGAAAAATTTTCATTTTTAAATTGAATAAAGGCCGTCAGATTCGTGAATAATGTTAGTATATGTGAATAGTGCCAGATACGTGAATAGTAACTCCGACACCAAAAGATAGAAATTCCACAAAAAAAACATCTTCACGCTTCATGAATAGTACTCGTGAATAGTAACTTGTGAATAGTAACTCATGAATAGTAACTCGTGAATAGTAACTCATGAATAGTAACCCCAGACATGAAAAAGTTCCAAATTTGATAAAAAGTTCCAACCAATATTTCAAAGATAATGATATTCAAGAAATAATATCATCCGAGAAGAAAATAACATCCTTACCTCGAAAGACAAGATTTAGTTGAAACAGGATATAGTCTGTCAAGGGAACTTGCACCGCCTAACAATACTCAAAGTATACTCAAAATACTCACAAGAATACGCTCGATAATATAGAGAGAAAGAGAGAAAACTTGTTTCGTGTGATTTTCAATTTAACTTAGCCTCTATTTATAGGAAAATGTTAGTACGTCAAGCAGACTTAACTCTGCAACTGATGGCTTTACCGCTACTATTCCCACCCACCACATTTGAAAATTCAATTGAGCACATTTCTCACCAACCAAAAGTGGGGCCCACCAATTCTAGAATTTTCCACCAAAATCATTTATAACCTAATTTCGAATCGGTCACCTCTTAAAATTCATAACAAATTATACGCTCATTTTAACGATTCAAAATTTGTGAACATATACTCAACTTATATATGTATAACATATCCAAAAATCCCAACGATCCAACTACGATTAAAAATTATAACTCACATAATAAAGTTGTAAGAACAATCGATTTGATCTTTTAATACCTCCAATCCACAAAATAATCGATAAAATACCTCAACATTAATTCCTTCATTTATAACCACATAAATAAATCCATCATTTATATCCACATCAAATAAATATTTCATTGTCATATAAATCAATAATTAATTATTCATAAATAATATTATAGAATCACAATAATGACAACCGTGCAGTTCCTGTGAAAGAGGGGCTTTCAATAAGAATTTCTCCTCATGGCGCCGCAATTAGGTGACCAAACCTCTCCTTGATGTAACTTTCTAGACATTGCCAATAATGTTATCTAATAATATTATTCAAATAATATGAATTATTGATCCGATAATGGAGATATCTTTGTGCGTTGACAATTATTGAACAACAATAATATAAAATATCAACGCATCAATTATTGAATCAATAAAATAAAATATTGAGAAGTAATTAATTGTAACAATTATTGAGTAGTGCCTTCACGTAAGAATCAATAATTCAAAATATCGTGTGTAATACCGTGTTCTTCGTGCAACAACGCGTACATTTTATTTTACCAACGGGTATTCCAACAGTGTTAATTCAGTAACGATTACGTCGTTATTTATAAAAACTTAATTTTGTCGTTTTCTTCATCAAACGCAGTTATTACATTATGGGCCCCAAATAATAGCGCTACTGCCGCATTTAATATTCCCCGACAGAAAGAATATTCTACGACCAAACGAATATTCCCCGACAATAATGAATACTTTATACCCCCTTGCGTATTTTGAAATTTTTTTTTTCATATATCACCCTTAACTTTAACTTTTATCAATTTAACCATTTACTGAATAGAAAAATTGAATACTTTTATTTCATAAAATTCGGGGTCTTACAACATAGCTGCAAGTAAAGATGCAAAGGAGGCTATTTAGATGAAGAAGTTCATAATCGAACTTGATGTAGTTCCTAGCATTAGAGGACCAGTACCTTTATTCTGTGACAACACATGTTGTGACGCTTTTATTTGATTAGAGAAATCATTGAAAGAGGAGATGTCACCTTGAAGAGTGTGGACTCTCAAGACAACATTGCAGATCCATTAACTAAAGCATTAACATAACAACAGTCCGATCGTCACTTAGAGAAGATGGGTATGAGATACCATGGCGATTGACTTTAGTGCAAGTGTGAGTTTGAAAGTAGTCTGCATACAAGCCAATCATGTATGACGATAAAACATATACTTTGTAATCAATCTTATTTATTAATAAAAGTATTAATTTACTAAAAGCTTTTGATTATCAACATGATGTTGTTTTAATAATATGTGATAAACCCATAGTTTGAAGCAATGCTTTTAGAATCACGATGAGATCATGCTAATGAGATCTAAATTCTTAGATAGCTTAAAAACTAAAATGTTCCCAAACAATGGATTACTAAAAAGGGGATTAGTGAATCCGGATAGATTGGTATATACGTTGCTTGCTCATTGGATGATGATGATTGATCTCATGATCATTTGTGTGTAGACACTAAAACAAGTGTGTAGGTGCTTATTGAAAAATAAGTTCACTGAACGTGACTCGTTAAGGAATACTGTAATACCCCAACTTTTTATGAATAAGGATTAATTTTCTCTAAATATTATTTTGAATAATAAGGTGTGATTTGGTATAATGCTATAGTTATGGATGATATGTGAAAATTTTATAAGTAAACAAGTTGTCATAAAATATTCTTTTGGTCGGGGAATATTTTTTTTATCGGGGAATATTTGTACGACGGCAAAATCATTGGTGGACCTACAACGGAATGACTGTCAGATATAGAAAGCAACAGAAATAACTTTTTTATAAAAATAACAGCAAAACTTTTACTGTTAATGTGACAACCCGAGAATTTTGAAAATTTTGAATTTTTTTATTAATTGAATTAAGGTTCAATAATAGAACCTAGATAGAAAATTAGTGTATGCGTTTGATATTTTTGAGAAGAAATTTTGAGGATTTCAAAATTCTGTGAAAGATTTAGGTGAATTATTCAGGATTAAGGGAATAAGCGTTTATGTTCTGTGTATATGTGTGCATGATGTGGTTAAGGGTCAAGGGTTGACCAGATAAACGATATCTGTAACAAACCCTAATTATATATTAAGAATTTTAACGTTCGTTAGAAAACCCTAGCGATTATAAGAAACCCTAAAAATCGGTTCTGAAACCCTAATTTTAGTTTCGGGAATCCAAAACCCTAATTCGAGAATTTAAAACCCTAATCGGGAACTTAATTGCGTACGTGTAAATAATTATAGGATTAATTAGGGTTAATCTTAAAAAACTGGTTACAAAATCCTAATTCCAAATTTGAAACCCTAATTACGGATTTGAAACCTTAATTTGTAAATAGGGAAAAACCTAAGTGTTAATTTAATACTTTTAATGTTAATTAGGAAATATTAATCCTAATATTCAAGTTAAGTAATTAGAAAACCCTAATCTAATTACGAAAATATAATTTCTAAATTAGAAAATTTATTTTTCTATTAGAAACCCTAATTAGTGGTTTATAAACCCTAATGACCATTGACCCTAATTCGCTTAATTAACAATTTTAATTAGGAAATACTAATCCTAATTAGCAATATTTAAATTATGATTAAGAAATTTTAATATAATTAGAAAATTCTAATTATAATTAAGAAATATTAATTTTCAAATTTGAAAACCTAATTTGGAAATTTTAGAAATTTAATTGCAAACCCTAAGGATTTTTTAAACCCTAAACCCTAAATTTTTCCAAACCCTAAACCCTAACCAAACCTTAAACCCTAAGGGTTTGGCCAATGTCCAAAATGCCATTAAAATAAAAAGCAAAATGACTAGTTTACCCTTCTTTCATTATTGGTGTAATAGCTTGCAAGATTTGTCAAAGGTGAGTTGTCCGCCAACTCTATCAGCCCCATGTGAGCAATATCTCCAGCAGATCAGCCCCACTATCTCAGCTACATTATTGCACCAAAATATATATGGATTTAGTGAGAGAAAGCTCACTTTATTTCTTTCATTTTTGCCAACCTCCTTCTCTCTCTTAAAGTCCGAAATCAAGAGTGAGAAAGAGTGAAATATTGAGCCATGATCAAGCTCTAGCAATCCAAAAACAGATCCATAGATCAGAAATCAAAAATCAAGCATGAATGAGGTAAGAACCCTAATTTTTAAAATCTTTTGATTTGATGTTAAAAGTTGTAATTGATTTGTTAAAGATGTGTAATAAGGTGTCTTTTAGTGATCTGGGTTGTTAAATCCCAGATCCATAACATCAAAATACTCGGATTTGATGATTTTTCAAATCTGGAAAAAAGTTCAAAAAGTGACATGACAGTCGAATGTCAGGCCCTCTAGATCATTATGTGTTAAATGTTTGGTGTATGTTGTGTTATAGATATCTTCTTTGATGTTAGGGCTTTAGTTGGAGACTTGAATCAACCTTATATCATGTTTAGATCACGAGATATGATCGGTCAAAGACCGTTGACCGTTCACAGAAACTGCTTTCTGGGCAAACCCAGAATTTCTAGATCGTCTGACAAGTATTTTCAGGCTCTAGATCTTGCATTCTTTTGATTGTTTGTCCATGTTTTTGCTTTCAGCTTGTCGTAGGATATGTATACTACATATTAAAGTCAATATAGCACTTAGATCATAACCGGAATGGAAATTAATAAGGGTCAAAGTAGCGTTGACCACCAGATTATGAAGAAATTTGGAAAACCCAGATTTCTTAAGAACTCGAGTCTGACAGTAGTTTGACCAGCCTGTGTCTGCCATTGTTTATGTTGTTATGACTCTCTGTTGTTTTAATAATGTAGATTGACATACCTACTATAGATTTGAACTTTAACATCACATGAAACATTACCATAACATGAAATTAAATCAAGCTTCAATATGCATCATCGTAATAGCTGTGGTTTCGGGTTACCCGGAAAACCGTGAACGAATTCGACAAGGAGTTGGAGAGCCCAGATCGTGTTGTTGTGATGTTGTTTGACCGAGACAAGGATTGATAATGGTATTCCTATATACTTACTACAAGGTAAATGCTTGAGATAGCCCAGAAAACATTAGGGACTTAGAGAAAATCGTGGTCAAACGAGCGACCTTGAGAACCTGTCTGACAGTGTTCTTTAGCTCAAGAACACCTTAGACGACAGAAAGCGTCGCTAAAGGCCTACAACGACGGATTATATATATTTAATTTCTGATTTTTTCGGAAATTAATTAAAAATAGATAAAAATAGTTTTTAATTATTAAAAATATAAAATAAATTTGAAAAATTATTTTAAATTCGAAAAATAGTTTTTAATTATTTTGGGTATATTTCATAAATATTTAATATTTTGGAATATAATTGGTATTTAATTTATTTAATTATAATATTAAATAAATTATTTAAAATGATTTAAATACATGAAAAATCATGAAAAATAATAATATGTTATAATAAAATATTTTAAGTGACTTTTAATATTTTATGATGAAATTCATTAATTAATCAACATTAATGATAATTAATTAATTTAATAAATATATTAAATAAATTATGGAAAAATAGAATTAATGCTTTATAAATTATATAAAAGTGATTTAATTGTTAGAAAAATATTTTAAGTTATAACATATAACTTTTGATATTTTATCATGAAAATATTAATATTTTAATATTAATAACAATTATCGATAATGAATTTAATTGTTTAAAAATCATATAAATATGATTTTAAAGTATTAAAATACTTTATGATATTATAAATATATTATAATATTATGAGATGTATTTTATTAATATTTGATATTGAATAGATATTAATGATAAAAGAATTATCTGGTATTTAAATTAGTTAAATATGATATTAATGATTAGAAAATCATTTTAAATGATAATAATCATTTAAAAATTATTACGAGCTTATGAAAATTTTTTCAACTGTTAATAAAATTATTTAAGTTAATTGTTAAGTGTTAGGCAGAGTTTAATTGAACTTAAACTCGTGAATTGTCTGACTAGACCGTCGGGATGTCAAATTTGTGTCGGGTTCAACTCATACTGTAATAGTTTGATTTGATACCAAGTCTTATGTGTGTTATAGACTGATAGGGATATGTGTTTAGGTTATTCTATGCTTATATATATATAATAGTATTATTGTGATGATATTATTCTAATATTGGAGATCTATATTACTAATATTAGGTCTTCAGATAAAGCGTTATAAATTGCGTTGCAGAATCAATCTGTTCGAGCAAGTTTTTGTTTTACTTAACTCTATTAAGAGTGTTTTATCTTGGATAAGCTTATGGTTAATCATTCTTTGATTGCCATGAATTGTACTGTACATATTGCATGTATAAGTCGGTATGAAAGGTCGATCACCTTCATTACCGGTTGGTTCGAGATATATTTGTTCATGTATAATACTTGTTCATCATAAATTTATTCCTCGCTAGTTCACAATTATATTGTTGAATTATAATTGACCAATTATTCAAATCATTTCAATCATGATATATCGTTATATTGTTGAATTTAAACTTGCTGGGCAACTTTTATGCTCACCCTTGCTATATCATGATAAACATTGCAGATTAAGACGAACGCGTCGGATATAGGAAAAGATTAAAGAAAGTTCCAGCTTTAGTTTACGTGTGCTGTTAGAATTGTAATAGTATTTTATATTAATGTGATTGTAAGTTAAATAAGTTATGTAATGTGTATTAAGTTAAGGTTACTCGACCTTGGAGAATAGTGTGTAATGTAATGTATAAACAATTTATGTTTATATCTTCCGCAAATTGTAATAGTTGTATAGAATGATCGAACCGGATCCGCGGTGATTCGGGACCTCGGATTCGGGGCCGTCACAGTTAACCGTTGAAATAATAGTGATAAAAGAACAATAATACACGTGGTTGCATAGTAGCACACTGTATTGTACAGTATCTCTGATTATTAATGATTACGTAAGAAGTCACTCAATTCATTTAATAATTGTCACAGTAGTTGTTGCATAATATCTCATATTATTGATTCAATTATTATCACAATATCATCTGCACAATATTTTATATTATTAAATCAATAACTGAGACGACACAATTATTCATATTATTATTTGCATTATTGACAATGTCTAGAAAGTTCTGTCGAGAAAAGGGGTTAGGTTATTTAATTGTGCGTCAATAAATAGAAATCCTTATCGGAAAGCCCTCTCTTTTTCTGGGAATAATCTTGTTGTCAATATTATGAAATATAATATTAATGATAAATAAGTGTTGAAAGATTAAAAATGGGTTGATTGAAGATAAGTGATTTGTGGTAAATATTTATGAAGCTTTTGTTGTAAGTTTGGCTTATTATTCCATAAACCCCTATGTGACAATTTGTCAAACCGTCGGTAGAAAGTTGTCTCAGTTATGTTTTATTATTATTATAATAATAATAAAACAGAAAACTTTTTATATAAAACAAAATACTTTTTATATTATATATAAAGTTATTTGTTTTATTAGATTATAATTAGAATACATTATATTTTATATAAAGTTTTTATTTTATTAGAATATTTTATTGCATAGTGATGAAATGTTTACTGTGCGTCCGTGATTATTTTCTTAAATAGTGCCCTGCCATTCTCCTATAAATAGGATGCTTAGTTAAGAAATAAAAATCAAACCAGAATCAGAGAATTCTTCTTCTATAATATTGTGCGTATTTCTTTTGAGTATAAGGATACTTTGAGTGTAACAAATAGTGCAAGTTTTTCTTAAGAATATCTCCGCTATACCAGTCAGATTTAGTCTCCTACTAAGGTAAGAGATATTATTTTCGTTCAATATTCGTAAGAATTATTATTTTCTTCCATACTCTATAGTCTGTAAGTAATATTATTTCGTTTCATATTCCTAAATCTACACTTACATTGATAAGTATTGCTTCTATAATCCCTGAAATTAGTAGAATATCCTTGGGTTTTGCGCTTCATCTAGTATCGTTTCATTGGAATATTGGTCTGAACTTTCTTATTAAATTTCAATATTTTCATTCGAGATACTATTTACGAGGTACTATTCACTCGGGTATTATTCACTTGGGGTACTATTCACAACAAAATTAATTTCTTTTCTGTCCAAATTATTTTTGATACATGAATATCATTCTTGAATTTTACTCCACAATTAGTTATCATGTTGACAATTTGGACATTCTTGAACTCTGGATAAATTGAATTATAAATCTCTAATATTTATCCTTGATCTCACTTGATTGATTCCTAATGTCATTGTCATCGTGTTGACTTATGTCACACTCTATGTTTTGATGATGACCATATTAGTTCACTAATTCTGTTATATATCATTTCAGGATCATCAAGGAAGAAGGTCCAAAGACAAGATGACTTTGAAGAAAGAAAAGATAAATTGAGTCTTAGGAATATATGTAAGATTTTAGCAGTTATTACTTTCCAAAATAAGGCTCTAGGACATGTGCATTACATACATATACCTACACTCATATTCGATGCTGCATGTTTAATAATATGCATGACAAAATTGCTCTACATAAGGAATCAAATCCTGTTAAAGAAACCCACACGGTAGAGCATGAAATGAATCTCATAAATTATGCATTTGATCTCTAAGATCACGGATAAGACAACATTGGGATAACAGAAATCGTGCATTACAATTCAAAGTATTTAATTGGTTATCTCCAACGGCCCAATCCATTTGGACACCGGCCAGAAAATTATGGTAAGCATAAATCATGACATCATCGATAAATCACGCTGCATAGATTGAGTCATATATCAATGGACTTAATTTTAGGAAATTAATTAAGGTAACTAGTTGATTGATTACCATATGCAATACAGGAATCATGAGCCATGATTTGGGAAATCTAATTGGTTAGGTCTAACGGTCCAATAACTATGGAGAAATATGGAAACTGGCATGTCAATATATATGGTTGTATAAAGTATTGATTTCCGAAAATTGGGACAGGCGATAAAATCAATTAGTATTAAAAATATTGACAGCGTGATCTCATGGAAATCAAACTGAATATATCTTGATTTGAGCTAAATGGTTTTAAACGTGCACAACGGAAATACTCTCAAGAGGTGTATATAAACAGAACTCGTTAACATAGCTAATACACAAAAAATATACACAGAAAATAATTGCATACAAGCTACGAGATTATTTTTCACTGAAATAGATATTGATTGAATTAAGAACAGAGTGGGAGCTTCGAATACATTCTGGTAATATCCTTCTTTCATATCATTTCATACTAGAGCCTTGAGTTGGTTGGCAATATATTGCTTGATCATTAGACCTCTAGTATTGTATTTTAATTGTTATATCTAAATCTATATTGTATTGGGTAATCTTGTTTGGGTTGATAACTTATTACAGTCAAGTTGAAGGAAAGCATAGGTGCTTAAGAGTGTATAGTTACACAAGGAACAAAGGGGTTCAAATTTGATAGAACTTGTATTGTAATTGGAAAAGTTGAATAAAAGTGAGTCTCCAATACTAGTTGGTATTGGACGTGGATTAGGCTACTATTCTAGAGGGTAGTAGTTGAACCACGTAAAAATTCTGGTATTTGTGTGATTGCATTCTATACTCGAATATTCTGTCAGTTATCCAGCAACCTGCATTCTATCCATATCAGTAATCCAACTTGATGCATTAAACACTAGGAATTTTTGATAAGAAATAAAAATTGGACACAGTTTGTGCCTACACTTATTCAACCCCCCTTCTAAGTGTACCTATTTAAATTTCATTTGGTATTAGAGCTTGGCTCTACTTATCTTGGTCTTAAAGGTGACTTGTAGGGAAAGATTCTGACATGGCACAACTTGGAAGCGCTCATCACGAAGGACAATCAACCAACCGACCTCCTCTACTTTTTGGAACTGAGAACTATAACTTCTGGAAATTTTGGATGAGGATATATCTCAAGCAAGACCCATGGGAATGGTGGGTGGTAGAGAATGGACCGGTAATCCCAAGGAAAGATGATGGTACTCCAAAAACTCTACTCGAGATGGACTCAACCAAAACATACATGGTGTCATACGACTCAAAAGAAATGAACACTCTCCTTAGTGGCATGGTGCAATCCGAAATAGATAAAGTTTCTTCGTGCAACACATCAAAAGAGATATGGGATACCTTAGTGGTAAATCACGAAGGAACCTCCAAAGTACGAGAAGTTAAGATAAGTATGCTCATGCATGATTACGAGATGTTCAAACTGGAAAGAGACAAAACAATCAAAATGGCTCAAGCACGATTTTTGGTACTTATAAATTCGTTAAAGTTGTTTGACAAGTCAATTCCACAAAGTGAAATCAACCGTAAGTTACTTCGGGCTATGCCCAAAAGGTTTGCATCTAAAATTATTACTCTTCGAGATTCCGTCAATATTTCCTCTATGGATACATTAACTCTCTTTGGTGAACTGGAAGAATATGAACATCAATTAAAAAGATATGATGACGAGGAAGAAGTTCCTCGAAAGAAGGTACTAGCTTTAAATGCAGGAATTGAAGAAGAGCTTGAGAATAACTCGGATGATGAAATAGCCATGATGTCAAGAAGACTTAAAGGCCTACTTCAAAGAAAGAATCAAAGGAAAAATACATTCAACGTAAACAAATTCAAAGCAAAGCCAACTGAAGAAACCTGTTTCGAGTGTGGACGACTGTGTCATTTAAAAAGGATTGCTTCCAACTCAAAAACAAAGGAAAGCAAGGAAATAAGGAGTTCAGAAAGCATAAAGCATTCCTAACATGGAGTGATGATGAAGAATCCGAAGTGGAAATAGACGCAAACGATGAACTGGCTCAAATATGCTTCATGGGACTTGAAGGTGAATCCAGTGAGGTACTTCTCTCTAATGGTATTACTTTGAAACAAGAAATTGAAAAACTAAAAGAAAAAAATATGTACTTAAAAGATCTAGTAAACACTTTAATGGGCAAAGTGGAGGCACTAATAGATGAAAAGAAAGAATTAGAAAAAGTAACACACACAAATGAGGAAAAGGTACTAGCAGCAAAGAATGGATATTTAGATAATTTCAATAAAATACTGTCCAACAAGGTAAAACAGCTAAATAATGAAGTTGAAAAACTAAAAAATGAGATAAAAATGAGAGACGTATGCATTGATGCATTTGGTAATGAATCGACTAATAAAACACCTCCAACTAATGATCTACAAAAAGAAATAGAATCGTTAAAAATCTCTCTAGCTAAATTTGTTCACGGGGAAGAAAATCTAAATGTTATGCTAGGAAAACAAAGACCCTGTTATGATAAATAAGGCATAGGCTACAACCAAATATATAGAAAAGAAATTAAAATATTAAAATCTAAGTCATCGTTTAAATTAAACTATTGCACGCCTTTTACTTCTTGCAAAAATTATGGCATTAAAGGACATCTAGAGATAAATTGCTCAAGAAAGAAAAATCGAAGTAAAGCTGTATGGATAAAGAAAAATGATCTGATTTCAACTAACACAAGTGGACCCAAAAAGATATGGGTACCAAAAATATAAATTGTATCTCTCTTAATACATGTATGTTTCAAAGCGAAAGTATCTTCCCAAAAGTGGATCCTTGACAGCGGATGTTCACGTCATATGACGGGAGACAAATCTAAGTTCGTGGAACTAAATGTCAAAAAGAAACATGGAATTGTCACATTCGGTGATAATCGGTCATGCGAAATAATTGGGAAAGGTAAAATCGGTAATGGTAAGGTTAACATTAATAATGTTCATCTTGTTAACGGACTAGAATTCAATCTTATCAGTGTTAGTCAATTAATGGATAATGGGCATCAAGTAAAGTTTGAAAAAGATAAATGTATAATTTCACATGGTACTAATAATGCTGCTTTAGTTGCCCAAAGAGAAGGGAATATATATACTATTGATTTTGAGCGACAGGAGGAAGAATTATGTCTTGCAACTGTTCAAGGTGAAGCAAATTTATGGCATAGAAGGATGGGACATGTTCATATGGACCTCATCAAGAAGTTGTCAACAAAGAACTTAGTAAGAGGATTACCCAAAGTGAATTTTGAGAAGAAAGGTATATGCGAACCTTGTCAACTCGGAAAACAAGTAAGAACATCGTTCACAGCCAAAAACATGGTATCAACTTCTTCTCCCTTATAGTTGCTTCATCTCGATTTATTTGGACCTGAAAGGCATGCTAGTCTAAATGGTAAATTCTATGCTTTTGTGATAGTCGATGATTTCTCTAGATATACATGGGTACTATTCCTTAGAACAAAAGATGAGGCATTTAAAGAATTTGAAAAACTGATTAAAAATCTGGAAACCAAATACAGTCTTAATCTTATAAGAATCAGAAGTGATCATGGTACTGAATTTCAAAAGGATTTTATTACATTCTGTAATAAAAAAGGAATAACTCATGAATTCTCAAAGACCTAGAACCCTCAACAAAATGGAGTGGTAGAAAGAAAAATCGACGTTATAAAGAAGCAACTAGAACACTAATTCAAAAAAGAAAACTCCCAAAGAAATTTTTAATAAGTCGTAAACACATCATGTTATGTACTAAATAGAGTATTAATCCGCCCAATTCTTTTGAAAACACCATATGAATTATTAAATAAACGACTTCCTAATATAAGCTATTTCAAAATCTTTGGATCTAAATTATTAAATCTATGGATCGAACTTAGGCAAGTTTGATGCTAGATCTTATGAGGGAATATTCATTGGCTATGCACAAAATAGTAGAACATATCGCATTTATAATGTGCAAAAGCTGTGTATCGAAGAATCTATACATATCAAATTTAATGAACTTAACCATGATATTCCAAAAGAAAGAGAAGAAGATGCAGGAATTTTAGAGACTACTGCAAACCCATTATACCACATAAAACAAAAAGGCAAGACTATGGAACCGATCCAGCAAGCTGGATTAGAAGAACATCAGGATCAAGACTCTATCCAGCAAACTAAATACGAAAATCAGGAACATATCCAGCAAGCTGAAATGGATGAACAACCAGACCACAATTCTCAATCTACTAAAGAAGAAATACATAATGTTCAACTTCCAAAATCAGCAAGATACATTAAAAACCATCCTCCTGATAACATCATTGGAGCCATAAATGAAGGAGTTACTACAAGAAGAAAAGCACAAAATATGTGTGCTTTCTCAGCATTCCTATCCTAGATTGAACCAAAGAATGCCAAAAAAGCCATACTTGATGAAAATTGGCTAATGGCAATGCAAGAATAGTTACAACAATTTGAAAGATGTCAAGTGTGGGAATTAATGCCTCCTCCGAAAGATGTATCCATTATTGGAACTAAATGGGTATTCAAAAACAAACTTGACGAGTTCGGAACAATTACAAGAAACAAAGCAAGATTAGTCACTCAAGGATATAATCAACAAGAAGGAATAGACTACTAGCATTCCAATCTTGCCCCAGTAGCCCGCTTGGAATCCATTCGTATACTACTAGCATTCGCTTATTTCAGAAAGTTCAAGCTACACCAAATGGATGTCAAAACCGCCTTCCTCAATGGGTAGATAAATGAAGAAGTCTATGTAAAACAGCCACCTGGATTCGAACATGACAAGTTCCCGCATTACGTATACAAACTCAAGAAGGCACTCTATAGACTCAAACAAGCTCCAAGGGCTTGGTACGAAAGATTGAGTAAGTATCTCTTATCAAATGGGTTCATACGAGGTAAAATCGACTTCACGCTATTTATTAAGCGTCAAAATAAAGATATTATTATTGCACAAATTTATGTAGACGATATAATATTTGGTGCTACTAATAATTTTCTTTGTGAGTGGTTTTCCAAATGCATGCACAAAGAGTTTGACATTAGCCTTATGGGAGAACTCAACTACTTTCTGGGTCTTCAAATTAAACAAAATCATGAAGGAATATTCATTCATCAAACCAAGTATACAAAAGAACTACTTAAGAGATTCGGGTTTGATAATTCAAACTCAAAGACCACACCAATGAGCACATCAATAAAACTCACAGCAGATGAAAAAGGTACGGATGTAGAAGTAACAAAATACAGAGGTATGATCGGATCCCTACTATATTTAACTGCTTCTAGACATGATATAATGTACAGTGTGTGTCTATGTGCTCGGTTTCATGCCAAACCCAAAGAATCCCACTTACAGGCTGTTAAACGAATATTTAAATATTTGAGTGGTACTACTAATTTAGGATTATTCTATCCAAAATGTGACAATTTTGATCTAATGGGTTACTTAGATGCTGACTATGCAGGTTGTCAAATAAATAGAAAAAGCACAAGCGGTGCATGTACATTTTTAGGACAAAGTCTTGTCTCATGGCATAGCAATAAGCAAACGTCAGTCGCTCTATCCACAAATCGAGGGTGAATATTTAGCAGCAGGAAGTTCTTTGCTCCCAAATTTTATGGATGCGTCAAACACTGTGTGACTTTGGCATCATATGTGAAAATATACCCATATACTGCGATAATACAAGCACTATAGCCATCTCTAAAAATCCAATACTACATTCTCGTACAAAACACATAGAAGTACGCCACCATTTTTGTAAGACCCCAAAATTTTTTAAATAAAAAGGAATTTCCTTTATTTATTATTTTGAAATAGTAAGGGTTGAATTGATTAATGTGGATAGTTAAGGGTTAAATACGCAAATATTTCAAAATAAGCAAGTGGTTATAAAATATTCATTATCGCTTGGGAATATTCGTTTGGTCGTGGAATATTAAATGCTGTCGTTGGGAATATTAAATGCGACAGCCTTGACCATGTGTGGGCCCCATGTGAAAGCGATTGGATGAAGAAAGCACAAATATAAGTTGTTTAAAAATAACGGCGTAGTTATTCAAGAATTAACACTATTGGAATACCCGGTGGTTAAAACACAAGATGTCTGGCGTTGTCAGACGCAAGAAGACACCTGCAGTATTGCACCAATTATTGAAGGCACTACTCAATAATGGTTACGATAAATCTTATTCAAAGTATTTTATTGAGTTAATAATTGTTTGCGTTGATATTTTATATTCTTTGTTGTTTCAATAATTGTCATTACACAAGATTTTTCATTATCGAAGCAATAATTCATATTATCTAAATAATATTATTAGATAACATTATTGGCAATGTCTAGAAAGTTACATCTAAGGAGAGGTTTGGTCACCTAATTGCGCCAAGAAGAAGAAATTCTTATTGGAAAGCCCCCTCTTCCAGGAACCCACTGGTTGTCAATATTGTGATTCGTAATATTATTTGTGAATAATTAATTATTGATTCATATGATGAGAAAAATATTGATTTTATGTGGATATAGATGGAGAAAATTTTTATAGTGACAATTGTTGAAAATTGAAATTTTATCTTTTTCGATAAAATAATTCATTTAAATATATTATTATATTTTAATAATATAATAATGGTGATATTTTACAACGAATGTGGGATATATGAGTATTCGAGGAGGAAAAGTATTTTTGTTGCAATAAATATTTAAAACACGTTAAACATGTCGGTGGACCCCATTTATTGACTGAAATTTGATTATAGCCTGTAAAATCGTCCGTTTGTGGATTCGGTCAATTTCTATTTGGAATTTGGAAAAACTTTCTTCCGCAAAGTTGTAGAGAATTGAATTTCCTATAAAACTCGCGAGATTCAAATTTTTCGATGAAAGGGCTATTTATTATGAATTATTGAAGTTCAAGCTCAAATAATTGATTTTTTGTAAGTTTTAATTATTTATTTTATGAAAAACATTTTTATCATTTCTTTCTAGAAGGTTGGCATGTGGGAAATGTTGGAATCTGATTTCCAAAGAGGCGAGGAAATTTATTAATAATAATATATTTTATTAAATTTTCTCTTTTTGGTGTTCTAAGTATTTTCCTATAAATAGGGTGCTTAGGTTAGAATTGAAAATCACACGTAAGCTCAGTTTTTCTCTCTATATTATCGAGCGTATTCTTGTGAGTATTTTGAGTATACTTTGAGTATTGCTATACGGTGCAAGTTCAAGTCATAGCCTATATCCTCAGGTGTTTCAACTAGAAAGTCTTGTCTTTCGAGGTAAGGGATATTATTTTTTTCAGTAATGATATTATTTCTTCAATATCATTATCTTTGAAATGTTGATCGATGTTTTATCAAATTTGGAACTTTTTCATGTCGGGGTTACTTATTCATGGGTTACTATTCATGAGTTACTATTCACGAGTTACTATTCATGAGTTACTATTCACGAGTTACTATTCACGAAAGTACTATTCATGAAGCGTGAAGATGTTTTTGTGGAATTTCTATCTTTTGGTGTCTGAGTTACTATTCACGCACGATATCGACATTATTCACGATATCTGATATTATTCAATTAAAAATAAAATTTCTTCTTTTCGTCTAAAACATCTATTCGGATACTAACTCGATTGTATCCATGTTTTGATCATTCTTGAATTTTACACCACTATGATTATTTTTGAGGTATTTTTTGGATGTGGATAAAACCAAGTACTTAATCCTTAATCCTTAATCATTATCATTTTGTTTCTTTGGATTCGTTTCTTTAAAAAAAATATTTTCATCATCCTCGGTCTTAAATGATGATATTATGGAATATCTTTGGCCAGAGTGCAAAGATGAATGATTTCTTAAGAATATCTTTGGCTCGTGAGAAAGCAATGATGAATGATTTCGAAGAATATCTTTGGCCAGTAGTGCAAAGATGAGCAGTGTTTAAATGAACATGACTAATCGATGAATATCTTTGGCACTGTAGTAAAAAGATGAATATTTGATTCAGATGTATATTGATTGATGTTACAGGGGATAAAAGATAGAGCGATGAACTTTTAAATTCATACATAGAAGATAGTAGTTTGCATTCTCTACTTAACTCTTCTAATGAATTATTATTTCATTGTGAATATTGATTTAAAATTTGTTGTCTATTGTATTCTATTATATTTTTCCTCGTTGAAGACTAACGATAATTTGTTGTATATTATCTTAGTCATAATATTCTTTCTTCGAGCTAGTTGAGCTCACCCTTTTCCTTTTGTTCCATTTTTCTCGTGGAGGCGAGAATATAGCGAGTACGCAGTCTGGGGTATGGAATGAAGGTTTTAGAAAGGATTGTTTAGTAGTCCTCACCATTTTTGTAAAATAATGTATCAATAAATGTGATGAGGATTTATTTGAGTATAGATATTGTCTAGAAGATAATATTTGTATTTAAACTCACAGTTTTACTGTTGTAATAATAAAGTTGTAGTTGTTTCTGTACCATGTATTGACAACTCAGAATGGGTGATGTATACCTATTTTGGGGGCGTCACAGTTTTCTTAGAGACAATGTGTCCAAAGGCTTAATAAGATTGATATTCATTCCCACTGAGCATCAATTAGTAGATATCTTTACAAAACCTTTAGGGGAACACCGGTTCTGTACCTTAAGAAGAGAACTCGGGATGTGTCTGAATTAAATACAATCTGCATATCTTAAGGAAAGTAGACAGTCACAACGTATCTAGGTGCCATAATAACTCTCATTGTATCTATTCAAGATCTTTATTTCCTAACACAGCGACACGTCTTTCCAAATCTCGGTAATACACAGCTTTTAAAAGACAGACTCTACTTTACTAATTCAAGCTCTCTCTCTCTCTCTTTGTCTTCTACATATCTCAACTCTCTCTGCGCCCCTACACATCCCTCAAACCCCAACCGTAAAGATGAAAACCCGGCGATCCAGACAAATCTGTGACGAATCGAACGACGAGATGTCGCTACCATCCCCTCACCCCATTTTTACTCGACGGCTGAAACGGAAGCAGCCCTCGATCCAAACCATCTTTGGCGACTCCTCTCCAGTCGAATCGGAAGCTAGCTTACCCTCTCCTCCACCGATTGGGACTTCCACGATCACTAAACGGAGAGCAGTCAAGGAATCGTCACTCAATTCCCCTCCTCTGACGGTAAATCCTCTCCCTGTTTCCATGCATGCTGTCCCTGATGACTTCTTTAGAGGTCACAACTTCGAACTTCGCTTTAAGTCATCTATATGTCACAAAATTTTTGTCTATAAAAAATCAATAGACATGTTTTACTACCAAAACTCCCCTCTTCATCATCTTTTGGCGTCATGTGGTCTGTCTTCCTTAAGCATTCCTCCCTCGGTCGCTTACCCAAAATTGATCCAACAGTTTTACACCAATCTTGAGAATAATGGAGATTGCTACACTTCCTTTGTTAAAGAAAAATCTCTGTTCTTCACACCTATGGATTTAGGGAGTATACTGTCCATCCCATACACCGGGGACTTCCCCTTCACTCTCAAAGGGCCTATATCTACTCCTTTGTCTCCTTTAGTACTGCTTCGCATTGTCTTGGATGATCCAACAGTGTCCTCTGTCACCCTTCCAAAAACCACCGAAGTGTCTCCTCTTGCAGTCGTCCTACACAAACTGTTACACTACAATCTCCTCCCTCGTCTCGGTGGTGGAGCTGAATTCACCTATCAGGATTTGGTCTTGGTGGCCTTAATAATGACCGGCCAAACATTTAACTTTTCATTGATGATGCTCAAACACATGATTCACTGTGTCAAACACTCCAAAAAGTGTCTGCCCTACAGATGCTTCCTCACCAAACTATTTACTCACTTCCAAATTCCACTCGACGATGAGGGTTCCATCCAATTAACTGATTCTATCAACTCTACCTATTTCAAAGGGGCTCATATCACTCTACTTAAAGGAACGTTCATCCATGTGGTACCCTAAATTCCCAAATTCGTACCTCCTACTTCCCCGCCTTCCTCCCCTGACATTCTCACTCTCCTTCACACCATTGCAAATAATTAAACCCAACTCTCATCTGATGTCAAAGATATTCAACTCCGTCTCTCTGTCCTGGAAAAAGGAAAACTGCCCATCCATCATTCTGATCTTCAGGGTATGTTTCGCAATATGGAAGATGAGTTTATTGACCTTTAGGCCGGGTTCGAGTTGCACACTCGGGCAATGGTTGAAGCCCTCCAACGAAAGATGAACCGCAATGCCTGTCAATTGAGTACTGAGCTAAAGTTCATCAGCAACCAAATTGGAACTCTGGGACGGTTTATCGAGCGCCGCATGAATGATCTTAGTGAGGAGCTGCAGGCAGACCAAGTCCAAGCACGCATACCCGAATGGCCCCAATGCAATTGGATGGCCGAATATCAAGGTGACTTTCTGGACCTGCCGTTACCTCCTCCTACCTTCATTGCTCGACCCCCTAGATTTGCCAATAATATGTCCCTGGAAGAGATTATGCACCGTAGGCTTCACCGCCCCTATTTCACAGCTCGCGAGGCAAATCACGTTAATCTTAATGAGGAGGATGCTTAGTCACCCTACCCCTCTTTGGCTTCTCAACACACCTTTTTGATGGAAGCCAAATGGGGAGAAGAACTAAAATTATGCCTGCTTCCTGAATTCCTAAAGACAATTATTTAACTTTTCATGCATGATAACTTATGTTGTTAAGACTATGGTTTAAATCTATTGATGGATGTTGGTTTACATAGTTCACTATAATTTCTGCGCATCATGTTATGGACTAACCAAAAACCAGAAAATGCAGGGTTACTATTAAACTTTTTATAACTTGCAAAATACAAGGTTGCTGAAACACTGTATATATGTAGTCAATGGTATGCATGAACTGAGGGGGAGCTATAACTCTCTAGAAATACATAGTTTTAGGGGGAGTCATAATTATCTTGTTGTCATCATCAAAAAGGGAGAGAATGTTGACTTATGTCACACTCTATGTTTTGATGATGACCATATTAGTTCACTAATTTTGTTATATATCATTTCAAGATCATCAAGGAAGAAGGTCCAAAGATAAGATGCCTTTGAAGAAAGAAAAGCTAAATTGAGTCTTAGGAATATATGTAAGATTTTAGCAGTTATTACTTTCCAAAATATGGCTCTAGGACATGTGCATTACATACATATACCTGCACTCATATTCGATGCTGCATGTTTAATTATATGCATGACAAAATTGCTCTACATAAGGAATCAAATCCTGTTAAAAAAACCCACACGGTAGAGCATGAAATGATTCTCATAAATTATGTATTTGATCTCTAAGATCACGGATAAGACAACATTGGGATAGCAGAAATCGTTCATTACAATTCAAAGTATTTAATTAGTTATCTCCAACGGCCCAATCCATATGGACACCGGCCAGAAAATTATGGTAAGCATAAATCATGACATCATAGATCTTGCATCATAAATCACGCTGCATAGATTGAGTCATATATCAATGGACTTAATTTTAGGAAATTAATTAAGGTAACTAGTTGATTGATTACCATACGCAATACAGGAATCATGAGCCATGATTTGGGAAATCTAATTGGTTAGGTCTAACGGTCCAATAACTATGGAGAAATATGGAAACTGGCATGTCAATATATATGGTTGTATAAAGTATTGATTTTCGAAAATTGGGACAGGCCATAAAATCAATTAGTATTAAAAATATTGACAGCGTGATCTCATGGAAATCAAACTGAATATATCATAATTTGAGCTAAATGGTTTTAAACGTGCACAACGGAAATACTCTCAAGAGGTGTATATAAACAGAACTCGTTAACATAGCTAATACACGAAAAATATACACAGAAAATAATTGCATACAAGCTACGAGATTATTTTTCACTGAAATAGATATTGATTGAATTAAGAACAGAGTGGGAGCTTCAAATACATTCTAGAAATATCCTTCTTGCATATCATTTCATACTAGAGCCTTGAGTTGGTTGGTAATATATTGATTGATCATTAGACCTCTAGTATTGTATTTTAATTGTCATATCTAAATCTATATTGTATTGGGTAATCTTGTTTGGGTTGATAACTTATTACAGTCAAGTTGAAGGAAAGCATAGGTGCTTAAGAGTGCATAGGTGCACAAGGAACAAAGGGGTTCAAATTTGATAGAACTTGTATTATAATTGGAAAAGTTGAATAAAAGTGAGTCTCCAATACTAGTTGGTATTGGACGTGGATTAGGCTACTATTCTAGAGGGTAGTAGTTGAACCACGTAAAAATTCTGGTGTTTGTGTGATTGCATTCTATACTCGAATATTACATCGGGTTATCCAAAGAACTGCGCATTCTATCCATATCAAGTAATCCAAATTTTTGCATTAAACACTCTAGGAATTTTTGATAAGAAATAAAAATTGGACATAGTTTGTGCCTACACTTATTCAACCCCCCCTTCTAAGTGTACCTATTTAAATTTCACATCGTCCTCATGCTTATATTGTGGTGAAAGTCATCTTTGGCTCATAGTACATAGCTGGACTGTTGATTGGTATGATTATGACTAGGAATTATGTATTGGTATAATCATGACCTGTAATGTTACAGACAAATGTTGTGGTGAAATTCCTCTTTGGCCCGTAGTGCATAGATGGACAGTTGTTTGGCATGATCCTGACCACTGGTGATACAAACGAATATCCTTAGCCATAGTTCATGGATAATTTGTTGATTTGAAACATTTATTGATTGTTGTTATAGGGATAAAATATTAATGATGGACTTTTAAATCATAGAAGATAGTAGACTTTACGCTCTACTTGACTCTTCTAATGGGTAGCTTATTCCGATGTAATTGTTGATCTAAAACTTGATGTCTATTATATTCTATCAGATTTTTCCCTGTTGAGGACTAAGGATAATTTATTCTACATTATCTTAGTCATAATATTCTTTACTGGGCTTGTGACACCCCCAAATCCAGGTACTTAAATTTCCACATGATTTGGTGTTCACTATACAAACATCATATGTCTATCTACCCATAATAAATGAAAGCATAAATAGATAGAAATGAATCCTCTTCTTAAGTAGTTACATCGAAAGAATACATAAATCCCAGGTCATACTAACCTTAAATCTTAACTGCGGAAACATAAATAATTAATCATCTTACACATCATTAACATAAGTCTAAAACATAAATTCAATATCACATAAAACAACAAGTCTTCATCACTTGTTAATCTTGGCCTTTCCTTTGCTAGTAGAAGGCTCTGGGGTTCTTTCGTTCTTAACTGCAATGTTATTATTACGTAAGAGTGAGCACGATTGCCCACAAGTATAATAATGAAATAATAATATAATAAAATGCGAGTGAATCAAAGACTTCTGGAATAAAACTCAACTTCGGAATCAAGAATGAATAACAAGAATCAAAAGATTTCTGAGGGTCATAAGACCTTGAACTATGTCCTAGGTTATCAAGGGTTATACTTGAAACCTTTAACGGTCATAAGACTATGGACTCTTCTACTCGTACTTAGGGGGATCAACCCTTAGTACAATCATGCGTAACAATATCTTAACGCTTAACGCATAAGTAATCCCTATCTGAGGTTGTTCATCTCAGTTTGACATTAGAGTCCTCACCAAAGGAAGTTTGGTTTGGATAAATCAATAAGAGTTCTGAAATTTAGAACGTTCATTAACTATGGACTAGTCGAATCAAATAAGGTTCACTAGTCTAATATGGTTCAACAATAAATGATATTTAAATTGAATAACAATCTCAAGAGGTATACAATAGAACACGTATTGTATAACAGAATCATACTTTGAAAAGATAAATAATCTTCAATATAACAATTTGAACTTGATTTAATAATAACGAAAATTTACTCGGTGTAATTTATAAACTTGAATAATGATAACAAGTAGGGTTAGGAAACTTGCCTCGTGCATAGGCTAAACGATTACTACTTCCGTTCATCACAAATCCTACACACATAGCATATGTATTCATGACATTCATTAGTTACATTTTTACTTAATTATTTAATATAAACTCTACTTTATTTAACAAATCATTACCCTTTTAATGTAATTACTTAATTAAATTAGAATATTTTCATTCTCTTACTATTATTACACTCGAATAAATTATTTCATAATAATTTTCATCGAATATTTATTTTATTCCATAAATATCTCAATTAAAATATTTACTTTATTTTATAAATATTTTAATTAAAATTTTCATCAAATATTTATTTTATTCCATAAATATCTCAATTAAAATATTTAATTTATTTTATAAATATTTTAATAATAATTTTCATCGAATATTTATTTTTTATTTAATTTTTTTTATTTTTTTATTTTTGCCCACCAAGGCGGGGTAATTTAGTTTGGTAACGCCCGCTGGGGGTGGGGTTACCCAGACTCAGTTTTTGAAGTTCGCGAACAAGGCCAAATTAGGCCAAAAATCTCTCACAAGTAAAATTATACGTTCTGTGAAGAACACATAATATGGCCATAACTTCCAATTAGTTTATTTTTACAAGAATTTAGACATCCCCAAATACTGTAATACACATATAACTACTACTCAACCCTTCTAGCATGATTTTAACATGTTAAAACACATAATTTGTAGAATCAACACATGTAATTTACTGTTCTTGGTGTTTTTGAAAGTTTTGAATACAGAACATGAAAATCAACACTACAAATTCGATATAACACAGAATCCGTTCATTTGAAGTTTGGTCTCTTCGTTTTAATATACATAATTATATACAAGTATAAAATTTATGACACAATATATGTTTGACGCATTAAAATTGCGAGTAAGGACCATATGGCCATATTTCTATACTCTGTAATATTGCAGCAACAATATACGACATATATTTTATGAAACTGATGTTATGGTTCAGACAACATAGTAAAAACATACTACGTTAACATATTAACACATGTGTGTAAATTTATAATACAACTTATAATTATCGTGTTAAAATTGGTATGTAAGGCCATATGACCATATTTTCATACTCTGTAATTTTGTCGAAAGTATATACGACATGTTTTTATGAAACTTGTGACAACTGAGATTTTGTAATTTAATTTTTATATTTATTGGATTGAATAAATATTTTTCCGATAAATTAATTATTAGATTAAATAATTAAGCGATGAAATTGTGGTAGATTAATTTAATTATATGTGTTATATTTATTAAATTGATGTGGAGAATTTTATTATTCGATTTATGTATTTATGTGAGCTTATTGAATTAAAAAAATATTTAATAAGCCTAATGTTATTTTAATTAATTTAATTATTAATTAGAGATTAATAATTTGATATTATTAATTAATGAAAAAAAAATTAATTATATGACTATGTGAATTTATGATAAATTATTATATTTTATTTATATTAAATTAAATAAATTAATTGAGTTATTTTATAAAGGGTGTGACATTATTTAAACTATATGATAAGGTTTTATTAAATTAAATGGTTTTTGAAACCTTTTATTACCAGCCAAACGAGGCCCTAAGGGGAGTTTTTAGCAGTTAACCATGATGGGGGGTAACTGACCACTTCTGCGTCAGTTCTTCTCTATTATTATCAGACGACTTTTTTTTTTTTATTATTATTCTAAGTCTGGAAGAGCAGAGAGGGAGAGAGTTTAAGAAATTGTCAGAGAAAAATTGTGAGATTTAGAGAAATTGTGAGTGTGTAATCAACAAGTTATTGTGAAAGAGTCATCTGTGATCATCTCTTCTAAATTATACTCTGGGTAATTTCTCCAAACCCAATTTCTATTTCACGTCATTTAGTTTTTATGAAAATGTCTTTCAAGCTTTTGTAAAGTCTCTGTAATTGGGAAAGGGTATGATTATGAGTTTATATATGTGTTAAATGTTACCATATCTTATTTGACTACATTTATAAATCATGTCACCAGTTTCATGAAAATATGTCGTATATGTTGAACAAAACTTACAGAGTATGGGTTTTGGCCATATGGCCCTTATACGTAACTTTAATATGTCAAACATAAATTGTTCTGTAAAATTTCCACTTGTATATGATTATGCATGCTAAAACGAACAAATTGAAACTTGAATGGTTGGATTTGGCCTTATAACGAATCCGTGGCATTGAATTTTAGGAATTTATGTTCAACACTTCAAGAACAGTACAATTTGCATAATTTAATTCTGTGATTATGTGTTTTAATAGGTTAAAATCACTCTATAAATGTTGGGTATTGATTATGTATGAATTCTAGCATGTGGGTATGTTAAATTGGTAAAATTAATGATCATGTGGTGTTTATTTCGCTGAACTCTGTGTTCTTCGCGAACTGAGAATCAAAATCTGGAGTTTTTGGCATGACGCCATAACTCCGTAAGCGAAAATCCCCATGCGCATGGCGCTAAGTTTCCACCCCTTGGCGCTAAGACCCGAGACAAAAGTGAAATAGCCTTATTTCATTTAGCGAGAATAGCCCGAAATGAGTTTTTAAAATGTTTAAGTCTGGAAATGTGTTATTAACCTAATCTAATGAACATAAAAACTTGCTAGACATATAATGAGGTGTTCAAATAAATTCTTAACACATCCATAACACAATTACGTGTGAATTGAACGATTGAATGCATAGTTAGCTTATTGTTCGTGAAGTCTTAATTTTGACAATAAGTGTAGTAATTGACTAAGTATAGTCATGAATTCGAGTTAGACAAAAGAATAAACTTATGATGTTTAATACGTTATTATTGACTAGTATTGTGAACGTCATTGATATGTAGGATTTAAATCACAGAACGAGTTTAGTTAAAGTGTAATCTACGCACGAGTACCTACAGTACCTACAGAAGAGGAACCCCGAGTACCTACAGTACCTACAGAAGAGGAACCCCGAGACATTCATGTCGTTAGGGAACAGTTGGTACATAGGGAGTCATCTCCATTGATCACCGTTGTTGGTCAGGAGCATGAACCTGAGACTGATCCTGAGGAGGAATTTGACGAGGAAGAGGAGTTTCCACAGCACTCCATTGATGCTGAGATGTACGACGCATTATACGACCGTAACGTGGAGTTACAAGATGAGGTGCATGATTTGACTGAGCGGGCGATTATTCAACAGATTACGCTTGAGGAAAAAGAGAGGGAGATTTCGACTCTTCACTCACGACTGGGAAATGTAGAATGAGATTTGGTCCACGAGAAGAGTCAAACCGAAGATAAGACCGCAGAGATAGAAAAGTTGAAGAAGGAACTGAAGGAAAGCTCTGAAAGGCTGATCATAGCAGAGGAAGGCTGGGTAAGAGAGTCACGTTGTGCTGATCTTGCGGAAGAGGATGGTCGTGCAAAGAAGGCAAAGCTTGGGGAGCATACTCTACACTTAATCATGCAATGGATGAGGCCCAGTATCGAGTTTTGAGGTACCCCATCCAGTTTGAAGGACTTCCATCGTATATGCTAGATCGTAGGACGATGTCTCGTATCATGGAAGAGGAGCGTAGCAAGGCTATTCAGTGTCTTGACAGATAGTGATAGTATTAGTTTAATTATGTGAAAACTATTTGGTAGTTGATGATGTAAATTCTGATGTGTTTATAAACAAAGGAATATTTTGATGTTTTAAATCCTGTAGATACTTTATCTCGGGATAGATAATGTAAATAGTAGTGATGCTATCGTTTGATGTTAAAACTTTTAGTTTGAATGAATATATATCAAGTTGTTTGAGATGATGTGTTATATAAGTATGTTAAATTGTTGAGTAATGTCTTAACAATTTAGAGAAATAAACAAGCATATATTTTAACAGAATTATGCCACCAAGAAGAAGACAACAATGTCAACCAGCTCAGGAAGAGTCTATAAATAACAAAAATAACACCAATGCTAATCCTGTTCAGCAATTGGTTAACTTGCTAGCTGGAGCAATGAATAATCAACCTCAAGCTCCACCAAATACTACATTTAAGGATTTCAAGGCAGTGGGACCGCCAGAATTTAAAGGTTCTATGAACCCGATCGAGGCTCAAACATGGGTTATAAATGGAGAAGGTTTTTGACGTCGCTAGGGTTAGAGAAGACCAGAAGACCGCCTTTGCAACGTTTATGCTGAAGTCTGAAGCTAGCTATTGGTGGCAAGCAAATAAAGTTTGTGGAGGTGAAGGTGTAATTATTTAGGAGAGATTTAAGGAGATGTTCTTTGAGATGTATTTCCCGACCAGCTCGTAGAACCAGATGGAGGTTCAATTTCTGGAATTGAAGCAAGGAAATATGAGTGTACCTAATTATGCGGCTAGATTCAACGAGTTGGCGAGGTTCGCCTTGTATCAAGTACACACGGACGAGAGAAAAGCCAGAAAATTCGAACAAGGACTAAAGCCTTGGGTATATAGTAAGGTATCAATGTTTCAGATAAACACTTGTGTTGGAGTACTGGAAAAGGCCATCCTCGCTGAAGGTGGAAGCGATGCGACGAAGTATAATCAAGAGCAGAAGAAGAAGAAGAGTGAGAATAAAAGTAATAACAAGACTGGTGGGAGTAGCACTGGGGGTAGTCATAATCAGAAGAGGAAGTGGACGGATAACTCGTCAGCTGGAAGTCAACAAGGAGGGCAGAAGAAGAAGATTGAAGCGTGCTCAAGCTGCAGAAAAGCTCATTTGGGAATTTGCATGAAAGGGAAGCGAGTGTTCTACAATTGTGGTCAGGAAGGCCACATAGCACCAAACTGTCCAAACCCAAAGAAGGGTGCTTGTTTCACTTGTGGTTCGAAGGATCATCCGCAAGAGACCATCCAAGAAGGGATCGAGAGGGTCGGGATCGGGAGGAAATCGGGAAATAATGTGGAAATGCCTTGACTATCAGGACCAACCGCAACAAATCGAATAACCGCCGGGACTTTCAACACGACGGCGCGGGATGCGATTCAATCTCGTGATGTGGTGTCAGGTATCATTCCGATCAATAAAATTAATGCTTATGTTTTATTTGATTCGGGTGCTACTTGTTCCTTTATATCCGATGACTTTGCCAAGAATTTAGATTTGCCTAAGGATGAATTGGATTACCCCATGAACATAGAAATTGCGAATAGAGAAATAATTCATGTTAAGTACGTGCATAAGAACTGTAAAGTGGATATTAAGGGTAATATCATAAACGTAGATCTTATCCCTATCCGACTTGGGGAATTTGACGTTATTTTGGGTATGGATTGGTTATCCAATCATGGGGCGATAATTAACTGCCAGAAGAAGCGTATTAACCTTATGACTCCGTCAAAGGTTGTGTTTTATGGTAGTAAGTCGCCTAGACAAGCAGGTTATCTGACAATGATGCAGGCCAGGAGGTATTTAAGGCAAGGCTGTGTAGGATATCTAGCTTACATTGTCGATAGTCGTAAAGAGAATCCAAAATTAGATGAGATACCAGTAGTGAGAGATTTCGTAGACGTATTTCCGGATGATTTGTCGGGACTTCCTCCAGATAGAGCAGTTGAATTCGTGATCGATTTGGCTCTAGGAACGGTTCCAATATCGAAGGCACCGTACCGAATGGCACCGGTAAAAGAACTGATGGTCCAACTACAAGAATTACTGGACAAGAAGTATATACAACCAACTGTATCACTATGGGGAGCGCCGGTTTTATTTGTAAAGAAGAAGGATGGGACAATGCGGCTCTGCATAGACTATAGAGAACTGAATAAGGTCACGATCAAGAACAGATATCCATTACCAAATATCGACGACCTGTTTGATCAATTAAAGGGAGCGAGATACTTTACCAAGATAGAATTGAGAAGCGGTTATCATCAACTGAAGGTGAGACCAGAGGATATACCGAAGACATCGTTTAGAACACGATATGGTCACTACGAATTTTTGGTAATATCGTTTGGTCTTACGAATGCTCCTGCAGCATTTATGGGGCTAATGAATGGTGTGTTCAAGCCATTTTTGGACAAGTTCGTAGTGGTATATATAGTTGACATTTTGGTCTATTCGAAAACCAAGGAAGAACATGAAGAGCATTTGAGATTAACATTGGAAGTATTGAGAAGGGAGAAGTTGTATGCCAAGTTTTCAAAATGTGAATTCTGGATCGAAAGGGTATAATTTCTTGGACATGTGATTGATAGAAACAGAATTTCGGTGGATCCCTCCAAAGTTGAAGCTGTAATTAATTGGGATCAGCCGAAGACGCCATCAGAAGTAAGAAGTTTTCTCAGATTAGCAGGTTATTACAGAAGATTTATTCAGGATTTTTCCAAGATCGCAACTCCGTTGACGAATTTGACTAGGAAATCGGTGAAATTTGTTTGGATGGAGAAGTGTGAGGAAAGCTTTTAAGAATTAAAGAAGAGGTTAAGTTCAGCACCGGTGTTATCTCTTCTAGATGACACAGGAAATTTTGTTGTTTATAGTGATGCGTCGCATAAAGGACTTGGATGTGTGTTGATGCAAAATGGCAAAGTCATTGCGTATGCATCATGACAATTGAAGGATTGCAAGAAGGGATATCCTACCCACGACTTGGAGTTAGCTGTAGTTGTTTTTGCTTTAAAAATTTGGAGGCACTATCTCTATGGGGAGAAGTGTGAAATATATACGGACCACAAGAGTCTGAAATATATTTTCACGCAAAAGGACTTGAATATGCATCAAAGAAGGTGGTTGGAGTTAATTAAGGACTACGACTGTGAGATTTTATACCATCCGGGTAAGGCGAATGTCGTTGCCGATTCCTTAAGTAGAAAGGGTCGGGAGAAGTTGATGATGTTGACTGCTCAGGAGGAGCTAATTGCAGAAATAGAGAAACTAGAATTGGAAGTGAAGTATCCTATGGAGATTAATGAGTTGCTATTTCAGATGCAATCTGGTACAACCCTACTGGATAAAGTTAAGGAGGCTCAACTTCAGGACGAGGAATGCAAAAAGGTGATAAGGAAGATATCTGAAGGAACCGAACAAAGATTTAAGATGGATAAGGAAGGAATACTGAGATTTGAGTCCAGAATTTGGGTACCGCCAGTACAAGAGATTTAGGAAGACATTTTGAGCGAAGCTCATAGTTCACGATATTCGATTCACCCTGGTAGTACCAAGATGTACCAAGATCTTCGACAACATTTCTGGTGGCCGAATTTGAAACGTGATGTTGCAGAATGTGTTGCCAAGTGTCTGACCTGTCAGAAAGTGAAAGCAGAACATTAGAGACCGAGTGGATTGCTACAACCGTTGGAGATCCTAGAATGGAAATGGGAACATATTACAATGGACTTCGTGGTTGGCCTTCCGACGACTTAAAAAGGCTATGACGCAGTATTGGTTATCGTTGACCGACTAACAAAATCCGCACACTTCCTTCCGATCAAAATCAGATTCAACTTAGATCAGTTGGCAAGGTTATATGTGAAAGAGATTGTTTTGAGGCACGGAGAGCCGGCGTCAATTGTTTCAGATAGAGATCCGCGCTTTACATCGAATTTCTGGAGACGTCTACAGGAATGCATGGGAACGCAATTGCGAATGAGTACAGCATACCACCCTCAAACAGACGGACAAAGTGAGAGAACGATTCAGACATTAGAAGATATACTAAGAGCCTGTGTGATAGACTTTAAAGGAAATTGGGATGATCACCTACCGTTAGTAGAGTTCGGCTACAACAATAATTACCACGCTAGTATAGGCATGCCGCCTTATGAAGCGTTATACGGCAGAAAGTGCAGAACTCCACTTTATTGGGATGAAGTTGGCGAAAGACAATTGCTAGGCCCAGAATTGGTACAGCAGACAACAGAAATAGTCAAAGTGATCCGAGCACGACTAGTAGCAGCTCAAGATAGATTGAAGAAATATGCTGATCCACACCATAAGAATGTTGAATTTGAACCAGGTAGTTATGTGTTTTTAAAGGTCTCTCTCTGGAAGGGAAAGATCAGGTTCAGAAAGAAAGGGAAATTAAGCCCAAGATTCATTGGACCCTTTGAAGTTTTGAGAAGGGTCGAAGAAGTTGCTTATGAGGTAGCCTTACCTCCAGTTCTAGAGAATGTCCACAACGTTTTTTGTGTCTCAGTCATACGACCCTACAAACCCGATTACAAGCACGTCATTGAATATGAACCCCTACATTTCGACAAAGACTTATCTTACGAAGAAATTCCTGTTCAAATTATCGACCGAAAAGAACAAGTTATGAGAAATAAAGTAATACCTTCTGTTAAGGTAATTTGGAGGAACCACAACGCTGAAGAAGCCACGTGGGAACTCGAAGAAAATATGATGAAGAATTATCCTCATTTATTTATTTAGATTATTATAAGCGATTCTGGTGACATAATCTTTGTAAGGGGGGGGGGGGGAGAATGTAACAGAACGAATTGTTTGAGTTGTGATTCTTGGGACAGAATCCTTTTAAGAGGGGAAAGATGTGACAACCGAGATATTATAATTTAATTTTTATATTTATTGGATTGAATAAATATTTTTTCGATGAATTAATTATTAGATTAAATAATTAACTGATGAAATTGTGGTAGATTAATTTAATTATATGTGTTATATTTATTAAATTGATGTGGAGAATTTTATTATTCGATGTATTTATTTATGTGAGCTTATTGAATTAAGAGAAATATTTAATAAGCCTAATGTTATTTCAATTAATTTAATTATTAATTAGAGATTAATAATTAATGAAAAAAAAATTAATTATATGACTATGTGAATTTATGATAAATTATTATATTTTATTTATATTAAATTAAATAAATTAATTGAGTTATTTTATAAAGGGTGTGACATTATTTAAACTATATTATAAGGTTTTATTAAATTAAATGGTTTTTGAAACCTTTTATTACCAGCCAAACGAGGCTCTAAGGGGAGTTTTTAGCGGTTAACCATGATGGGGGGTGGCGACCACTTCTCCGTCAGTTCTTCTCCTTTATTATCAAACGTCTTTTTTTTTTATTATTATTATTCTAAGTCTAGAAGAGCAGAGAGGGAGAGAGTTTGAGAAATTGTCAGAGAAAAATTATGAGATTTAGAGAAATTGTGAGTGTGTAATCAACAAGTTATTGTGAAAGAGTCATCTGTGATCATCTCTTCTAAATTATACTCTGGGTAATTTCTCTAAACCCAATTTCTATTTTACGTCATTTAGTTTTTATGAAAATGGCTTTCAAGCTTTTGTAAAGTCTCTGTAATTGGGAAAGGTTATGATTATGAGTTTATATATGTGTTAAATGTTACCATATCTTATTTGACTATATATATTTTATAAATCATGTCACCAGTTTCATGAAAATACGTCGTATATGTTGATCAAAACTTACAGAGTATAGGTTTTGGCCATATGGCCCTTATACGTAACTTTAATATGTCAAACATAAATTATTTTGTAAAATTTCCACTTGTATATGATTATGCATGCTAAAACGAACAAATTTAAACTTGAATGGTTGGATTTGGCCTTATAACGAATCCTTGGCATTGAATTTTAGGAATTTATGTTCAATACTTCAAGAACATCAAGAACAGTACAATTTGCATAATTTAATTCTGTGATTATGTGTTTTAATGGGTTAAAATCACTCTATAAATGTTGGGTATTGATTATGTATGAATTCTAGTATGTGGGTATGTTAAATTGGTGAAATTAATGATCATGTGGTGTTTATTTATTTGAACTCGTGTTCTTCTTGAATCGAGAATCAAAATCGAGTTTTGTATGGCCAACTCGTAATCAAGTCCAGCGTTCATAAATATTTGAAGTTTCAATACTGGTATGCAGTATGCCATGACGCTAAGACCCAAAAGACAAAAGTGAAAAGTTAGTATTGTTAGCCTTGCCACCACTAGCAGAATGGCCCAGAAATGAGTTTTTAAAATTTTTAAGTCTAGCAATGTGTTATTAACCTAATCTAATGAACATAAAAACTTGCTAGACATATAATGAGGTGTTAAATTAAATTCTTAACACGTCCATAACATAATTACGTGTGAATTGAACGATTGAATGCATAGTTAGCTTATTGTTCGTGAAGTCTTAATTTTGACAATAAGTGTAGTAATTGACTAAGTATAGTCATGAATTCGAGTTAGACAAAAGAATAAACTTATGATGTTTAGTACGTTATTATTGACTGGTATTGTGAACGTAATTGATATGTAGGATTTAAATCACAGAACGAGTTTAGTTAAAGTGTAATCTACGCACGAGGCAAGTTTCCTAACCCTACTTGTTATCGTTATATAAGTTGATTAATTCACCGTTCTACATTGTGCAAGTTCTCATTATTATTGATCAAGTCTGTCTTGTATATTAAAGTTATTAATCTTTCAAGCATGATGCTGTTATACAATACTTATTCTATTGTATACCTTTTGAGATTCTATTCAAGTTAAGTTATCAATTATTATTAAACCTTGTTAGACTAGCGAACCCTTTATGATTTGACTAGTCCATAGTTGATTAGCGCTCTAAATTTCAGAACCCTTGATGAATTATCCAAACTAAACTTCCTTTGGTGCGGACTCGAATGTCAAACTGAGATGAACAATCCTGTATAGGGGATTACTTATGCGTTAGCGTTAAGATATTGTGCGATGATGTGGTACTAAAATTTGATCCCCTGAAAGTACGAGAAGAAGAGTCCATAGTCTTATGATTGTTAAAGGTTTTAAGAATAAACACTTGACAACCTAGGACATAGTTCAAGGTCTTACGACCCTCAGAATTTCTTTTGATTCTTGTTATTCATTCTTGATTCAAAAGTTGAACTTTTATATTTGAAGTATTATTTCTCTCGTATGTTATTATTCATTGTTATATTGTTATACTTGTGGGCAATCGTGCTCATTCTTGCGTAATAATAACATTGCAGTTAAGAACGAAAGAGCAAACGAACTTTCCACTAGTAAAGGCAAGGGCAAGCTTAGCAAGTAATGAAGACTGATTATTTATGTGATGTAATTAGAATTGATGTTACTAAGACTTATTTGTTTAGGTTTCCGCACAGATGATTTAAGGTTAGAGTAACCTGGGATTTATTTATTATGTAGTTGATGTAACCCCATAAGGGGAGATTTATTATTATTTCTATCTATTGCATGGTTTGCATTTATTTATGGGTAGATAGATGGATGATGTTTGTACAGTGAACACCAAATCCTGTGAAAAGAGAAGTACCAGATTTGGTGGTGTCACATTAATAATTTAATTAATTGAAATAACATTAGGCTTTTAAATATTTCTTTTAATTCAATAAGCTCACATATATACATACATCGAATAATAAAATTCTCCACATCAATTTAATAAATATAACACATATAATTAAATTAATCTACCAAAATTTCATCAGTTAATTATTTAATCTAATAATTAATTCATCGGAAAAATATTTATTCAATCCAATAAATATAAAAATTAAATTACAAAATCTCGGTTGTCACATCTTTCCCCTCTTAAAAGGATTCTGTCCCCAGAATCACAACTCAAACAATTCGTCCCATTACAAAACTGATGATATGGTTTATACAATATATATAATAAAACACGATATGATAACATTTATCACGTAATTAACACATAATCGTTACTCCTTTTTCAACTACAGAGCTTTTACAGAACATAAAAGCCATTTTCTTAAAAACTTAAACAACGTAAATAAAAATTGGGTTGGAGAAATTACCCAAAGCGTAGAGTGTAGATTAGTAGGAATGATTCTTTCTCCTTTCTTAGACACTTCTTAAATCAAACAACTCTCAAGTTTCTTTCTGACAAATTCTCAACCTCTCTCTGATTATTTCTTTTTCTAGACTTACCAAAGAATGAAAATAAAGAAGACGTATTAATTTTATAAAAGAAACTGAGCGCAGAGTGGTGGTCAGTTAACCCATCATGGGTTAACTGCTACTAACTTCCCTTAGGGCCTCGTTTGGCTGGAAATAATAGACTCCCAAAATCCTTTAATTTAATGATTCTCTTATACTATAGTTTAAATCATGTCACACCCTTATACAATAATTCAAATATCTTATTTAATTAATTTAAATAAAATATGATAATTTATCATTAATTCCTATAGTCATAAAATTAAATTTCTCATTTATTAAATAGGTCAAATTATTTAATATCTAATTAATTATTAAATTAATTAAAATAACATTATGCTTATTAAATATTTTATTTAATTCAATAAGCTCACATAATTACATAATCTAAGTAGTAAAATTCTCCACAATAATTTAATAAATATAACACATAATTAAATTAATCTACCACAACTTCATCAATTAATTATTAAAACTAATAATTAAATCATTAAAAATATTTATTTAATTCAATAAATATTAAAATTAAATTACAAAAATCTCGTTCGTCACATCTTTCCCCTCTTAAAAAGATTCTGTCCCCAGAATCACTACTTAAAAAATTTGACCCGTTACATTCTCCCCCCTTACAAAGATTCTGTCCCCAGAATCTCTTACACATAATTTAAGTAAATAAATAAGGGTAATTCTTCATCATATTCTCTTCGAGTTCCCACGCAGCTTCTTCAGCGTTGTGGTTCCTCCAAATTACCTTTACAGAAGGTATTACTTTATTTCTGAGAACTTGTTCTTTTCTGTCTATAATTTGAACAAGAATTTCTTCGTAAGATATGTCTTTTTCAAAATGTAGGGGTTCGTATTCAATTACATGATTGTAATCGGGTTTTTAGGGTCGTAATACAGAAACATGGAAGACGTTGTGGACATTCTCGAGTGCTGGAGGTAAGGCTACCTCATACGCAACTTCTCCGATTCTTCGTAGTACTTCAAAGGGTCCAATGAATCTTGGGCTTAATTTCCCTTTCTTTTCAAACCTGATCTTTCCCTTCCAGGGAGAGACTTTCAAAAATACATAATTACCCGGTTCAAACTCAACATTTTTATGGTGTGGATCGGCATATTTCTTCTGCCTATCTTGAGCTGCTACCAGTCTTGTTCGGATCACTTTAACTATCTCTGCTGTCTTCTGTACTAGTTCGGGACCTAATAATTGTCTCTCGCCAACTTCGTTCCTGTATAGCGGAGTTCTGCACTTTCTGCCGTATGACGCTTTATAAGGCGGCATGCCAATACTAGTGTGGTAACTGTTGTTGTAGCCGAACTCTACGAGCGGTAGGTGATCATCCCAATTTCCTTTAAAGTCCATTACACAGGCTCTTAGCATATCTTCTAATGTTTAAATCGTTCTTTCGCTCTGTCCATCTGTCCGAGGGTGATATGATGTACTCATTTGTAATTGCGTACCCATGAATTCTTGTAGACGTTTCTAGAAGTTCGATGTAAAGCGTGGATCTCTATCAGAAATAATTGACACCGGAACTCCGTGCCTCGAAACAATCTCTTTCACATATAATCTTGCCAACTGATCTAAGTTGAATCTGATTTTGATCAGAAGGAAGTGTGCGGATTTCGTCAATCGGTCAATGATAACCCATACTGCGTCATAGCCTTTCTGAGTTGTCGGAAGGCCAACCACGAAGTCCATTGTAATATGTTCCCATTTCTATTCTGGGATCACTAACGGTTGTAGCAACCCACTCGGCCTCTGATGTTTTGCTTTCACTTTCTGACAGGTTAGACATTTGGCAACACTCGAATATCTTGGTGAATCTTGGAAAACCCACTCGTTTCAGATTTGGCCACCAGAAATGTTGTCGAAGATCTTGGTAAATCTTGGTACTACCAGGGTGAATCGAATATCGTGAACTATGAGCCTCGCTCAAAATTTCTTCCTTAATCTCTGGTACTGGCGGTACCTAAATTCTACTTTTAAATCTCAGTATTCCTTCCTTATACATCTTAAATCTCGGTTCGGTTCCTTCGGATATCTTCTTTTTCACCTTTTTACATTCTTCGTCCTGAAGTTGAGCCTCCTTAATTTTATCTAATAGGGTTGTACCAGATTGCATCTGGAATAGCTTCTCATCAATTTCCATAGGATACATCACCTCCAACTCCAGTTTCTCTATTTTTGAAATTAGCTCCTCCTGAGCGGTCAACATCATTAATTTCTCCCGACCCTTTCTATTTAAGGTGTCGGCAACCACATTTGCCTTACCCGGATGGTATAAAATTTCACAATCATAGTCTTTAATTAACTCCAACCACCTTCTTTGGCGCATATTCAAGTCCTTCTGCGTAAAAATATATTTCAGACTCTTGTGGTATGTATATATTTCACACTTCTCCCAATAGAGATAGTGCCTCCAGATTTTTAAAGCAAAAACCACTGCAGCTAACTCCAAGTCGTGGGTCGGATACCCCTTCTCGTAATCCTTCAATTGTCGTGACGCATACACAATGACTCTGCCATTTTGCATAAGCACACAGCCAAGTCCTTTATGCGACTCATCACTAAAAACAACAAAATTTCCTGTATCGTCCAGAAGAGACAACACCGGTGATGTACTCAACCTCTTCTTCAATTCTTGAAAGCTTTCTTCACACTTCTCCATCCAAACAAATTTCACAGCTTTTTTGGTCAAATTCGTTAACGGAGTTGCAATCTTGGAAAAGTCTTAAATGAATCTTCTGTAATATCCTGCTAATCCAAGAAATTTTTTTACTTCCAATGGCATCCTCGGCTGATCCTAGTTAATCACGGCTTCAACTTTGGATGGATCTACCGAAATTCCATTTTTATCGATCACGTGCCAAAGAAATTATACCCGCTCGATCCAAAATTCGCATTTTGAAAACTTGGCATACAACTTCTCCTTTCTCAACACCTTCAGCGTTAATTTCAAATGCTCTTCATGTTCTTCCTTGGTTTTCGAATATACCAAAATATCATCTATAAATACCACTACGAACTTGTCTAAAAACGGCTTGAACACACCATTCATTAGTCCCATAAATGCTGTAGGAGCATTCGTTAGACCAAACGACATTACCAAAAATTTATAGTGACCGTATATCGTCGTGTTTTGAGTCGCTCATTTTGGTACATCCTCTGGCCTCACCTTCAGTTGATGATAACCACTCCTCAAGTCTATCTTGGAAAAGTATCTCGCTCCCTTCAATTGATCAAACAGGTCGTCGATCCTTGGTAATGGATATCTATTCTTAATCGTGACCTTATTCAGTTCTCTGTAATCAGTGCAGAGTCGCATCGTTTCATCCTTCTTTTTCACAAACAACATCGGCGCTCCCCACGGCGATACGCTCGGTTGAATGTACTTCTTGTCCAGTAATTCTTGTAGTTGTACCATCAATTCTATCATTTCTACTGGTGCCATTCGGTATGGTGCCTTCGATATTGGAGCAGTTTCTGGCGCCAAATCGATCACGAAATCAACCTCTCTATCTGGCGGAAGTCCTAGAAAATCGTCTGGAAATACGTCTGCGAAGTCCCTCACTACTGGTATCTCCTCTACTTTCGGATTCTCTTTACAACTGTCGACTATGTAAGCTAGATATCCTACACAGCCTTATCTTAACAACTTCCTGGCCTGCATCATCGTCAGATAACTCGTTTGTCTTGGCGACTTACTACCATAAAACACAACATTTGACGGAGTCATGAGGTTAATACGCTTTTTCTGGCAATCAATTACGGCTTCGTGATTGAATAACTAGTCCATACCCAAAATAACGTCAAATTCTCCAAGTCGAATAGGGATAAGATCTACGTTCGTGATATTACCCTTAATATCCACTCTACAGTTCTTATGTACGTACTTAATAGGGATTATTTCTCTATTCGTAATTTCTATGTTTGGGGTGTTCTAACTCATCCTTAGGCAATTCTAAGTTCTTAGAAAAGTCATCGGATATAAATGAACAAGTAGCACCCGAATCAAATAATACATAAGCATTAACTTTATTGATCGGAATGATACCTGTCACCACATCACGAGACTGAACTGCATCCTGCACCGTCATGTTGAATGTCCTGGCGGTCGGTTGGTTGGTAGCGGTTGGTCCCGTGATAGTTAAAGCACTTCCACCGTTGTTTCCCCTGTTCCCTCCTGATCCTGCCCCTCCAGATCTCTTCTTGGGACATTCCCTTGCCAGATGATCCTTTGAGCCGCAAGTGAAGCATGC